>JARHVA010000649.1:3880000-4377500 GCA_037957365.1 Torreya grandis
TGGTTATTAATAGTCTATTTTTCAATGTCTTGATTGATTTCCTTTTTCTCCTTATAGCTGAGATTCCTTCTTTCTATTCTTCTCCTATCGTGATGATGGTGTTCCCCCTTTTTCTTCTTACACTAATACATAATTATTCTCTTCCCACCATTCATGTATGTCTTGCAAGCTCTCCTCCTTTTCAATATGTTACCCATCATGTAAATCTCCTCATTAAAGCACCACGTCATCTCTTTTTATTAATATTATAGTTGATAGCTTCAAATCTAGGCATAGCAATATCCAAAACCCTCATCATTTCTTACCCAATTCAACCCTTTGTGATCATGACAAGAATAAAATGCAATAACCCTAATTCATTACCTTTTATTAATTGACCAAAGAACACCATCATAACAACTCTCAAAACTTCCAAATAAAACCCAATTTTTTAATTTCCTTTACTAAATCATGATATATCTATTTAGTAAAACATGTAAAAGCTTATCACGTATAAATATTTGAATGTGCGTTTTATAATAACTTGCTTTAGAGGGGATATTTTGCCTCTATTTTCCCTTTTTATGATTTTGTCATCAACAGTGGTATTTGATGATTAAAATAAAGATAGATAGTCAACTTAATTAAGATAATTGACTTTCAACCTTGAATATTCAAAACACATTCAACAACTTCCTAAGTTATATCAAAAGCACAATGTGACCAACCAAATAAAATACATAAACAAATAAACTAGATTAATACATGTGTGTTTGTATGAGGTATAATGATGTGAGAAGCATCATATCACATCAATTAATTAGCACACATATGTAAGTCATGACTTAAAATGAAATTAAAGAAAATTAGATTTAGAACAATCAATGCAAGATCATTTATTTCACTTAAAAAACTAATTTTGGTGTGTGTATTAGTACTCAAAACTCTCTCTTTCAATCCCCATTATCAATATCTACACCCCAATCTCTGATGATACTCTCCCTTTGAACTACTTGTGAGGGCAGAATAGTCTTGCACCCACCTCATCAAACAAACAAGTATTTAGCTTGAATCATGATAATAATCAACACATAACAATAATAAAATATTGAATGCAAGTAATATACAAAAATCATGACCATAAGCATAATAAAATATATGCAATAGCTAATCATCTAGATATTAATCATGAAAACAAGTAATATATATGCCAACCCAACAACATATACAAATCTAAATCAGAAATAAACAATAGATCTACTAATAATTAACCACAAAATCAATTAACTAATTATTTAAATAATATATAGGGTAAATTATATGTGATAGTACTACCTCCAATGTATGAAAGATATGAATCTCTAATAGACAAGACTCAAAGATGCATCGACATGACTAGACAATATAACCAACAATAAGGTAATGTGAAAAATATGTGCAAGTGTGCCAAAGCAATGACTCAAGAAATATTGCAATAGACAAGACTCAAAGATGCATCGACATGACTAGACAATATAACCAACAATAAGGTAATGTGAAAAATATGTGCAAGTGTGCCAAAGCAATGACTCAAGAAATATTGCAATAAACATGAAATCAAGGAAAAATGATAAAACATAATGAAAATGACCCCAAAAAGGTAAATAAATTATGAAATACCTAAAGTTTAAAACTAACATAAGTGCATGATATTCATTAGATTATTCAAATATTTTATTTCTAATGTATATGATAAATCATCTCCTATTTATATAGTTATTGACTTGCACATTGAATCTATATACCACCCACTTTTCAAGGAGCCTAGAAATTGATCATATTTTACCGTAATCATCTATTAAAATATTTTTGCTACATACTTATACCAAAATAAGGTTTCAATAATGAGCATTTATTATTATTTATTATCTTATGGAGAGAACTTAGAGTCTTATCTCACTTGGGTTAAGTCACTTACATGCACTATAACTATGTAAGCCCTCATTTTGAACATGTAGATATGTAGTTGTAATTCTAAAGGGGGCATGCACCACTAACAATACATTTTTCCTTAATTTTTAGTTGTGTTTCTATATTGTGTAAAATTATGGTTACATTAAAGGAAAATGCATTTTGACATTTGTGACCATATTTAAGGATACATTTTTATTTATACTATCATTTTGGTTGCCACTATCTTCATTGGTCTTATTGTATACACTAGAATTTGTATTAGACACTTAGAAATGTCAATCTTGACCTAATTTCACCTTACATGATTTATGCATATAAATATGGCTATTTCACACCTTTCTCTCACATACACATGTTTTCAATGGGTCTAACCTTCCATATTTATTATCATTCACCTATAGTAATTCCTTAGTCTATGCCTAACCTATTCATTATCAAACTTAGACTGCCTCTAGATCATCAAATTAGTATTCTTGTCTTTTAGATAATTATGGCAGACTTAGATGCATAAAAAAATTGAACATGTCTAACTAGATAAAAGAGTAAAGTGGAGCTCTACAATGGGGAGATGAATAGTCACCCTCTATTGATCGTGCTTCATTCTTGCTTTTCTCTCTCTTGGTTACTTTTGCTTCCTTATTTCATGTATGGTGGGATGTTTCTTGGTTGTCAAGGGTGATTTGTGGTCGTCGTTCTAATCTAGGTCACAGATCTTTCCTTTTATATTTATTATTTGTTTTTTCTTTGTTTTATTTTTTTGCTAAGTGATTTGGTTTATTTTGCTACTTAGTTCCTCATTTTGTGTGCCCTTATCCCTAGTTATTGTTATGTTTGTATGTGTTGGAGATTGTAATTAAATGTAATTATTTATTTTGGCTTATGAAGTAATATGGTAAAATTGATTTGAATCATGTGGGTAGTCATTTTAATGGTATTATTAATGTAAATAAAGGCCATGCAACTTTGGTTAAAGTGTGCCCTAAATCTAGTGGCCTATAATTTATTTGTGAGAAGGGTGGTGAGGAAAACGGTATCCCTAGGAAGCTTTTTAGTGAAGTCCTTTGGTATAAATAATTTTCCAAACATTCACAAGGTGTTGAATTTGTTATTGGCCCAAGCAACATGTTTGAGGATGAAGCAAGAGTTAGCAGTGAAGGACAAGATGGTAAGTACTCTAGATTTGGTAAAACCCTTTTCTTACTTCCCAATTCGTCCATGGAATAAGGCTTACATAGAGAAGAATTTTAGTTGAAAAATATTTGGTTTTTTATCTATTTGAATATAAATGCCTTTCCTTCGAGGAATTTTTTGATAATTGGATTAATTCAGTTTAGGGTAAGAAATTGGGAATTTAAGTTAATTTTTACATAATGTACCAAAAAGGGGTTTTCTTGGTCCTTTTTAGAAATTACAATATGTAGAGAAGAATTATTAACAAACCCTTATGGAATGTGTGTCAATCTATGTTTAAAGCATTCCCTTGGAACCCTAGTTTGGATTGTCAAGATTTGGTTTTTAAATCAGCTCCCAGATGGGTGGATATTGAAAACATTCCACTTCAATTCTATAATTTTCTTCCCCATGCCCTTAAACCCCTAATAGAGGTGCTTAATGTTGAGGATACTAGATGTTCTTTGGCCCACATATATGCTTAAGTTTTAATCTCTTTAGACCCTTTGTAATTTTTTCCAAAATCCTTTATTTTTGACATTAATGGGAGCTCTTATATTTGTCCTATTAAAGTCTTGGGAGGACTTAATGCATGTTTTTTTATAAAAAAAAGATAGGTATATGAGGAAAAACTTCCCTATGCTATCCTCTAATAAAATATTTGATAAAGATTCCTAGACAGGCCCCAAGCTCAATAGCAAAGATGTTCTCTTTATTTCTCTCCCCACTTGAATGGAGGATTTGTAAAATATTACTAACCCCATTTTTTATTCTAATTTTGATGAAGTTATAACACCCCCTAGTGGGGGACCTAGAGCAAATGATAGTTCAATTCTTACTATTTTTTAAGAAGACCCTCATGATAAGGGATGTGGGGAGTCACCCCCTATTGATGCTCTCCTCCCAAGGATACTACTTTACCTTATGTTGGGGAGAAGGTTAACCATGCCTAATCATTCAATCAATCATTGTTGCCTCTTGTAGCCCTAAATTTCCAATAACTTCATGATGAAGATATGGTTAGTGTTGTTCCCTTTTCCAAAGTGAGAACCTCTAGTGATTTTGTTGGCCCTCAAGCTGACTAATAAAAAACATTGATCTGGTCCTCGATAAAAATATTGAACTTCATCCTAAAAACTTGTTTAAACATATTTATCCCTTGATTGACTCTATCCCCAATAGGGATATCCTAATTAAATTTGTACACGTTGACAATTTGTTTGTGGCTCATGGTACTCCAAGTACTAGAGAGAATTAGGCTTCTAAAAGGTCGAGAAAAAGACTTAAAATTAACCTTTTGTGGAACCAACCCCCATAAACCTCATCTTAATAATGATGGAATATTTATTAAAGATGGGTTTATGGGTGGTAGAGATAGTAGTAGTAGTAGTAAAAAGAGGAATAAGGAAAATAAAGTGCCTAAATGTTTTACATGCTTATACCAAAATAGGGGTTAAATCCCCTAATTTGGCCATTGTCAATGGTTATGCAGATTGTTAGTTAGAATGTAAGGGGGTGGGAATCCTCAGACAAAAAGCCTATTTTTAGACAATTCAAAAACTATAGAACAAAGCTTGATTTTCTATTTTTTTAGGAAGTTAAAGCTATTGGGTCTACTCTGTCCTCTATTTTAGGCTTTATCTAGCCTATATCTATTTATTTTTCCACTAATCATTGTAGAGGTAAAGGTGGTGCCTCTATTCTGGTCAATCCACTATGGGAGGAATACATTTTTTAGCATGGCAATTTTCCTTGCAATTGGGATGTCTAAGTTATATTTAATAAGCAGAGCAAAGTCTTTGAGTTATGTAATGTATATGCATCTATGACTATAGGGAAAGAATAGAAATCTATAACTATCTTGATAATAATTAGAAGGACACCCCTTGGGTATTTGGTGGGGATTTTAATACGATTGAAGATAGAGAGGATAAATTGGGTGGTGACTCTCATTCTTGGAAAGGCAATGAACTATTTTTTTGGTCTAAATGCAAGAGATTGCATAAAGTGGCTAACCCCCTAAATAAAGGTAAAGTGCAAAGTAAAGGGATTTGGTATACTTGGTGAAACAACTAAGCTCTATTCTAGAATTGACAGATTATACCTATGTAAATATTTATTTAATACTCTCTTGGAAGGAGATGGTAATGTGGTTAATGTTATTCCTTACACTATTTATGATCATCATCCTATTGAGCTTAGTTTTGCAATTAGTAAAGATGAAAAAGGTGAGAAATCTACTATGAAAGGGTTGTATAAACATGTCTCCCACCTCGAAGATAGGTATTTCTTGGATGGTATCCATTTATACATGAAATATTGGTAAATTTACATGTGACTCTGATTCTAAAATTGATATTTGGAATAACTCCATTGACTTGACTAAAAAAATTGCTAGATCCTTTGGTCATATAAAAGCCAAGAGGAAAAGTAAATCCTTTAAATTTTCTCAAGAATGGCTTATTCTGGTGGAATTTACCTTGCAAGATGATCCATCTAACTCCTCCCTTCTTGACACCCTATCTAATGTTAAGCATCAAATTAGAAAAAATCAAATTTATTCTGCTAGAAGTGCTCAAATTTGATCCAAACTTAATTGGCTTAAGATTGGAGATAAAGGATCTAAATGTTTATTCCATTTTTTAAAGGATAAGCATCAAAGACAAAATATTTATAATATTAAGGTTGATGATAATATCTTGGTTGACTCTGAACTCATCAAAAAAGCCTTCTTTGATTTCTACTCCAAGTTATTTTTGGTCAGTGAGTCAAATGATCAGATTGAATAGAGAAGAGTTCTATGTGAAAATATTATTCCAAAAAATGTCTCTTACATCCAAACTACATTCTTGGATGATGATATCTCTTTATATGAAGTGATAAGTGTTATTTATTCTTTGAAATTTGATAAGGCATATGTAATTGATGGTTTCCTTTTAAAATTCTATAAAGCTAATATAGACTAGATTGCTCTAGAGTGCTTAGATGTCTATAAAGAAGCATTTTTTGTTGGCTCTTTAGGCTTAGAAATTAATAGAGGGGTAATTAAACTCATATTGAAGGAGTATAATTTATCTTTGGTTAAAAATTAGAGACCTGTTACTCTGCTCAAAGTTTTCGATAAAATTTTAGAGAAAATATTAGCAAAAAGACTTTCTTCTTTGCTACCCTTGATTATTTCTAAGACTCAGAATTGGTTTGTGGAAGGTAGATAAATCCTTGATAATCTCATTTCAAGCTAGGAGTGTATGTATTTAGCTAAGTACTCTCAATAGGATATTGGGATGCTCCTTATTGAATTTGAAAAATCTTATGATCAAATTGAGTGGTCATTTATTGAAAAATACTTAGAGCCTTTGGTTCTCAAGAGAGGTTTTGTATAATGATCACTATGTTATTCAAAGATGTATTGGTTTTCATTAATGTTTATGGGGAAATCATAGACTCTTATTTTTTAAATATCTATTAGATAAAGATGTCCTCTTGTTCCTTTTCTCTTCATCATGGTTACTGATGCACTACATTACTTGCTTAGAACTATTAAGGTTGGCCCCCTAATTAAAGGTATTCAACTTCCAAAAAAATCATAAATGATTGATGTTATTTTTGTTGATGACTCAATTTTTCTCATTAACCTCTCTAGGGATAAGTTTATTCAGGTGAACATTAGACTGAATATCTATTACTTAGCTTTGGGATGTAAAATTGCTATACATAAGTCTTGTATGTTAGGTTAGAGTGAACACCAACCAAACTATCACTTGGATTTTAGTTGGGATTAGAAGGGACCCAATCAAATGGTTATATATTTTGGTATTCCCTTTGTCCTTGTTCCTTCTCTCAAGCAGATGTGAGAGTGGGTGTATACTAAAATAAATAAGAAAATTAAAAATTGGCATGGGTATCTTCTATCATTACTAGGTATAATCCAGAACTATCAAAAGATCCTCCCTTACTATAGTATTTACTATTCTTCCTATTGGATATTTAATAAAACCCAAATAAATTGTATTCACATGATTATCATAGATTTTCTATGGTCAGATGGTAAAAGGAATAGGAAACGACATGTTGTTCCTTAGAAGTTATATCGTCAGCCTACGGATATTGGTGGTATTGGCTTAAAATAATTGGTTATCCAAGGTATTACCTTAGATAAAAAGTGTATTATTAAGGATTTCAATGGAGATGAGCCTTGGCAGGTGTTGGTGAGAAACAATAGTCTGAGAGGTTTCCCTAAAGGTAAGGCTAGATGGAGAGGCCTCCATATTACTGAATTCTTCTTAGCCCTTGTTCTTTTAGAGTTGTTGGATACCTATATTCACCTCCATTTGGAAATCTTGGGACTATGTGAAATATATTTTTACTGCTAAACATGTTTTTAGTTGGATGGGTTCTTGTTGCCAAAGTACAAATCCATTTGGTGGAACCTTTCCCTTAACAATTGACCTCTTTCTCTTATCAAAGGGTGTTTTACCTTGGAATGGTATAAGATAGGTCTATGAGATTTCAAATATCTCTTTTATAATAATTGTTGTGCCTCTTGGAGTCTTATCAAGCATAAATATCACATCCCTATGTCCCAACATAGGACATATTTTATGCTGAGTAAAACACTCAAGGGCAATAAATATGTGGCTCTTCTAGACAATGGAAATAAATTATGGGATAGTATTAAATGGATAAAATGGCCTCCTCTCCATGATTCCACCATAAGAATTATCCATATTAATAATTAATCCCCTTATCCTCCTTATCTTACTTTTAACCATATGTGGAATGTTTGTGATTATCATCACAGTTGGGAATTTAGATTTAATGTTATTTGGGCATTTATTTAGAACCTAAAAAATCCTATTTTAGGTGGCTCCTATTATATAATTAGATAGATATGGGTGATGTCCTTGCCAAATGTGGTGATTTCCCCCCTTTATGTCTTATGTGTAGTGAAGTTGAGTCTATTGCACACCTTTTTTTTACTTGTCACTGTGCTATTAAAATCTATAAATGTTGTCCACATAGTTGGTCCATTGTCTTTGGTTATGAGATTAATTGGTTTTATATTGCTTTTGGATATGTCTGTTTTATTAAAAAAAATTACCCTTTTTCCATAAATTTTGGTTTGTATTTTATACTAAAATTATTTGGCTTTTATGGAAGTAAATGAACCTATACATTTTTCAATCTAGAGCTAGAGTTATTATTAACTTCTCAGTTAAAGTCATTGTTAAGTTTGTTGTTGTGAATAAATATCTTCAGCTAAAAATTGCAAAGAGTCAAATTGAATGTTTTTTAAATAAAGGCCTACTAAAAGTGACTTTGGAGTATCTAATGGATTTAGTGGATTTCCTAAGCTCAACCCTCACCTGATTGAGGTATGTCACATCCTACTATTATATAGGTGGTCTTATCTGAATATGACTATACTTGCATCAAGGACTCATACTTTGAGAAAGCTAAGTATCTTATCCAATCTTGGGTATGCTCTTTGGATTCAAACAAGAATGAAACCCAAATTTGGGATGAAATGTCTAAGGAGTTGATGGTTTATAGTAGAATCCCTAACCCTTCTGTTCAAAAGACAATTTATAATAATAGCACGGGGGTTGAAGATTTTATGGACTTAGATATTGTTACTTTATCCATAAAAGGTCTGGTGCCTTCTCTCCCATAGGATGATGAATAAAAATAGACATGGAACTTCTTTCATAAGAATGTAAATGATTTGATTAGTAGATTTGAATGAATGGTCAAAATTGGGGGGCTTCAGGAGGCAGGTGAAGTTGTCAAATTTGTTAAGGAGAATATATTTTGTCCCTTTTTGTAAAAAGTGTACCATTACTATTTTTCAAAAAAAAAATTGTATAAGGATTATTAGAATGGACCTGAGGCTCATAGTTAGATGGGACATGATTCTATTTCTAGAGGTGATGTTATTGTGAGGTCACCAAATGCTTGACTTTCATGGGTGGTGGTTTTGGATTCATCTTTGTGTTTTGTCTATGTTTAGTTTTTCTTTTTTTTTGGTGCCTCTTACATGAGGCTTTTTATATTGATATATTAGTTATTATCGACTATGGTTTGTTAACTTGACATTTGTCTGCTCATAAGGCATAACTTTTGGCATATCACCTTAGGGTGTTTTGTCTTTTGTTAATAATATTTCAATAAAAAACAAGTGTCCAACTATGATGATCTCATCCCCACAACAATAAAAATCTCATTTTTAAAATCTAAATAATCTTTAGGGATTGGCCCATATGTTTTGTATGTCAATGGTGTGAAAAAGTACCTAAAGAGTCTCATATAAATACACAACAATTCTATACCTATTTGATCATATAACACTCCTCAAAGATACATATATAAACTTATTCATATTCAAAGGGACTACCATTAACTTCTTTATTTACCAATCGGTCACAAATAATAAGCCATTTCCATTTTACAAGTGTCAAAACCTATATTATAGGTTGAAAATTAAAGGATCACCATTTTATACATACACTTAATGGGGAAAACTATGTGAAATTTGAATTCACTCTTCAAAGTATTAGATATGTAGGTAGTTTTCAACCATCACCCACTAGTTGAGGAGTGGTTGAATTTATCTCAACCCATATCTTTCCCATTTTTAAAGGTTAAACCTAGTGTCAAAAGTGGGAATAGGGTTTTAAAATAAGGAGACAAGTTTCTATATACTACACACATAAATATCCCTTGATATTGTGCACACATGGATTAAAAGCACAGATAACAACCTATGTCAAAATAAATATACAAAGTCAAGCTAGAAAAATTTGGTACAAGACAAATTTTATCATCTAGCATAGGTGTCATAGACTAAAATGTTCATCGAAGTGTTCTAAACATGTATTTCTTGATCTAAGCAACTCATGGTCTAATTTCATCATTTCTATCTTTTACATTCAATCTTAGGTCTATGTATAATAGTAATACACTAAAAATATTAATCCCTTAGGTAATTTATATTTATATTAATATGTTTTTCAAATTATATTATGTATTTAAAATTCATATTCATGTATAATTTCTATACTTCATACAGTTTCAATTCTCTTAATTTTTATCTTCTTTAGGTTAACTTAATAAAAATTAAGATAAAACACTTATTACTTTCACCAATTTTATATGTATGATTTTTTTCTATTCAAATGTAGATTTCAGGGTCCATAACAAATAGTTGTAACATATTGATATGTAAAATGACCCTTTCCATGGGTTCTACCATATTATAAAATCAAAAAAGAACATAATTAGTAATACAAGTGTGTATGTATCCCTCATAAATTTGTCGACATGTCTATGTAAAGTAAAAGGGATTGAAATCATATCATGAATCCATGACTTACCAAGTAAAATATTATAGTTCACATCATTTTATATCACTTGAAATTTAGTAGTTATATTCTTTTGTCCAACAATTATGTCCAATGTAAATTTTCCTAAATCCTTTCTTGGTTATTTTTCAATGCCTTTTATGATTTTTTTATATTTAATAGCTTAATTCCCAAGTCCAAGTGCATTAATAAATGTCTTACTAAAACTATTGATCTTGAATCATTATCTATGTGTGCATGTTTGATCCATTTATTGAGCATGATAAATTGCATACACAATGGTAAATGTTGGTCCATAATATATTTAGAAGGTAGATCCTTTGTCTCAAAATAGATTAAGTTCTCAATATCTTGTAAAATTTTAACAATAAAAAAAATTATGTTAGTTTAGTATCATGTGGTAAAGTATTGTTACATAGGATATAATAAATTATGTCCTTATGAATATTATACCATTTAATCAACTCTAAGATATATATTTTGGAATGGTTATTCTTAATTTTATCAATAATATTATAATATTTTTTATACACACATAAATTTGACTCAGAGTGGGAGGAAGATTAGGAGGGGTGTTTAGTTAACTTCACCTTGAGGTTGATATAAAAGGTAAGGGAGAGAAACATTTTTTATTTACACTTATAGAGTTTTATGACATCTATGTCATAATACATTACATAATAATTCAAACAATATGTACCACTAAGAAAAGACAAATCAAAGATATCAATTACAAGGTTATAAATACATAAACCATCCATATCACAAAAAACCATCATGATTTAACCTATATTCTATTATTATATGTTAAATGTGAGGAAAGAAACATGAAATCATTGATAAACATTTGCACAACTATATCATCAAGCCTAATAACATGTAAAACATGTGAACCCTCCATATATATACCATCATAGAAATAAATGGTATATATAAATAAATTATACCCATGAGGAAAAGAAACAAACAAAAGAATTTACATAAGCTAAAAATGGAAAGAGGACCAAATCTTAAAAAATCCATAATGTGTAGTCACTCAAATATGGGCATGAATACTTGATAATGTCAATTTTGGCCCACTTTTACTTAAATTGATTTTATCACTTAATATGGACCTATTTTCACACCTCACTCTATCATAAGTACCTATATAAACCTATCCATTTTTTATTTTTTATATTACACTTACAAAAATATTCTTAAGATATAAAAACCTCTATAAGCATTTATATGAACATCCCAAATCCAAAAACTCAAATGTTACCCTTCATGACAAAATAGACTAGGGTGGGTCAATAGCAGCAATTGGTATTGACCCCTATGGTTTGATCCTATCATTCACTTCACCTTGGTACTAAATAGTTTTTAAATTTATACCCTACCTTATATGTTGGTTTGTATTTTTAGGATAGGTGGTGTGAGATTTTCTAATTTTAGATTGATATAAAGGCACATCTAATTCACCTATTCTACCACTTGGAAATTTTAATATTGAGGCATATTTACACTATTTCACATTGATTAAAGCTTACATATTCTTCCCATATATGATTTTATTCATTTGAATCAATCCTTAGTTAAGTCAAAAGCTTATTTTATCCAAGTCAAGGCAAAGAATTATCAAGTTTACAAGCCATGCCTAGATTCATACATGTATAAAAAGATGCACAATCTTACAATCTCATAAAATAATCTAAGTGGGAGAACTAAATGAGCTTCATTTACCTCTTCAAATTATCATCTATGTAGGCACCAATTAATCATCATAGGGTGATTGCAGTCAACTCAACCCATTACACTCCCCCTTTCTATTTATATTTTTTGTATCTATTTCAAGCCCCATTAAGGTTTCAACTTTGAGGAAGTTATTTGAAGGTCATTCATGTGCATCTGAAGGTCATATTTATGCATACATATGTGTTTTAATCAGGCATAAGTGAGTATGCCCTAATTCCCTATTTTTTTGTAGATGATAAGATCTAGTAGTAGAGGATAGTAGTGGTAGTTGATCATTTCCCCTCCCAATCAATATTAACCATGATTAGTGACATTTAATATTTCTATTTCACACATATAATCATATCTTAGGGATAATTGATTGTTATCTTTTAGTTGCACATAATCAACATATAAACATGAAAACTACTAACTCCCCTTGTGTTTTTCATATTTAGCTTCTTTCTTTCATTCAAGATTCATCCATTTTAGTACTTTAATTTCATTTTGATAGTAATAAATTAGTGTATAGAATTTTATACATTTCTATTCATTTTATCTTAATAAGAATTAATCACCAAGTTAATTCCAAATTCTGATAAAACATATTGATGAACTTGAATATTTTATTCAAGCATTGCTTTAAAAAAATTAAATTAGGGTTTAGATAAATTATTGATCATCTAACACTAAAATAACTTTATTTTGACCATGGATCTAATATTTGACACTAAAATAAAATAAAAATCAACCCAAGATTTAATAGCTAACAATAAAAGCACTTTATTTTGACCTTGGATTTTAGGGGAATCTACTAATCTCCATACCAAAAAAAAAAAAAAAAATCCTTTTTCAAGGACCTAAATTTCACTTTTCTATTACTTGCTTTTCAATTTTAAAATAATCTATGGTTATATGGAATGAGTATTTTTTGCTTAAATACTTCCTAGTAAACATTACATATTTTATTCCCCTAATAAGGAATATCATTGAAAATAATGTAATAATTTGAATCAAATCACATGTCAAGACACAAATACCATTAAGGCAAAATTAAGTAAAATCAAGTATGACATGGGAACAAGATCAATTATAGATTCATGATGTTATAAGGCATACTCATGAACAACATTAAGTATTACTCAATTATTATTCTTTCAACATTCAATAAACTATTTTACCTATAACTACTATACACAAAAGGGAATGTATGACTCTTTTCATTTCACCTCCTCCTAGACATCATTATTGTAAAATCTACCATCCTTCTCCCCTTATTCACCCATGGCTTATAATGGATTATTTAGTCCATGTTGTTAATAACCAAATAGGTAGGCCACCACATCATAGAGGCAACCAACATGTCCTTACTCAACACCAACCACCTCCCACACATCTTCTTGATGGTTTTTGTATGCATTCCAAATAATAAGTACCTAATATGTGTGTTTGGGAAGCCCTTAAAGATCAAATATTCACTATGAGAAAGTTCATATCATATTTGTGAAATAAAAATCAATGTTTAGTTCAAGGATTACATCATTATAAAATAAGATCACATAAACAAAGAATTTAGAGAATTCTAGTGTTAATCATATATCTACATCTCCATCTGACTATTTTGTGGCTTAAAATATATCATCTCAAGTATGGGTTAAAAAGAAACATACATCCACAAATAGTAATTAAAAAACTATACAAAAGGATAATAAGATTTCAAGTGACATTCTAAGATAAATGCTTCACAACAAATTAATCACTTTACTTCCTATGTATCCTTTAATGAGATCAAAAAGCTATTTTGCATATCATAGAATGCATAGACATCATACAAATAGTTGTTGGGATTTGAAGAACAAAATACAAAGTATCATTAATAGAGGTGATCCTATAACAGATAAATCAATCAAGAAACCCACTCACACTAAGATTTCACATCCTAAAGAACACAATCAAGAAGAATAAATGGTAAATTTAGAACAAGTTCAAGGAGAACAAATGGAAAAATTTGATCAGGAAAAACTTTAAATGGGAAAAATAAAGTAAGAAAAGCTTCAAAACGAAATGTAGAGTAAAAATATTACTCTACGTTGCATTCTGATTTTCAGTCGCGCACTACAGTTTTGTTCCTGCATACCTTGGTCATGGTCAAAAGTTTTGAAATAGAGCACGGGTTTATTTCTTTTGGTTCATTTTCCATCTAAGTGTCGAAGGGCAGTGGAAAGCACCAAGTGGCGTAGTCCAAGCATGAATTCTGGCCAAGTGCAGTCATCTGAGGCACCTTTCCTAACTTTCAAGAGCGCCATAGAATGTGCCATGTATCTTATAACAACTTAGTGAAAGTCACCACGTGTCAGCATCCACGTCTCATATCGGCACCCATGTTTCATTCTATTTTTTGATAAAAATTTTCAGCAAGCTAAGTAGCATGAAGAAGTGGAAGGCACCAAGTGGCAGTCGCGGAAGGCCCTGGACTACTTTTTAGAGGAAAGTGGAAGTCACCACGTGTTAACATCTAAGAGACAGTCAGTTCAATGCCTGGGTTCAATGCCTTGGATCAATGTTTTTAGTTCAATACCTCAGTTAATGTGTAAATGGCACGTAGTGTTGAACCGTTGAACCATTGAACCATTTTGGTTCATCGGGCAGTTCAAGGGAGTGTCCCAAAAACCAAAGGGGGTCAAGTACCTTTTTAGAAGGTAGAAAGGCATCATTTCATTTTGTTTAAGTACCAAAGAGTAGTGGAGGCCACCAAGTGTCACTTTTTGAGCCCCTTTCTACTCCATTCCCAAAAGAAGTGGAAGATGCCACATACCCCTAGCAGAAGAAGTGGAAGACACCACGTATCTTCCCAAGAACAGTAGAGGCTGCCATGAGTCAACCTTGGAGAGACCATCTCCAAACTTCATTGCCGAATAAAGATTGTGGTGGGTCCCAAGTGTTATTTCAAAGGTCTGCAGAAGATGCCAAGTGTCACCATTCATAGGAGCCTAATATGTACCCCAAATAATTCTATAGCAATGCTAAAGAGAAGTGGAGATAGCCACGTGTCTTCAATAAATTAGGCGGAAAGCACCAAGTGTCATTCTCTGGTGCCTTCTAAGTAATAAGAATATTTTTAGGGAATTGACTAAGTGTCCTCTTCCATTTCAACAAGATAGAATGTTATGTGTATATGTTTCAGCAAAGCAAGCTAGGGGGAACTCAATGGGAGTTATTTCTGATAGGTGGAGCAGTTCACCGAGTAGATTTTTTGGGCCCTGCAAACATTAAAAGGGGTCGTCTATTTGTCCCTTGTAAGTGGAGGAGAATGGGTAGTTGTGCGGCTAAGCAGGTGATAGAATGAGTAAATTTAGGTGTGAAAGGAGGTACTGGACATGAATCAACATGCTGCAATCAGGGCAGCCACCCTGCCCCAGCATGGCCCTTTATGATAAGACCAGAATGCATCCAAGGCATTGAATACGCCAAATTCCACACTATTTTATCTCTAAAATTTGAGGCTATAAAAGAGGGAGGATGGTCTAAATAGGGGGATGGAAAAAATTTAGACTTTCTAGAGTTTGTGACTAAGTAATATCATTTGCTTTTGTCTCATTTTCTTGAGTTGTAAAGTTGATGTAATTGTGCATGTTTCTGTGCCTTTTATGTGGCTGAAAGAATTAAGAAGATTGAACTCTATGCCTTTGTTGATATTATCTGTCATTTGCAAAAGTAGTATATATAGTAGACTTTCTAGAGTTATGATTAGGAATGTCATTTGCTTTTGTCTCATTTTCTTGAGTCAAAAGTTCTACATAACTGTACGTGTTTCTACGCCTCTTATGTGATTGGAAGATTCTTATAACAAGATTGAACCCTATGCCTTTGTTGACATTTTCTATATCTCAGCTAAAGAAGTCTCTGTTGTGAGCCTCTGTTTCTATTATTTCAATCTTTTACATTGATCATGCACTTGTTTGCTCTTAAATGTAAATGAATCCTACATATAGTCTCACTGTGCTCAAGATTAGGATCAAAATTACATTCAGGCGCATCCCCATAGTTAGGTATCATTTCCTGCATTTGCATTTTTGTTTAATTTTCTATCCTTTTTCCCCATGCTTGATACAAAAGAAGAGACTAGCTTCTCTAAAATCTCAAGGTTGTTTCAAGCCGCAATATCCCACAGCTTGAAACTTCCCATTGTTGTTGATTAGAATCAGCGTAATTTTAAGCATCAACAATTTTTGGCATGCCCAATGGGACCAGTCTTGAAGTTTCTTTCAAGACCGTATGAACCACAGAGCTACAAGGAGTTGGAGTTGTGGACCAGTCACCAAATCACAGTCTGCTACAAATCCAGGTATTCTTTTTCCACCTTTGGTAACAAGTCCAAGAAGAAGAGCTAACTAGTTTGTACTGATACCAAATATGGAAGCCCCTATACCCCCAAAAAATTATGCAAACTGGAACACTGGTAGCCCCTTAATCCTTCCAACACCACCAGCCATTTGGGATCCTATCCCAATAAATGCCTTAAAAGCTCTGCCTAAATTCAATGGACAAGACTCGAAAACACCTGTGAAACATCTTCAAGATGTATCAGATGTTTGTGTTATACATGTTGTCACATAGCAAAATGTGGCCATAAGATTATTAGCCACTTCTTTCAAAGAGAAGGCTTTAGAATGGTATCAATTTTGACCCCAAATACCATAGCTACATGGGACCAACTTAGAGATTTGTTTTTTGAAAGATTTGCAGAAAAGGGTGATAAGTCTTCCTTGTTACAGCAGTTAATCACCATTCAGAGGGGACCATAGGAAGACATGACTAACTTCAATACCAGACTTCAAAAGACATATAGTATCTAAAGGAGTTTCTATAGATCCTGAATCCCAAGAAATGCATCTTTGTTGTACCTCAGGGCAAATTGTTGGGACATATAATATCTAAAGAAGGAGTTTCTATAGATCCTGAGAGAATCACAGCTATAATGAACCTACCTCTTCCAGTAAATAAAAGGGTAGTTCAGTCCTTTTTAGGGAAGATCAATTTTGTTAGTAGATTCATATCTAATTTTGCAGGCTTAGTAAGACCAGTGACACTCTTGCTAAAGAAAGACCTGGTCTTCAAATGGACTATAGAAGGAAGGCAAGCCTTTGAAGAGGTCAAGAAAGCTATCTCAGTAGCCCCAGTGCTTAAAAACCTAGATTTTTTCAAGCCCTTCGTAATGTATGTCTATGGAGGAGAGTCAAGTATTGTTATTGTCTTGACTCAAAAGAATGATAGGCTAGATGGGGAACACCCAATAGCCTTTTTCTCAAGAACTCTCAAGGATTATGAGACCAGGTACAATTTTTTGGAAAGACAAGCCTATGCCATGGTAAAAGCCCTCAAGAAATTCAGGCATATGATATCTTGGAGCAAAATTCTTATACTTGTAGCTCACCCAAGTGTTAGGGAATACATCATGGAGGAGGAAATTACTGAGAAAAGAGCCAATTGGATCACTAAGATCTTTGAATATGATGTAGAGGTCAGACCTACCAAGCTAGTCAGAGGTAGGGGTCTATGCCAATATGTAACCCAAGAGCTTGAAAAGATGTTACCTGAGGAAGCAGATTCAGAAGTAGAGACAGAGAGGGTGCTAAAAATACAAGAGGTTGATCAGGAATCTTGGGTCACAAGCAAGATTCATTTTATGAAAAATGGGATTTATCCAAGAGAACTCCCTCAAAATAAGAGGAGACATCATAGGATACAAGGAGTTCATTTTGTTTTAATTAAACAAGTCGTTTTCAGAAGAAATTTTGATGGAAAATTGTTAAGATGTGTAGAACAGGCTGAAGCTAAGAGAATACTACATGAAATGCATCATGGAATATCAGGGGGCATTTTTTTGCAAAGACCATAGCCATAAAGATAAGTGAGGTAGGATATTTTTGGCCTACTTTATTTGTAGATTGTTATCAGCTGGTTAAAAAATGTCAATTCTGCCAATATTATATGGGGATGAGGAGGAATGCAGCCATGCCCCTTAGTCCTATAATTGTGGATGAACCTTTTGCTCAATGGGGTCTTGACTTCATTGGAATGATAAATCTAGTGTCCAGTATGGGTCACAAATGGATATTAACTACCACAGACTATTTCACTAGATGGACCGAGGCAGTCCCACTTAAGGAAGCAATAGAGAATGTGATCCTAAATTTTCTAGGGAGTATCACTACTCGCTTTGGGGCTCCTCACACCATAATTTTAGATAATGCTAAAGCATTCTTGGGATCTAAAGTATCTGGCTTTGCCTTGAAACATGGAATATATCTGAAAACTTCATCTAACTATTACCCTCAAGGTAATGGTCTGGCAGAATCAACCAACAAGAATGTGATAAGACTCAATAAAAGAGTAGGGGTTGATCATCACAAAGAGTGGCATAAAGTGCTTAATCTAGCATTATGGGCTGATAGAAGCACACCTAAGCAGGTAATCAAATGTCCCCATATGAATTGGTATATGGAAAGTCTATTGTGATTCCCCTAAGCTTTGAAATCCTTGCTCTCCAGCTGATCAAACAAATTGAAATTGATGAAAATGGCCCCATGTAAGTCAGACTCAGAACTTTTCGAAGTTTAGGAAAAGAGGGATATAACCCATGATTCATTGATTAAGCATTAGGAAATGGTTAAGAACTATTTTGATAAAAGGACTTTGAATACTAATTTTGAAGTAGGCTCAATTGTTTTGAAATGGGATGCAAGAGCCACCAAGCTGGGTCAGCATACCAAATTTGAAGCATTATGGACTGGCCCATATAAAATTTGCGCATGCAAGCAGAAGAATTCATTCAAGCTGGAATCAATGGAAGGAGAACCTGAAGAGATTCCTGTAAATAGAATTTATTTGAAGCATTTCAATTAACTTGGGTCTCTAATGTATTATAGTTAGATAATTTCCCTTTCTCGCATTGTTTTTTCATTGCTTTCCCACTTTTCTTTTTAAATAAGTGTTTTAAACACATGTCAATGGCTCTTTTGAAGCTGTAAATTTTACAATTTTGATCTAGTAAAAGGTGGATTTTTCCATTTGAGCAAGCTCAAAAGTCCTGGGGGTCGCCAGTAACTATAGAGTAAAAAAATTTACTCTACGTTGCATTTCAATTCTCAGTTGTGCACTGCAATTTTGTTCCCGCATACCTTGGTCGTGGTAGTAGAAGTTTTGAAACAGAGCCCAGGGCTATTTCTTTTGGTTCATTTTTCATCTAACTGTCGAAAGGCAGGGAAAAGCGCCAAGTGGCATAGTCTGAGCATGGGTTCTGGCCAAGTGGAGTCATTCGAGGCACCTTTCCTAACTTTCAAGAGAGCCGCAGCACGTGCCACGTATCTTATAGCAACTCAATGGAAGTCACCACGTGTCAGCATTCGCATCTCATATCTGCACCCATGTTTCATTCTATTTTTTGACAAAGGTTTTCAACAAGCTAAGTATCAAGAAGAAGCGGAAGGCGCCAAGTGGCAGTCGCAGAAGGCCTTGGACTACTTTTTAGAGGAAAGTGGAAGTCACCACATGTTGGCATCTGAGAGATAGTTAGTTCAATGCCTTGGTTCAATGTTTTTGATTCAATACCTTGGTTAACATGTAAATGGCATGTAGTGTTGAATCATTGAACCATTGAACCATTTTGGTTCATCGGGCAGTTCATGGGAGTGTCCCAAAAACCAAAGGGGGTCAAGTACCTTTTCAAAAGGCAGAAAGGCATCGTTTCATTTTGTTTAGGTATCGAAGAGCAGTTGAGACTGCCAAGTGTCACTTTCTAATCCCCTTTCTACTCCATTCTCAAAAGAAGTGGAAGATGCCACATGCCCCTAGCAGAAGAAGTGAAAGATGCCACGTATCTTCCCAAGAACAGTGGAGGCCACCACATGTCAACTTCTGAGAGACCATCTTCAAACTTCATTGTTGAATAAAGATTTTGGTGGGTCCTGGGTGTTATTTCGAAGGTCTACGAAATCTACCAAGTGTCACCATTCATAGGAGCCAAATATGTGCCCCAGATAATTCTATAGCAATGCTAAAGAGAAGTGGAGACAGCTGCGTGTCTTTGATAAATTAGGCAGAAAGTGCCAAGTGTCATTCTTTGGTGCCTTCTAAGTAATAAAAAGATTTTTAGGTAATTGACTAAGTGTCCTCTTCTATTTCAAGAGGACAGAGTGTTCTGTGTATCTATTTCAGCAAAGCAAGCTAGGGGGAACTCAGCAGGAGTTATTTATGGTAGGTGGAGCAGTTCATCGAGTAGATTTTTGGGGCTTGCAAATATTAAAAGGGGTCATCTATTTGTCCCTTGTAAGCAGAGGAGAATGGACAGTTGTGTGGCTAAGTAGGTGATAGAATGAGGAAATTCAAGTGCAAAAGGAGGTACTAGACATGAATCGACATGTCGCAATCAGGGTAGCCGTCCCGCCCCAGCATGGCCCTTTCTGATAAGACCAGAATGCATCCAAGGCATTGAATATGCTGAATTCCACACTATTTTATCTCTAAAATTTGAGGCTATAAAAGAGGGTGGGATGGTCTAAAGGGGGCATGGAAAAAGTTTAGAATTTCTAGAGTTTGTGACTAAGTAATATCATTTGCTTTTGTCTCATTTTCTTGAGTTGTAAAGTTGATGTAACTGTGCATCTTTTTGTGCCTTTTATGTGGCTGAAAGAATTAAGAAGATTGAACTCTATGCCTTTATTGATATTATTTGTGTCATTTGCAAAAGTAGTCCATACTATAGACTTTCTAGAGTTGTGATTAGGAATGTCATTTACTTTTGTCTCATTTTCTTGAGTCAGAAGTTCTACAAAATTGTACGTGTTTTTGCGCCTCTTATGTGATTGGAAGATTCTTATAAGAAGATTGAACCCTATGCCTTTTTTGACATTTTTTATATCTCAGTGAAAGAAGTCTCTATTGTGAGCCTCTATTTCTATTATTTCAATCTTTTACATTGATCATGCACTTGTTTGCTCTTAAATGTAAATGAATCCTACATATAGTCTAACTGTGCTCAAGATTAGGATCAAAATTACATTCAGGCGCATCACCATAGTTAGGTTTCATTTCCTGCATTTGCATTTTTGTTTAATTTTCTATCTTTTTTCCCCACACTTGATACAAAAGAAGATACCAACTTCTCTAAAATTTAGAGGTTGTTTCAAGCCGCAATATCCCACAGCTTGAAACTTCCCATTGTTATTGATTAGAATCAAGCGCAATTTTAAGCATCAATAGTTTTTGCACGTTCGATGGGACTAGTCTTTAAGTTTCTCTCAAGATCATATGAACCAGAGACCTACGAGGAGTCAGAGCTGTGGACCAGTCACCAGATCACAGTCTACTACAAATCCAGGTATTCTTTTTCCACCTTTGGTAACAAGTCTAAGAAGAAGAGCTAACCAGTTTGTACTGATACCAAATATGGAAGCCCCTATACCTCCAAGAAATTATGCAAGCTAGAACACTGGTAGCCCCTTAATCCTCCCAACACCACCAACCGTTTTGGATCCTATCCCAATAAATGCCCTAAAAGATCTGCCTAAATTTAATGGGCAAGACTTGAAAACACCTACGAAACATCTTCAAGATGTATCAGATGTCTGTTTTATACATGTTATCACATAGCAAAATGTGTCCATAAGATTATTAGCCACTTCTTTCAAAGGGAAGGCTTTAGAATGGTATCAATCTTTGACCCCAAATACCATATCTACATGAGACCATCTTAGAGATTTATTTTTTGAAATATTTGTAGAAAAGGGTGATAAGTCTTCCTTGTTACAGTAGTTAATCACCATTCAGAGGGGACCACAGGAAGACATGACTAACTTCAATACCAAATTTCTAAAAACTTGGGACAGAATCACTGCTACAGCTAGACCACTGCCAGGTATGGCCATAGTGTTTTATCTCAAAGCTTTAAATTTAGATATATCTATTATGATTCAGTCACTTGGAGGACATAGTCTGCTAAAGGCTTATGAATATGTGGTCAGAGCTGAGAATCACTTAATAGATGCTGGAAAGTTACATCAAAAGCCTCCCATGCCCATGTTCCCAAAAATTTCCTTGCCATTACCTCAAGAAGATCTTAAATTTTTAAGCCCACCTATGTCTATGTACACTTACCCTCAACCATCTGTGAAAGAACCTGCCTCTACTCAGTCATCTGAGATGGATGATATCAAGAATATCTTGAGGACACTTTCCAATGAGCTGATTAATATAAAGAGACAGAAGAATACTTTCCCTAAGCCTCCTTATCAAGGCTATCAAGGAAACAAGTTTTTGTCCCAACCAAACCAATATCAAGGTCCTCCAAAATAAGCTAACCATCAGCCAGCGAATCAATTAGTTGCAGTTCCCACACCTTCACAGACCATTCCTCCCAACTCAAATAGAGAGATGGTTCCATGGCAAAATAATTATGTGGAGGATACTAATGCCTGGTGTTTCCCTTGTAATAATGCTCATACACCTAGAGATTGTCCTAGGGGTAATCTACAACAAAGGGTGGCAGAACAAAGAAGAATGGATGGTCAGTTTGCCAGTACCAGTGACAATCAAGCCTACCAATCTCTTGGTATGTAGAGTTCAGTCCTAGTGGCCTAAATGCAAGGAATGTCCTTACAACAAGAGGAGGAAATAGCCCCAAAACATGCTTTGTTCTCATGGGTTAAAGATGAAGAATCTATTGTCTTGAATGAAGCATCTACCTCCCAAAGACCAGTGGTGCAATCCGATTACTACACCAGATCAAAGAGGAGAATGGTGGAACAGCTTGAGATTGTAAGTGGTCAAGTCAAGAATAATCCTCCATCTCAAGTGCAAAGAAATGTTGTTATTAGACAAGAAGTGCCTCAGCAGGTGCAAGATCAAGGGATTCCTGCCCAAACTCAGGAAAAAATGAGATATCCTTATGTCTAAAAAACTTAGTCTTTAGGACCGATAAATGTAGTGGATCAGTTGAAGAAGACTCCAGCACAAGTATTGATATGGGATATATTGGCTATTCCAAAACAAAAGATGCTACTACAAGAAGCTCTACAAGGCCAAGCAGTGCCCAAAGGTACTGTCACCAAGGAAGGACTTGATGAAAAAGAAAAGCTCAAAGATACGATTCCTCTGAAGACAATAGCCTTTGTGAATGATACAGTGCAAGTAAGTAAATCCAAACTAGCGCCCTTCTATTTAACTCTGATAGTTGGAAGGAAACTCTTGCATAATGCATTGATAGATTTAGGAGCTAGTATTATAGTGATGCCCAAGCAAATAGTTGATGCTTTGAAAATAAAATATGAACCCCTTGCAAAAGGAGTTATGCATCTAGATGGAAAAATAGTACAAACCGTAGGGAGAATCAAACAACTCCCATTGCAATTATACACATGTCCCAACATAATTGTCAACCGAGATGTAGTAGTCATAGATATACCTCCTATTTTTGGTTTATGTTTATCTAAAGACTTTACAACAAAAATAGGAGGATATATGTCTCTTAACTGGTCTCACCTCATCCTGAGAACCAGATACGGTTCGAAGATGAAAATTCTATCTAAACAACTGTCAAAAGACCATATCACCAATGAACCGACAACAAGATTAGAGGCAGATCATGCTATGTTAAATAAGGAAGAAAGGATTTTTGTTGAAGAGCTAGGCGACTGGACTGAGCATGATCAAGAAGAAGAAAACAGCCAGTTGTTGGCTATGATGCATAGCGACCCATATGGGAACTATGACTATACTGGTTTGGGCACATACATCATTTTCGATGAGGACCAGGCAATCCCAAATGTTATAAGGGAAGAGGCACCTACTACTCAAGATTTAGAGATCTAGACTTTGAATTTTGATGGGGCTAGAAGTAAACATGGTGCTGGAGCAGGAATTTGTCTTACTGCTCCAAATGGTGATAAAATTTTAAAGGCTATCCGATTCCAATTTGCTTACACGAATAATGATGCTGAGTATGAATCTTTAGTACATGGACTCTTATTAGCCAAGAAAAAGGGAATAAAGAATCTAAAAGTAAAAAGAGATTTAGAATTAGTAGTAAAGCAAATTAGAGAAAAGGCAGCAGCCAAAAATGTGAGAATGAGATCCTACAGACATAGGATTTGGGATTTGATAGAAGATTTTGAAGATTTCAATATTGAGATAGTCCCTAGGAGTCAAAATCTTGAAGTTTATAAGATGGCCCAGATTGGCTCATAGTTTAACCCAGAAACTAGCCTATTTATTAACAATGAGTCTGTAAATGTTATAGTGAGGTTGACTATTCCAGACAATGATGAGAACTAGCAAGTATTTGAAAATGATGCTCAGGTAGTCTCTTTCTTAAAACAATCAGATGAGTTTGTTAATCATTTGCAAACCAAAATTGAAGAGGAATATGGTGATTAGATTATATAATTGAGGACTAATAAGCTCCCCAAGGGCTTAATCACCTTAGAGAACTTGTTTGACCTAAAGGATGTAAGCCTGAAAAAGAAAAGGTTCCAGGTAGACAAAGCAGACTATTCTGAAATAGAGGTGAGTGACAGGAAAAGGCTAAAAATTGGGAATTCTACAACTCAAGAAGAGAAGGAAAGACTAATCGAATTGTGCCAGAGATATGACAGAGTCATAGTTTGTAGCTATGAAGACCTTCATGGATACAATAGATACATTATTTAGCACACAATAGAATTCACTGAAGGGTCTAAGCCCATCAGATGAAAATAGAGGCCAGTAAATCCAAGGATTCAACCTCTAATGGTAGATGAGTTGCAAAAACTTTTAGATTCCAAAATAATATTTTCAATCAAGCACTCAACCTAGGTATCAAATTTAGTACCAGTTAGAAAAAAGAATGGAGATGTAAGACTGTGTGTAGATTTTAGAGATCTAAATAGAGCATCTCTGAAAGACCACTATCCCTTGGCCTCCATGGAACAAATTCTATAAATTGTGGCTAGATCAGAGAAGTTTTCTTTACTAGATGGTTTCTCTAGATACAATCAAATTTGGTTGGCTGATGAAGATCAGTACAAAACTGCTTTTACTACCAAATGGAGAACATTTGCATATGCTAAGATGCCTTTTGGTTTGTCAAATGCAGGAGCCACCTTTCAAAGAGCTATGGATATAGCCTTTGGGGAACTTATAAATAAGATTATCCTGGTCTATCTAGATGACCTCACTATATTTTCAAAAAATGTTGATGATCATTTTGATCATTTAGAATATGTCTTCAAGAAATGTCAAGATTTTGGGATATCATTGAATCCCAAGAAATGCATCTTTGTTGTACCTCAAGGCAAATTTTTGGGACATATAATATCTAAAGAAGGAGTTTCTATAGATCCCAAGAGAATTGTAGCTATAATGAACCTACCTCTTCCAGTAAATAAAAGGGCAGTTCAGTCCTTTTTAGGGAAGATCAATTTTGTCAATAGATTCATATCTGATTTTGCAGGCTTGGTAAGACTAGTAACACTCTTGCTAAAGAAAGACCTGGTCTTCAAATGGACTACAAAAGGAAGGCAAGCCTTTGAAGAGGTCAAGAAAGCTATCTCAGCAGCCCCGATGCTTAAAAACCCAAATTTTTTCAAGCCCTTCGTAATGTATGTCCAGAGGAGAGTCAAGTATTGCTGCTGTCTTGACTCAAAAGAACGATAGGTTAGAGGGGGAACACCCAATAGGTTTTTTCTAAAGAACTCTCAAGGATTATGAGACTAGGTACAATTTTATGGAAAGACAAGCCTATTGCATGGTAAAAGCCCTCAAGAAATTCAAGCATATGATATCAGGGAACAAAATTATGATACTTGTACCTCACCCAAGTGTCAGGGAATACATCATGGAGGGGGAAATTATTGAGAAAAGAGCCAATTGGATCACTAAGATCTTTGAATATGATGTAGAGGTCAGACCATCTAGGCTAGTCAGAGGTAGGGGTCTATGCCAATATATAACCCAAGAGCTTGAAAAGATGTTACCTGAGGAAGCAGACTCAGATTGAGAGATGGAGACGGTGCTAAAAATATAAGAGGTTGATCAGGAATCCTGGGTCACAAGCAGGATTCTTTTTATGAAAAATGGGGTTTATCTGAGAGAACTCCCTTAAAATAAGAGGAGATATTATAGGATACAAGGAGTTCATTTTGTTTTAATTGAACAAGTCCTTTTTAGAAAAAAATTTGATGGAAAATTGTTAAGATGTGTAGAACAGGATGAAGCTAAGAGAATACTACATGAAATGCATCATGGAATATCAAGGAGGCATTTTTCTGTAAAGACCACAGCCATAAAGATAAGTGAGGTAGGATATTTTTGGCCTACTTTATTTGTAGATTGTTATCAACTAGTTAAAAAATGTCAATCCTGCCAATATTATATGGGGATGAGGAGGAATGGAGCCATGCCCCTTAGTCCTATAATTGTGGATGAACCTTTTGCTCAATGGGGTCTTGACTTCATTGGAATGATAAATCTAGTGTCCATTATGGGTCACAAATGGATATTAATTACCACAGACTTTTTCACCAGATGGACCAAGGCAGTCCCACTTAAGGAAGCAATAGAGAATGTGATCCTAGATTTTCTAGGGAGTATCACTACTCACTTTGGGGCTCCTCACACCATAATTTTAGATAATGCTAAAGCATTCTTGGGGTCTAAAGTATCCGACTTTGCCTTGAAACATAAAATATATCTGAAAACTTCATCTAACTATTACCCTCAAGGTAATGGTCTGGCAAAATCAATCAACAAGAACCTGATAAGACTCAATAAAAGAGTAGGGGTTGATCATCACAAAGAGTGGCATAAAGTGCTTAATCTAGCACTATGCGCTGATAGAATCACACCTAAGCAGGTAATCAAAATGTCCCCATATGAATTGGTATATGGAAAGTCTATTTTGATTCCCCTAAGCTTGGAAATCCCTTTTCTCCAGCTAATCAAACAAACTAAAATTGAAGAAAATGGCCCCATGCAAGTCAGACTCGCAGAAATTTTGGAAGTTCAGGAAAAGAGGGATATAGCCCATGATTCATTGATTAAGCATCAAGAAATGGTTAAGAACTATTTTGATAAAAGGACTTTGAACCCTAATTTTGAAATAAGCTCAATTGTTTTGAAATGGGATGCAAGAGCTGCCAAGCCGGGTCAGCATACCAAATTTAAAGCATTATGGACTGGCCCATATAAAATTCATGTGTGCAAGTGGAAGAATTCATTCAAGCTAGAATCAATGGAAGGAGAACCTGAAGAGACTCTTATAAATAGAATCTATTTGAAGCATTTTAATTAACTTGGGTCTCTAATGTATTATAGTTAAATAATTTCCCTTTCTCGCATTGTTTTTTCGTTGTTTTCCCACTTTTCTTTTTAAATAAGTGTTTTAAACACATGTCAACGGCTCTTTTAAAGCTATAAATTTTGAAATTTTTATCTAGCAGAAGGTGGAGTTTTCTTTTTGAGTAGGCTCAAAAGTCCTGGGGGTCACCAGTAACTATAGAGTAAAAAAATTTACTCTACGTTGCATTCCGATTATCAGTCGCACACTACAGTTTTATTCCCACATACCTTGGTCATGGTGGTAGAAGTGTTGAAATAGAGCACAAGTTTGTTTCTTTTGGTTCATTTTCTGTCTAAGTGTTGAAGGGCAGCGAAAAGTGCTAAGTGGCGTAGTCTGAGCACGAGTTCTGGCCAAGTGGAGTCGTCTGAGGCACCTTTCCTAACTTTCAAGAGAGCCACAGAACGTGCCACGTATCTTATAGCAACTCAGTATAAGTCACCACGTGTCGACATCCACATCTCATATCGGCACCCGCATTTCATTCTATTTTTTGACAAAGGTTTTCAACAAGCTAAGTAGCAGGAAGAAGCGGAAGGTGCCAGGTGACAGTCGTGAAAGGCCCTAGACTACTTTTTAGAGGAAAGCGAAAGTCACCACTTGTCAACATTTGAGAGACAATTGGTTTAATGCCTAGGTTTAATGCCTTGGTTCAACATTTTTGGATCAATACCTTGGTTAACGTGTAAATGGCACACAGTGTTGAATTGTTGAACCATTGAACCATTTTGGTTCATCGGGCAGTTCAAGGGAGTGTCCCAAAAACCAAAGGGGGTCAAGTGCCTTTTCAGAAGGCAGAAAGGCATCGTTTCATTTTGTTTAAATACTAAAGAGCAGCGGAGGCCGCCAAGTGTCACTTTCTAAGCCCCTTTCTACTCCATTCCTAAAAGAAGTGGAAGATGCCACGTATCTTCCCAAGAACAGCAAAGGCCACCACGTGTTAACTTTTGAGAGACCATATTCAAACTTCATTATCGAATAAAGATTGTGGTGGGTCCCAGGTGTTAGTTTAAAGGTCTGCAAAAGCTGCCAAGTGTCACCATTTGTAGGAGCCTAATATGTGCCTCGAATAATTCTACAACAATGCTAAAGAGAAGCAGAGACAGTCACGTGTCTTCGATAAATCAGGCAGAAAGTGCCAAGTGTCATTCTCCAGTGCCTTCTAAGTAATAAGAATATTTTTAGGGAATTGACTAAGTGTCCTCTTCCATTTCAATAGGAAAAAGTGTTCTATGTATTTGTTTTAGTAAAGCAAGCTAGGGGGGAACTCAGCGGGAGTTATTTCTAGTAGGTGGAGTAGTTCACTGGGTAGATTTTTTGGGGCCTGCAAACATTAAAAGGGGTTGTTTGTTTGTCCCTTGTAAGTGGAGGAGAATGGACAGTTACGCGGCTAAGCAGGTGATAGAATGAGGAAATTCAGGTGTAGAAGGAGGTACTAGACATGAATCGACATGTCGCAGTCATGGCAGCCACCCCGCCCTAGCATGGCCCTTTCTGATAATACCATAATGCATCCAAGGCATTGAATACACCAAATTCCACACTATTTTATCTCTAAAATCTGAGGCAATAAAAGAGCGGGGGATGGTCTAAAGGGGGGATGGAAAAAGTTCAGACTTTCTAGAGTTTGTGACTAAGTAATATCATTTGCTTTTGTCTCATTTTCTTGAGTTGTAAAATTGATGTAACTGTGCATGTTTCTATGCCTTTTATGTGGTTGAAAGAATTAAGAAGATTGAACTCTATGCCTTTGTTGATATTATCTATGTCATTTGCAAAAGTAGTCTATACTATAGACTTTCTAGAGTTGTGATTAGGAATGTCATTTGCTTTTGTCTCATTTTCTTGAGTCAGAAGTTCTACATAACTGTACGTGTTTTTGCGCCTCTTATGTGTTTGGAAGATTCTTATAAGAAGATTGAACCCTATGCCTTTGTTGACATTTTTTGTATCTCAACAAAAAAGAAGTCTCTATTGTGAGCCTCTATTTTTATTATTTCAATCTTTTACATTGATCATGCACTTGTTTGCTCTTAAATGTAAATGAATCCTACATATAGTCTCACTGTGCTCAAGATTAGGATCAAAATTACATTTAGGTGCATCGCCATAGTTAGGTTTCATTTCCTACATTTGCATTTTTGTTTAATTTTCTATCCTTTTTCCCCACACTTGATACAAGAGAAGAGACTAGCTTCTCTAAAATTTGGAGGTTGTTTCAAGCCGCAATATCCCATAGCTTGAAACTTCCCATTGTTGTTGATTAGAATCAAGTGCAATTTTAAGCATCAACAGGAAAAATTAGAACAAGCAAGGCTAAAATAGGAACAACAAGAAAAATATGTTATAAAAATAATAATTACAAAGGGAATAGTTAAATCAAATATAAATAATAGAAATTGAGAAGTTACTGAAATAGCATATAGAGAAGTGATAAAAATAAACTCAAGATAAGTAATAAATCCCCTTTATTAAAGGGTTTCTAACGAAAGAATTTCAAAAGAAAAATGTTCTTAAAAAGTCTAATGATACAAATATGGTTTTTGAAGATTCAAATGTTATATATCCTTCATGTATAGAGCACAAAGACAAGGTCAATAATCAAAAATCTATGGTTACATATTCAAAACAATAAGTAAAAGAAGAAACTTCTTCCCTTCTTAATATTCAAGTTGTGATACCTTATTCTTCTTTAGTTTAGAATGAGATGCAAGTTTTTGAAAATGATGAACATACTCAAGAGCAACAAAATTTCAAGAAGATAATTCCATTATATGGTGTAGTTAGTTTTCATATATAAAACAAAATATAACAAGAGTGGCATACCAAAATTTCATGACTATGAGGATTATTATTATGTATAAGATCGTTACCATAATCTCAATAGCACACAAGATACATATGGGCATCCACTAAATGAGTTAATTGGTTAACACTTTTCAATTTATAAAATTATAATATCAAAAAAATAAAAAAATAAAAAATATTTATTGCTTTATCATGTTATTCTTCTACTTCTTATACATGTGATTGATTTGATCAATCTTATATAACCTTGGCTCTTTATGAAATTTTAGCTTATTGGCTCTTCTTTTTCAAATTCCAAATCTAAAAATCCAACACAATGACCCATGCTACCATAATTTCCATTTACCTTTCTATTTTCATAGTTTGAATAGACAAAAATACATTTTTTCATCAAGGATAATATTGATTATTAACACTCATTATTAACTGTTGTTACTATCTCGAGCTAGTATATTTTGTCTTGTAGCAATTTTGACATAAGAAATTCAAATTATAAGAAAACAAAGCCTTAATACATCCAATTTTTATACATCACTCTCATTTATAGTATACACAACACTATTATTCATGAAAATATTTACTTTATGTACTATATTACTCATACATGTGCATTACATAAATTTACAAGTGTACATTTGATGAGATGAGGATGCACAATCATTCCTCTATAAATATATTCATCTCCCACATGCCTTTAAAAGTTAAAATTTTTTGGATACTATTTTTGAATTACATAACATATCAATCTTGTACGATTGGAAAATGCATGTCATGGATATACCCTCAACTTATAGACCCTTCCCACTACCAAAAGGATCACATACACCATCTCTCTACACTTATTTCTTATCTCTTAGTCTAGCCAATGTTATTCCAATGACCCAAACCTTATATTATGCTCAGAATGTTATAAACTTGCTTCTCATTTTTTTCTACAAATCTTAGACCTTTGCCTATTTTCTTTCTACCCAGACACTTGTGTCCTACCCAGATACCTATATCAATGCAAGTGTCCTACCCCAACTTAAGTGTCCAATGTCCTAATGTCATCTAATTTGAAAATTAAACATTTCGTATGGTCTACCTAAGTGCTTTAATGTGGTATATTCTCCAAAGGGATTGGCATATATATAAGATCAATCCTCATTAATTCTTCACCTAGAAACTTCCTACCAATCACAGCGTAACTTACCAAAGCCACTCAATCAAGAACTCAAGTGAGAAAAGCTTCCCTATTTTATCCTATTTTCATATCAATAATAGGGATAAAAAATATATAGGTATAAATTAGTAAAGGATCATTCCATGAGCTACATTTTACAAGTTCCAAGCTAGGTCACTATTGTACTTACTTAACACACATTTCATGATAAACACAAAAGCCAAAAAGTAGGGGAGAACTACATAAGTTTGAGGCCCTCTTTCAAGTATTGGTTATGTAGGCAACACTCATTGAAAGAGGGGTCTTTGGGTTAGTTTGACACCATGTGGCCACTAACCCATTTTTCCCACAACCACTATAAATATTAAGAACTAGGGTTTTATTATTTGACAAGGATGGATAATCCATGACCTAGATCTGAATGCACCAAATCGAAAGCAACACTGAACTTAGAATTATCTAGGTGGTTTCATCTAGTTTTAGTAGGTATTCTACACTGGGCACTTATATATGAATCAGACAAAAGTATTGACACAACCATCCTAGTTTGATGCAAATATCCATCGTTGTAGAGATACAACTTCTAGAATCAGGTGACTGGTCCAAAATTTATATCGAATCTACTTTCTTCATATTCCAAATCTAGATTTGTATTAAAACCAACTAATATCTTGTTTCCATTATCATTTCAATATCTAACATAGTTATACTTTATATCTTTAGCATATTGTAACATAATAAATTTAGTATATATTTATATGAGTTTTGTAATTAATTGGCCTACTTTAGAGATAGTCTACCATCCTTTTGCCTTAGGCTATCTATACCCATTTAACCCTAGATTCCCTAATCTATATTTTAGGGTTAAACATTTGGTTAACCTAATCTATACGAATGAAAAATATTTTAAGGTTTTCTATAAACTTGTTGATTTTTATGATTTATAATTGGATAACATTTGTTGCAAAAATTAGTTTATTTTCAATATCTAAAGAATACATCAACAAAATGGATTGATCCCTAGAGTTTGTATGTCTCTCTTATCCTATTATAATTTTAGTATTTATAACATTTCAAATGGATAAATTAGAGTCTCTTCCCTTTTCTAACCCTAAGGAGGGTGATATCTATCACCCCTCTAAGTTCATGTGATCACTCCTTCAAGGGGTAAAGTGGCCCATTCTATAATGCCTAGAGAAGGTAACAAACAAACCCTTCCTAAATCCATATATAGTAAATGTATGCACATTCAATCAGAAGCACCTAGGGTTTGTGCTTTTGAAACCCTAAAATATCAAGTTACCACTATAATCAAGTTGATAGAAACATTACAAAAAGTAATCCAATATTTGGACTTAAAATATGCAACACTATAAAAGCTACATTTTCATATGCAAAAATCAAAATGTGGAATGCCTTTGCATCATCTACTAACAAAGGATCATTTCAAAAATATGTGTTCAAAGAAAAGACAATTATGATAATTGATTTACAAAATATGTAAAATGATAATAGAAGTTAATGAGATTCTAAAGGTGCTACTTTGACACAAATTGATCATGTTATGACCTTTACAACATCTTAATAGAACATAATATTATTTCCAATATCATGGAAAGTAAGGACATCACACAAACCATTGTTTAGATATAAAGAAGAGGATACACTACATATTTTATAGTGGTGAGCATACACTCGATACCTCTTACTTGGGGACATAAAGGTATCTCAAATATTACCAAAATACCAAAAAAAAATCAAAATTCCAAAAATATTTTTAGTGTTTATATGTTTTATTAGTTATTAGGCATATATGTTGTTAGTTATATGTTTGTAGATGGCATATCAATATTTTATATATACACATGTGTTTCATATGTCATTTCAGTGTGATTTAGGCATACACAGATACATGATATATGCACTTTCAAAAGTTGGGTCTTCCTTCTCCTCATGTCATATGGACATTGGGGGTATCTACTTATTTGATCATGATACACCTGGGTTATATAATTTTATGGTCACTTTAAATTATCATGTTTGAGTTTATGTACTACACATGCCTTTATCCATGCTTATATATTTTGTATTGTATTTTATATGTTATATATTTAACATTTTTTGCTAACACATATATATAGGGACTAGTATGATATGTTTATGTTGGTTGCTTATATTTTTTATTTATACACTTCCTTAAGTGTCTTGATTTTCTTATTTGAGCATTTGAATATGATATATTATTAATGGCCCTCATGACTTTGTTTACCTCCTTGACATTTGAATATGTCATTGTTTGTTCTATGTGGACATCTAAATATGTCATTATTGTTTTTGTGTACACTTTAATAATTCATGTCCCTTCCATTGTGTGACATTATAACATGCCCATTTTTGGTGGTATCCTTGGACCATTGTCTTTTAATTTTCTTTTGAGTTCTATTATGTGTGTGCTTAATTGATTCATAAGCCTGTATTATTACTATCAAGACATTGTCATGATTTGCATCATGCATCTTAGGACCTTATGTGATCACATTTTATATACTTCAATGATATATCTACCTAAACATGTTTCTCTTATATTCTACATGATACATTCATAGTTTACATGGTTATATTATCATTTTGAGGTAAGGTAACTGTTGTCATCAAATTATGCACCCTATGACACTTTATGAGGCTCCTAAAATTTGATGCAACATTGAATCATCTCTCAAGTTTGTGGGAAATTGTAAAATAGATAAATCTCTAGGATTGAAAGGGCTAGCTCCATGAATTCTTCTCTAAATGTCTATTACCTAATCTAATGCTTTATTTGTGAAAAGGGGTAGAAGCTTGCATAAAATGGAAACTATACTAAAGAAGGTGATCCACCAAGATAAATCCCACAAACTATCACACTCCTACTAAACAACAAAGATTTTCAAGACCAATTTTGTGCATTGAAATATCTTAACATAGTGCTTCAATATGAAGGTGGCATACTTGGGACAATCAGAAAGATAACTGACCTAGGGGTAGATTACACACCATAGATATAATTTAATACTTGAAAAAGATCCTAGTACATTTATGACACTTCACATGACCTTTTAAAATTAGAACTCTTGCTTAAACATGAAGGATAGAGGGAGTAAGGATAGTACTATCACTTAGCTCCACAATACACCACTCACACACTTAGACAAAATGTTCACAACTTAGAATTAGACTTGTATTCAATGTTCAAAGTCAAAGTGTAATGTCATATTAGAAGGGCTTTGCCATACCAACTGTGTATATCTCTACAATAGCCCAAATGGCTTCATTTATAGAACTTAGAAGAAGAGAGAGAGGAGAGAAGTTGAAGAGGCACAAGGACAAGTGTCCAAAGGTGACAATCAGTTACAATTCATGTGGATGGGATAGAAAAGGAGTTATTAAACTAATTTACACATATTGTATTCCCAAATAATCCTCTTCTCAAAATGTGGCATAGCAATCTTCTTGATCATTATTTCTTGTGTGATTGCCTTCATGATGGACTTCCTTATGAGAAATTTAGGACAAGTTTCTTGTGTATATTGATGAGAGGGAGTTATAAAAGTGATTCTGATTGAACTTGGAGTTTTCTTCATCATGAAATTATCTTACACAAACTCTATCATCACCTATCATCAAGATCACTCTCTAATAGGCATTCTTAACACTTAGCATAATAATCTTTGTATCATTCCTAACTGATTCATACCATGGGTCATGTGACACATTTTGGGACACCTCATATTCTTGGCTTCATCAAAAACATCATAAAAAGCCACCAAATTTGAGTTTCCACCTTGTCCACTATGTCATTTTCGATGCCAGTTTAGATAGGATAAATAGATAGAGCTATTATAGTAATTTTTGAGTATATCCAAGGTCTAAAAATGGCATGGATGGTTTCCTCAAGTCTAAAGATACTTCCCAAAGTGATTGGCATCTCATGGTCATATTCACAACCTGCAAAATATAAGAAAATGTCAATAAACCTACTTTTTACTCCACCTGTATGGATTATATATAATCCAATTACATGGATATAACCCTAATAGAGTTGGAAAAAACTTCTCTTTTTTCCTCAAGGTTAAATTCATTCATTTCAATGTACTTTGAGCCTCATTTCTCTAGTTCAATCCTTATGGAGGGTTTACAAGGGTTTTGAAGTGATTTTCATTCTTATCATTTGTTCATAGCCATGGCACATTGGAGTTATGATAAAATTCCAATTATGTATCCTTATTTACCTCCTTATACTTATTTTAAAGGCTCAAGGTCCCATGCAAATCTTGGTGGAAGTTTTAAGCATTTTAATTTGACATTTGAGCTCATTTTTTGCTTCCTAGTGGGGTCTGAATGCTTCCTAAGACATAAATGGATTATTGAATATTTTCATTGAAAAAACTAATGGTTTGAACATCTATTTATACACCCTAAAAACTTTTTCCAACAATTATAATGGATTTTCAAAATCTTGAAATGGAAATTGACCCTTGTTTGGTTTTAGTCCTAGACCTTGCCAATAAGTCTGCCTATATCTTTGAGATCCTCTTGACCCTCCAATTGTTCCCTTTGAAATTTGATGGATTTAAAACAAAAAAAAATCTCTTTAAACATTTATTTATCACTTTTAAATCATATATTAGGTTTGAAATGTATATGACCTCCAATTTGGCTTCTAGCCCTAAAGCTTTCCTTCACACTTGACTATAACCCTTGTTGTTTAGGGTGCTCTATCTACTCTAAATCCTTATATAAAGGTTTATTAGTTTTTCTAATGTATATTATATCTTATATAACCTTAATTTTCTCATTTTTTTCCTTGAGACCATCAATTCATCACTTTTCCCCAAAATACGCATTCTTGTGCATGAAGGGACTGCCCCTACTCTAAGACATAATAGTGAGTATTATTCCTATTTTTTAATTAAAATTGAGTATTTTATAATATCAAAAATTTCATAATTACCTAATTTACCAAATGTTTTTGCTCAATTCCATGTTTAAATGATCTAACCATCCCAATTTCTTCAAAAAAGGGGGGAAAAACCCTGTTTTTGCATGTTCCTGATTAAACCTCCTTATGAATGATCCTTCTTCACTCCTTTGATGAATAAAATTTGTTAATAAATTTTCCTAACCATTATTTAATGATTTTTTATACTAATAATCCACTCAAAACCTCTCTCCTAAGTGGAATCTCATATTCACCTCTTGAAACAAGGCTTTCCCTACCCTACCTGTACGGACCGAGTCTATTTTGCTATGAGAAAAGGATATTGGGTGGATTTAATATGTTATATAAATTTAATTTCCTTAATTTTATCAATATGAATCCATATCACACTTTTATAAAATTCCTTCTTTCTTCCTTGGGCACCAAACTCTCATCATATCCCTCTCTTGCTTATGACCATGTCTAACTATGATAGTGAACAGGGTGATTTTGTTTTGGGTGCATTTATTTGGAGATTATAATGAATTTTTTAAAATATTTTATATTACCTTGACTCATATCATTATGATTATTTTAACTTATCTCCAAACCTAGCATTTTGGCCCTTTCAAGCCTTTTAATTGCTTATTGTCCTTCATGGACTGAGACAGTTCCAGGACCCTGCCTGTAGGTGGTTTTGGGGTAGGTAATTAGCATGAAATTGATATTGATGGATGCTTTGGAAACTCCCTTATATTTTTAAGTCACTATATTTGACATTACTTTCTCATTTATCCTAAGAGTGCCTTAGGATTCCTCCAAATGCCAATGTCCTCATTCCACTATCTACTCAGCTGTAAGTGGTTAATTTTCATTCATTTTAGGCATGTAGGTTGTTTTCTAGGTCAATAATAGACTTTTTCATGGTTTAATTGATGGAATGGATTTATTTTCTTGCATTAAAAACATGAAAACTCATCAACTTGTTCATGACCACACCTATTTAACAAACTTTAACCTTTCTGTTTGTAGGTGGTTCCTCACAATCCTATGTATAGACAGAGGAGTATGCATTGGGGTTTAGAACATTGGATTTCTTATTTTATCATGTAATTTTAGCTTATAGTAATCGTTTGAATCATTTTTCATGATTTTCCATTGATGGTATAGATAGGATTATCATATTGAAGTGCAAAGTGAACTTTCTTTTAAAATCATGTAGGTGAAGATTGTAAAAAACTAGTGGTTTTAAGCGCACTTTTGGGTCTCCCAACAATAACCTTCCATTATTCATTATCCTTATAAACTCTATACATTAATTGTCTTATGATAGGACTAAAAAGTGACCATATTTAGATGCCTTGGGGCATCATTCAAGGGAGAAATCCATAAAACATTCTAGTTCTCTAATTAGTTCTTTTAGGGACAAAAGTCCTAAAACTTAGAATTTTGTTATGTGATGATCCCTCCATCTTTAGTAGGCTATCAAGGATCACTAACATGATTTTTAAGGTATAAACCTACTTCCTAGACCAACATGAGGATCTAACCTTGTCATTTTACTCCCGTACAAGCCTCTATAGCTCTACAAATAGCACTTGAATATATGCATTTGATTGTATATGAGGTAGAGAGAGGGAAATTGACCACTAATATGCAAGGGTAAGGCTTTCCAATCACTTCAAATACAATTTTCAACCCTTAAATTGGATAACCCCCATCAATAAAACATGGAGATCATCTTGAAAACACATTTTCAATGTGATAATCACCTGCCTCAAGGTGAAAGGGGTAAACAAAGAAGGGGAATGTAGACAATGTGCAAAATTAGGCTTCATGACCTCTTCCTTGATCATCAAATGAAATTTCATACCTCAAAACACCTGAGACACACTCAATTCCTTCACATAACATCAAAAACCTCCAAGTTAAGGCACTTGTAGATGCAAATTTATGAGCAAAGGTAGCAAAGATGATCCAAAGCAAGACAAGCCTAGGAAATGCTTTCCTAGGCATTTGATAGCTTCAAAATCCAATATAACCATGAAAAAATTTAGGGGAGGAATTATATACCCTTGAAGAACACTTTAAATAATCAAATACATCAAACCAAAGCAAGAAAAATTGAAACAGGGGTAAACAGTGACCCCCTCTTGGATTGAAGCGCATAAAAGACTACCTAGAGTCCAAATGATTGTTCATAAATGAAGATGCACCAAATCTCAAGTTATTTTTATTAAAATTAATTTCACTCAATGCACTATCCACCCCCAAAAGTACTCCTCCCAATTCCACCTGTACGGCCCATGCCAAGTGCATGAAGTTTCTCCTTCTTTGCTTGCCAATAAAAATGGACAAAAACAAGTTGTAGATGATTTTTTTTGAATTATTCTTGAAAAAAAGAATTTAAATGGATGATGGGAGGTTAAGAGTTACTATTCCCATGTTTTTATCTGATGGTGGACTTGAAAAGTCCATACAAGTGCCCAAAAGATCTTATTTTTGAGGGAAAACTACCATTTCTTGATCATAAATGATTTATAGCTATCATCTCATGGATAATAACATTATCTGACCTCTTCCACATTAAACCACAATTTGGTGACAATTTCTTTCTTAGAAAAATTCATACATGTCATTAATTGAGCTAAAAATGTAGCCAAATGACCCTTTTTGCATATGAAACAAGGTGAAAGATAAATTAATGACTTATAAACACCTTAAAACATGTTAACTGACATATTATTACATTATAAACATAATTTTATCCCTTGAGCATCTCTGACTAAGGTTAACCAACTTTGACTTTGGTTGACTAGGCTAGTACATAGAGGGTGGACTTTAACAAGGACTAGGGAGAGGATGAGTAAGACAATAGACCAACATAACATCCTATAAGACACATGATAAAATTATTAAAAGTTAAAAAATATTAGGTGTTCACCCAAATTTGACTTTGGGTCAAATTTGGTCAAAATTCTTGGTGATTCATAAGAGTGGCATGCCAGTTATGCCTAAGACTAGTTGCCTAATCCTTCCATTGGGATATGGAGTCTTTCTAATACTCATTCAACACTCAAGTGCCTTTTAAAAACACACCAAACTCAAGGAAAACAAACAACACAAGACACACTCCATGAAAACACACATGTGCTCAACTAGAGCACTTAGGGAACACAACCAAAGGAAAACACACACCTATGATACTATTTACAAAAAACTATCTTATAAGGACTAATAGCAGAACCTCAGATGTATCCCATTCATAGAGATAGGTAATTCTTCTCCATTCATCTTCGATAGTTTAAAATAACTACTTTTGTTGCACTTTCTAATGATGTAAGGTCCACTTCACAAGGCATCAAATTTTGTATGTCTACCTGGTTTTGCTCTATCTTCATCCCATTTCAGAACTAAGTCACCTTCTTTAAACACTCTTGTACTTTCTCTCTTGTACTTGATGGTGTTTCTTAATCTTATGTGCATTATCCCTTACTTCTTGTAGTTATATTAGTTTTGTCAATATAATTTCCATTAGAGTGTTCTCAAGTAGTTCCAACTGATGTGCACGCTCTAAAGTAATAATTCTTGAGATATGGACAATCTAACTTCTTTTCTATAAACAAGTACAAAATGATAATTTCCAATTGACCTCTTGGGAGTGATCTTGTTAGCCCATAAGGTTACATTCAACTTGGTGTGCCATGCCCTTTGATTATTTTCTAATGTTCTCTTGATAATCTTGACGAGATTCTTATTAGTAGACTCAGCGAATCCATTGCCTTAAGGGTAATATTTAGATGAGGTGCTCAAGTAAACACCATTCCTATTTTCCCAATAAAAAGTCTTAGCACTCATAAAATCAAGTGCATTGTCACAAATGATAGTATAGGGAACTCTAAACCTTATGATGAGGCTCTCATAGAATTCCAAAATAGCATTTTCACTTGCCTCTTTTAATGCAATATCTTCTACCCACCTTGTGAAGTAGTTAGTTGCATTCAATATCCATTTGTGTCCATTACTTGATGGAGGATTGATCATACTAATGAAATAAAGGCCCCATTGCATGAAAGTCTGGTTTACTTGGATAGGATTTAATGGAAGGGCTATAAGCTTTTGTTTGCCTATAAAGAAGGCACATTGAGGACACATCTTAGCCCAATTGTAGCAATCCTTGAAAAGGCTAAGCCAATAATAGCTAGCCCTCATTATCTTTGTTGTTGTTGTTTTAGGGGAGAAATGACCTCCATCTACACCATCATGAAACTTTTCCAGCAACACACCAAACTGATCATTGTTAACACACATCAATAACACACCATTCACATCTTTTTGAATGAGAATACCATCTACAAGACAATAGGAATGGTTTGAAATCTAAAATACCTTCTTTGGGACTTGTTCAAGCCATTGGGACACTTACCATTTTGGAGGAAGTCAGTGATATCTTATGTCAACTTTAAATTGGTATGTGATCAGTTGATTGATGGTGAGCTTGATTGACTAAGACTTCCTCTTTTGGCCTTTTTAAGATCTAAGGCTAAATGTTCACATAACCCTTTCCCTCTCACCAAATATGTTATCTTGATATCAACATCATATTCCATTACCTTTGTAATCCACCCAACTCTCTTTTCATTGAGATCTTTGCTTAAAAGAAACTCCTTGGTGCTAGGATGAGAGACCATGACATGTATCTTGTTATTTGAAATCATGTGTCTAAATTTTATCAATCCCCTTATCACAGCTAGAGCTTGTTTCTCAACAAATGTATACTTGACCTCATAGTCCTCCAATCCTTGTCTAAAGAATACAATTGGTTGTTTTATTTCCTCATCATTCTCTTACATGAGCATAGTTGAGATTTTATCAAGATGAGCAAAGGTATAGAGTATGAAATCTTTGGCAAAGTTTGGATTAAGAGAGTAGGAGATTATGTAATTGCTTGTTTGATTGACTCAAAACTACTCTTACCCTCTTTTTCTAAGTAAAATATTCATTCTTCTTGAGCATGGCTATGATAGGTTTCACCAAAGTTACAAAACCTAGAATAAACCTTCTTACAAAGTTTATTTTACCCAAAAAACTTTGTATTCCTTTCTTGTGTAGAGGTAAAGACAAGCCTAAGATTGCCTCAATCCTTTCAAGGTCAATAAAATAACCTTATTTTGAAACAATATGACCCAATAGCTTACCTTCATGGATAGTAAAGATGCACTTCTTTGCATTAAGAGATACTCCATACTCTCTACACTTCTCAAACACTTGCCTTAGATGTTTCATATGATCATTGGAATCTTTTGAAAAAATGATTATATCAAGGTACACAAGCAATATCTCATTGATCAAACCTTTAAAAACCATGTCCATTGCCCTTTAGAAGGTAGCTCCAACATTAAACAAACCAAAGGCATCTTCTTATAGGCAAAGGTTCCCCATTTTGTAGTAAAGTTTGTCTTAAAATTATCCTCTTCATTCACCAGTATTTGGTTGTAGCCTGAATAGCCATCAAAAAGTAAAAAATGTTGAGAACCTGAAACAACTTACAAAATTTGTTCCATATAAGGTATTGGATAATGATCCTTGAGAGAGACCTTATTAAGGTCTCTAAAATCCACACAAAGTTTGATTTCTCCACTCTTATTTTGGATAGGTATAAGATTAGCTACCCAAGCTAAGTGCTTGATAGGAAAGATAATTTTAGACTTAATTAATTTGGTAAGCTCTCTCTTCATGAGTTCCTCTACCTTGGGATTGATAGGCCTTTGTTTTTGCCTAACTTTTTTAGCTCCAGGTTCTAACTCAATGGTATGATGAGATAGAATAGGGTCAAACCCCTTCAAATCCTTATAGTCCCAAGTAAATATATCATGAAACTCTTTACATAATTCAATAAAAGTTTGCCTTTTAGATGGAGAACATACCTTACCAATTTTCAGGAGTTTATCTTTAAAGATCATGACTTTTTCATAGTTTTCTTCCCTTGTGGACATTCTCACTCTTTCCTTCCTCTTTTCATCATCCTCATTGAAAACACTCTCTAGGGTGACCAACCCTTTAGCTATCTTGTTTGTCCTTAGCTGAATGATTTGCTCTCCATACTAATTGTGAAACCCTTTTTGATTCCTTGAAGAGAATTCTGCTTCATTTTGTAATAAATGTCCAATGTGTTTATCATTTTCAAATACTTTCCATGACACCTCATTATCTGGGATAGAAGGTCTCATAATGACCTTGATATGATATTGATTCTTCTCTTTCCTTAAATCAACAACTATGTAAAAATGTGCTCTTATGATAGCCAACCTATCAGCATGTTTATTTAAATCTCTTGGTATAGGTTGTATGTAGAAAGCATCAAAGTCCTCAATTAGATCCCATACCCTATGATTTTAGAACTTAAGCAAAGTATTCTTAGTTTTATCTTGGTTCCTTACTTGGTGTATGACCAATTCACTATCCACATAGATCTTCAAATTCTTGATTCCCATTTTCTTTGCCCATTGGAGGCCATGAACTAAGCCTTCATATTCTACTATGTTACAAGTAAAACTAAAATGGAATTTGTATAAAGAATAATATTGGTTATTTTATGGAGATAATAACATAACACCAGCCCCTGCTCCTACTATGATTCTTGAACCATCAAAAAACAATAGACTCCCAAATCCCTTCAAGCTCATGATCTTCACTAGTGAGTGAGGGTATAGGATTATTATTATCATTTATACAATAGACTCCCAAACAAATTTATTATATGGATGAATAAGTATTATGATCATATGTTTTAGTACCATACTCATCAAGGAAAAGGTCAAAAATACCTTCAAGGGGGGAGGATGCTTCACCACCAATGACACATTCTTCTTATCTTTCACTAATTGCACAATTCTGATTTGAACTTGTCTCCACACATGGTTCAATATGGAACGTTACCAATGGCTATGTTATTATAGTTACTTTAGCTTCATATATTTTTCTAAAATCTATAAAATACTAATCATCTACAAGGTACCCTCCAATCTTAGCTGTAAAGTCTCTTGACAAGCAAATAGCAAAATAAACTAGAAGATCAACCACCACAATATCTTGTAAGATGGGGAAATTTGGGCAATCATGCAATAAAACTTTAAAATCTTTAACCAACATCACCATCTATGCTGGAGTTCCATCAAGTTGCAACACACCCTTACTATGGGGCTCATACCTCGATCCTAACTTATCAACAACCACCTTAGGCATAATTGTGGTATTGCTCCACTATCCATAATGCAATTGTGAACCAATTTGTCTCCCACAATGAGTGTGAGGTATAAATGTGGAGGATTTTCAAATTTTTTGGATGGTTCTAGGACATAATTAGGTGTGTTGGTAAGGGCTACACCATTGTGTCTTGGAGCTTGAGGGGCTACATGAATGTTTGAGAGCTATTCTTGTAAAATTTCCTTTTGGCCAAGCAAATGAAAGACTTCCCAAAGAGAAATGCTTGTCTTGCTATTCTTCAAGAATAAATAATGTTTAGAGAGGAATTATTCTTCTTATCTTGTATTCTTAAAGGCATTGAGGGAGCTTGAACTTATTCTATTGGAGGTTTAGCAGCCTAGCTCACATTTTGACTTTGAAGAGTATAGTAAGATCTATTACATTGGTACATGTGATTTGTGGCCTTGGAGAGGCACTACTTGGAGTCACTTGTGTTGTTGGAGTATCTCATAAATCCCTCTTCTTGGCCTTCGTGTTGGATACAACTGATGTATTTTGATTCAACACATAATTGTCTTCTTCTTGGAAGTTCATAAGACCAGTCCCTTGGCTGCTACCCTCTCCAGGAACATCCTTTTGCACAAGACTCTCTTCTTCTATTGTAATGTAAGGAGTAGCTCCTTCTTAAGCTACCAAAGCTTGGAAATTTTCTCCACCATCAGAGATTATTGACTTTGAGACTATCTCCAATGATCTAAATGTCCCTCTCCTTGGACTAGATTAGTATGAACTGGAACAATAGCCTTGGTGGATGGAGTAGAGGTAGGATTATAGGCATTGGGTGGCTTATTAAAACCTTGTTGACCTTGGACTCTTCCTTGGTTATTGTATTGTGGTGGAGGTCTATAGCCTTGTTGAGGATAATATTGAGGATTGGGTGGGGCACTTACATACATCTGTGCTTGTTTGAGCTGAGGTTTGCAAGGAACAAATCATCTCATCCTTATCTATGGCATTATCCACCTTCTTGGGAGTGATTTTAGGTTTGACATTGGTATTGGGAACTTGTGATATGATTGGGGATTCAACTAAATTATGAGACAACAAAGGTATGAAGACTCTTGGTGGTAATTTCCTAGCTTCTATCAAAATATTCTCAACTTCAATGGCTATCTCATATGCCTCAAGTAAAGTAAATCCCCCCATTGATTGCAACATTACTACCACATTAGTGTTAATATCCTTGAGATAGGTGGGGAATATAAAGCTTGGAGGAGGACTCATAATAGGTGGTAACCTTTGCCATGTCCTTTGAAACCTTTCATTGAAATATTCCATGGACTCATTAATAACTCTCTTTATCACATTCAGCTGGTGAATTAGTGAAATATGGTCACTCTTATTCTCAAACCTATTTACCAACAACTCTACAAAGCTATCCCAATTAGTAATCCAACCACCTTCCAATGTCCTATACCAATCAAGTGCCTTAACCTTTAAAGACATGGCAAGTAATCTATTAGCTATGTTAGCTTGGGTGATATTGTGAAATTTTCAAAAGTTTGAAATGTCCCTCATATGCTTATATGGGGTAATAGCACCTTCTCCATTGAAATTAGGGAGACTTTTGGTAGCATTGGGATGAATAAGATCATATGCAGGAAGGTTAATTGGATTTTGGGTGTTGAAATCTGGGAAAGGATGTCTTCTAGCCATCTCTTGTTCCTCTTCTTGATCTCATATCTCCTCAATTACTTCTTCTTCTTCAAAACATTCTTGTTCAGGATCTATAAATGTTAAGAATGATTCAAGATGTTGTTCTTCAAGAGGAGCTTCAGATAGAGGGACTTTATTGAAGGTTCTACTAGAAGAGGATATACTGAAGACCATGAAGTATAATGTGAAGGAATTGATCTACAACCATAGATTTTGACCTTTTGGAGTAGCCAAATGTTGGATTAGAAACACTTCTTCAACTTTAGGCTTGTTAAGGCATTCCATAATTGTTGTCATCAAATTGTGCACCCTAGGACACTTTATGAGGCTCCTACAATTTGATGCAATATTGAATCATCTCTCAAGTTTGTGGGAACTTGTAAGAGAGATAAATCTCTAGGATTGAAAGGGATAGCTCCCTAAATTATTTTCTAAGTGTCTATTACCTAATCTAATTATTTATTTGGGAAAAGGGGTAGAAGCTTGCATAAAATGGAAACTATACTAAACAAGGTGATCCACCAAGATAAATCCCACATACTATCACACTCCTACTAAATAACAAAGATTTTCAAGACCAATTCTATGAATTGAAAGATATTAACATAGTGATTCAATGCGAAGGTATCATACTTGAGATAATCAATAAGATAACTAACCTAGGGGCAGATTGCACACCATAGATATAATTACATACTTGAAAAATAGCCTAGTACATTTATCACACTTCACATGACCTATTAAAATCAAAACTCTTACTTAAACATGAAGGATAGAGGGAGTAGAAATGATACTATCACTTAGATCCATAATACATCACTCACACACTTAGACAAAATGTTCACAACTCAGAATTAGACTCGTATTCAATTTTCAAAGTCAAAGTGTAATGTCATAATAACAGGGCTTTGCCATACCAACTGTGTATATCTCTATAATAGCCCAAATGGCTTCATTTATAGAACTTGAAAGAAGAGAGAGAGGAGAGAAGTTCAAGAGGCACAAGGAAAAGTGTCCAAAGGTGAAAATAAATTACAACTCATGTGGATGGGATAGAAAAGGAGTTATGAAATTGTTTTACACATCATTGTATTCCCAAATAAGCCTCTTCTCTAAATGTGGCATAGCAATATTCTTGATCATTCTTTCTTATGCAATTGCCTTCATGATGGACTTCCTTATAACAAAGTTAGGAAAAGTGTCTTGTGTATGTTGATGAGAGGGAGTTATAAAAGTTATTCTACCTAAATTTTGAGTTTTCTTCATCATGAAATTCTATTACACAAACTTTATCATCATCAAGATCACTATCCAATAGGCATTCTTGACACTTGGCACGAGAATATTTGCATCCTTCCTAATTGATATATACCAAGGATCTTGAGACACATTTTGGGACACCTCATATGCTTGGTTTCATCAGAAACATCATAAAAATCCACCAAACTTAAGTTTCCACCTTGTCCACTATGTCATTCTAGATGCCAGTTTGGACAGGATGAATGGAGAGAGGAAGTAAAGGAATTTGTGAGTATTTACAAGGTCTAAAAATGGCATGGATGGTTTCCTTAAGTCTCAATATACGTCCCAAAGTGCTTGGCATCTCATGGTCATCTTCAAGACCTACAAAACATAAGAAAATGTTAATAGACCTACTTCCTACTCCACTTGTATGGATTTAATACAATTAAATTACATTTATTTGACCCTTATGTAGTTGGAAACAACTTATCTTTTATCCTCTAGGCCAAATTCATTCATCTTAATATACTTTGAGCCTCATTTCTCTAGTTGAGTCCTTATGGAGGGTTTATAAGGGTTTTGAAGTGATTTTCATTCTTAGAATTCATTCATATCCATGGCATGTTGGAGTTCTAATAAAATGACACTTATGGATCCTTATTTACCTACTTCTACTTATTTTAATGGCTCAAGGTCCCATGCAAATATTGGTGGAAGTTTTAAGCATTTGAATTTGACATTCGAGCTCATTTCTTGCTTCTTGGTGGGGTCTGAATGATTCTTGAGCCATAAATGGCTTCCTAAAGATTATTTTTGAAAAATAAGGGTTTTAAAATCTCTTTATATACCCTATAAACTTCCTCCAACCATTATAATGGATTTTCAAAAGTTTTAAATGTAAATTGGCCCCTATTTGGTTTTAGGCCTAGACCTTGCCAATAGGTCTGCCTATATCTTTGAGCTCCTCTTGACCCTCCAATTTTTTACTTTGAAATTTTATGGCTTGAACAAACCCAAAATACCTATATAAACATATATTTATCACTTATAAATCACATATTAAGTTTAAAATGCATATGACCTCCAATTTGGCTTCTAGCCCTAAGGCTTTCCTTCACACTTGACTGTAACCCTTGTTGTGTAGGGTGTCATAGCTCCTATAAAGCCTTATATAAAGGTTTATTAGGTTTTTTTATGTATCCTCAAGCTTATATAACCTTTTTTTGGTCATTTTTTCCCTTGATACCATCAATTCATTACTTTTCCCCAAAATAATCATTCTTGTGCATGAAGGGATTGCCCCTATTCTAAGATAGAAAAATGAGTATTAGGCCTATTTTCTTAATTAAAAGTTACTATTTTATAAGATCCAAAATTTCCTAACAACCATATTTACCAAAGTGTTTTTTTCAATTCCATGTTTAAAGGATCTAACCATCCCAATTTCTTCAAAAAAGGGGTAAAAAACCTTGTTTTTGCATGTTCCTGAACAAACCTCCTTATGAATGCTCCTTCTTCGCTCTTTTGATACATAAAAGTTGTACATGAATTTTACTCACCCTTATTTAATGATTTTTTATCCTAATTATCCACTCAAAACCTCTCACCTAAGAGGAATCTCATATTCACCTCTTGAAACACTACTTTCCCTACCCTGCTTGTATGGACTAAGTCTATTTTGATATGAGAAAAAGGTCTTGGGTGGCTTGAATATGTTATAAACATGTAATTTCCTTAATTTTATCATGAAGAATCCATATCACACTTGTATAAAATTCCTTATTTCTTCCTTGGGCACCAAACTCTCATCATATCCCTCTCTTGCTTATGACCCTGTCTAACTATGACATTGAACATGGTGCTTTTGTTTTGGTTGCATTTCTTTGCAGATTCTAATGAATGTTTTAAAAAAAATTATATTCCATTGACTCATCTCATTATTCTAATTTTAACTCGTCTCCAAATGTAGCATCTTTTCCCTTTAAGGCCTTTTAATTGCCTATTGTCCTTCATGGACTGAGACAGTCCCAAGACCCTACCTATAGGTGGTTTTGGGGTTGGTCATTAACATGAAATTGATCTTTAAGTGTGATTTTGAAACTCTCTTATATTTTCAAGTCACTATCTTTAACATTGTTATCTCATTTAGCCTAAGAGTGCCTTAAGACTCCTCTAAATGCCAATTTCCTCATTCCCTTGTCTACCCAACTATATGTGGCTAATTTTCATTCATTTTCGGCTTGTAGGTTGTTTTCTAGGTCAATAATAGACCTTTTCATGGTGGAATTTATGGCATGGATGTATTTCATTTCATTCAAAACATGAAAACTCATCAACTTATTCATGACCACACCTATTTTATAAACTTTAACATTTTTGCCTGTAGGTGGTTCCTCACAGTCCTATGTATGGATAGAGGAGTATGCATTGGGGTTTAGAACATTGGATTTCTTATTTTCTCATGGAATTTTATGTTATCGGCATCCTTTGAATCATTTGGTATGATTTCCCATTGATGGCATACATAGGATTATCATATTGAAGTGCAAAGTGAACTTTCTTTTAAAATCTTATAGGTGAAGACTGTCAAGAACTAGTGGTTTTGAGGGCACTTTTGGGTCCCCCAATGATCACCTTTCATTATTCATTATCCTTCTAAACTCTACACATTCATTGTCCTATGATATGACTAAAAATTGACCATAGCTAGATTCCTTGGGGCATCATTTAAGCATATTGGGAGAAATCCATAAAACCTTCTGGCTCTCTAATTTGTTCCTTTAGGGATAAAAGTCCTAAAACTTAGAATTTTTCTATGTGATGATCCTTCCATCTTTATTAGGCTATCAAGAATCACTAACATGATTTTCAAGGTATCAACCTATTTCCTAGACTATCAGGAGGATCCAACCTTGTCATTTTACTCCTGTATAAGCCTTTATAGCTCTATAAATAGCACTTGAATATATGCATTTGACTGTAAATGAGGCAGAGAGAGGGAAATTAAGGCCTTATATGCAAGGGTAAGGATTTATAGTCACTTCAAGTGAAATTTTCAACCCTTCAATTGGATAACCCCCATCAATAACACTTTGATATCATCTTGAAAACACATTTTCAATGTGAGAATCACTTGCTTGAAGGTGAAAAGGGTAAACAAAGAAGGGGAATGTAGACAATGTGCAAAATTAGGCTTCATGACCTCTTCCTTGATCATCAAATGCACTTTCATACCTCAAAACACCTGAGATACATTTAATTCCTTCACATAACTTGGAAAACCTCCAAATTAAGGCACCTGTAGATGCACATTTCTGATCAAAGCTAGAAAAGATGATCCAAAGTAAGACAAGCCTAGGAAAGGCTTTCCTAGGCATTTGATATCTTCCAAATCCAATATAACCATGAAAACTTGTGGAGAGTCATTATATAACCTTGAATAACACTTGAAAAAATCAAAGACATTAAATAAAAGCAAGAAAAATTGAAACAGGTGTAAACAGTGACCCCCTCTTGGATTGAAGTGCATAAAAGACTATCTAGAGTCCAACTGATTGTTCATAAAGGAGGATTCAAAAAATCTCAAATTCTTATTATTAAAGTTAAGTTCACTCATAGCACTATCCACCCCTAGACACACTCCTCCCAATTCCACCTGTATGACCCACGCCAAGTGCATGAAGTTTCTCCTTTTTTGCTTGCCAAGTAAAAATGGAGGAAAACAAGTTGAAAATGAAAATTTTTACATTATTATTGAAAAATATTCATTTAAATGGATGATGGGAGGTTAATATTTACTATTCCCATGTTTTCAGCTGATGGTGGACTTGAGAAGTCCGTACAAGTGCCTAAAAGCTCCTATTTTTGAGGGAAAACTACCATTTATTGATCATAACTGATTTATAAATATAATCAGATCGATATTTACATTATCTAACCTCTTACATGTTTAACCACATCTTGGTGACTATTGCTTTCTTGGAAAAATTCATACATGTCATTAATTGAGCTAAGAATGTGGCCAAATGACCCTTTTTGCATATGAAACAAGGTGAAATATAAATTAATGACTTAGAAACACCTTAAAACATGTTAAAGGACATATTATAACATTTTCAACTAAATATTATCCTTTTACCATCTCTGACCAAAGTTGACCAACTTTGACTTTGGTTGACTAGGCCAGTACATAGAGGGTGGACTTCAACAATGACTAGGGAGAGGATGAGTAAGATAATAGACCAACATAACACCCTATAAGACACATTGGAAACTTATTAAAAGTTCAAAAATAGTGGGGTTTGGTCCAAATTTGACTTTAAAGTCAAATTTGGTCAACAATAACTACCACTTGCCACTTCCTTTTACTCAAAAGTGGTGGCATATTAGTGGGGGCATGCCATAAAGGCATGAATTTCACATTCTTCATTGATTCAAATATACAATGGGGGAATTTTTTGGAAACATTTTTTCCACACTCATTCTAGTCTCAATTTCAAATATACAATAGGGGCATGTTATGTAAACATGTTCTCCACATGTACACCAGTTTTTAATTTTAGATTATAGTGGGGGTATGTTTTAGAAACATGTTTTTTGCACTTACACCAATTCTTAGTTTCAGATTATAATGAATGTTTACTCATATAAAATGCAAAATTTGGTTACCTTAGTATGGCTAGTGATACCCAATCCATAGGTCCTCCTACTTACTTGCACAACCCTTTTAGGCTCTTCTTTCACTGATTCCTAGTCATCCACAGCCTTCCAGACTTAACCCTTTTAGACCTAGATAGCTCTCTCAGGCCCAAATCCATCCCCTCGGGTCTCATTCCCTCTAAAAAATAATGCTCAAGTTGGATAGGAGCATTGAAACCCAGGGTGTCTAATTTTTAGTGTTGTCCATGTGCAACATAGGTTTTAATGGTCATATTCTTTTGAACACTAATCTTAATTCATGTTGGCCTAAAGCAAATTATTTTAACCCATGATCATTAAATCCCTTATAAAATACCATTCAAAGTCCATTTAGAAGGGTTGAGACTCATTTACAAGAGAGAAGTAAGAAAACAAGCAAGAGTCCTGAAGCACTCTTCCCTATTCTCTGCATATAGCCATTCAATAGTATTTCAAGCTTATTCAAACCTTTACACCAATCCCTATTCAACTAAAGTACACCCAATTTTTCATTTACTTACATTTTCATCACATTATTACACCAAGTAATTTAATTGGATAACTACATATAGCTTGATCCCTCTTCGGAGTATTGGTATGTAGGCAATGTGCTCACACATGGGGTGTGAAGTGCGTCCAGCATATCCTTTACACACTAACCCCTTTTCTCTATTTGTTAAAGTTCTATTTAATTACATAGAAGACCCAAGCATGTGAAGAATCATCTCTACAATAAGTTTCATTGATAATGAGGATCTAAAATTTGTTACATAAGTTAACATAGATGCTACGAACAAAACCCAAAAAAATCATATTTATGTGAGTAGTTTGGACAATAACGGTAAGACCAGGACTACAGTGTCAGACAGTAGGGTGTTCTATTTTCAATATTACTATCCAACCAAGAAATAAACTCTAGATCTCAGTTTGTGATAGTGTCCCAATCTTATTCCTCCAGTATCATACTCTATCTCAGTCGTAATAGCCCATAATAAGCTAAGTTATATTTTGTCTCACTTATTACTATTTTTAGGAAAGGCAAAAATACTATTTGTTTACACAAAATCAGTGGCTTAATTGTTGCATATTATTTACTGATTTTATCTACTCAGACCCATTTATTATTTATGAATTAGACATCTAATTTCTCAAAAATAATAAAACATTTAGTGAACCTGACTTAATTTGAATTTTGCAAAAAAAACCTAGAAACCTTAGGGTAAATTTCTGCTTGATTTTTCAAATTAATTTCTGAATTTTTCATTGAATATTAAAATCAGAAACTCCTCTCAAAATTTTAAAATTCATAGTAAATTTTAAAATATTTTTTTTTCCAAAACCATAGTTGCATACACTAGGTCCCAATAAATTTTCAGCATTAATCTAGTAATTTTCTGATTTTTGGCTTGCATATATAAATCAGAAATTTAATTGAAAATTTCAATTTCAATAACATTTGAAAAAAAAAATCAAAACCCCAATTGCATCAAATAGCATAGAGTAATTTTCCAATCATTTTTTGAATTTTTGATTGCATATATAAATCAAAAAATCACTTTAAATTTCAAAAATTCATAGTAAATTCAAAAAAAAAAAAAAAAAAATCTAAAATCCCTAGTTGCATCTACTAGGTTCCATTAAATCAAGCATTTTCCCATAAAATTATAAATTTTATCTTGCATATTTAACTCATAAATTCAATTTCAAATTGAAAAATTCATAGTATTTTGCAAAAATATTTTTGGAAAATCCCTAGTTGCATGTACTAGCTCCTATTTTGCTTCTTGAGGTATCACTTTACATGTTTTCCAGTTCAATATCCTTTTTGTGCAAATTCTAATTCACTATTTTTAAGACCTTGTGTTTCTTATATTCAATACTTTCCCTTTCTAGCACATTACCTATTAACACTTATTTCAAAACATTTAAACACATTTAAAGTTGTTTTCCTACTTTAACAATGGCCCAATATACTAATTTTGATGAAACTAATAAAAGAGAACTTCAAGAACTCTTAACCCAACATTTGGATATGCAAGATAACATGCTTATAATTCTACAAGAGGAACAATAAAAAGTGAACAATGGTCAATCTTCTCAAACCACAGAGCAACTAGTTTAAAATGACACTATAAGGGCAACTATGTCTCAATAACCTCCTATATCAGTCCAACCTGCCTCTATGCCACCGGTTATAGCTAATACATCCCTCTCTTCTAATGTGGTAGCCCTTCTGTAAGAGATAAGATCTCTTCAATCCAAGGTGCCACATCTTGAGCAAGGTACCACTAGACCTATATAGGCTTTGGATTTTTTTTCTCTTTTGCATACACCATTGGCACGTCACATTGCTTATACACCCTTGCCACAAGGTTTTGTTCAACCTAATCTTACTCTTTATGATGGCAAGGATGATCCAAAAACACATTTGAGAGCTTTTCACGTAGTATGGTTGGATTATGTTCTAAATGACTAGCTACTTACCAAGATATTTCCATGAAGTTTAAAGGATTATGCTTTATAATGGTTTTATAGTCTACTAAATCAGTCGATCAATGCATTCAATCCTTTAGCTGACATGTTCCTAGCACATTTTAGTATCATCATTGGTGACAATGAAAAATTTGCACAATAGAAATAGAAATCAAATGAACATCTCACAGACTATGTGCTTCGATATAAGACGATCTTGGCTAAGATGACTAACCCCATGGTAGATCAAGAGTTACAAGATCTCTTCAAACAGAGCCTTCTACTAGCATTGCATGAATCTATTATGTTCAAAATATTCTCTTCCTTCACTAAATTGTATCATACATTAAAGGAAAAAGAAGTGAAACTCATTTTGATGGGTAAACTCAAGTATACAAGCATTCCAAACATAACAAACATGATTAATAGCAAAGTCCCATACAAGATCAAAGTTAATGATAATAAGAATCATAATCAACCAACAATCAATGTAGCTTTAGAGCTCCCTTAGCATGTGGTTTTATCAACACCTCCTCAACGTGCATTTACTAATAGACCATTTTTTCCAGCCAGAGTTTTACAATAGTTATTGGAATGTAACATCATTACTCTCCCTCTTATTTGAGAAGTTGACCTAGCAAAGCCTCTTCCATGGAGATATGATCAGCAAGCATTTTTTTATTTTCATAGGGCACCAAGCCACACTACAAATAGATACATCAGTTTGAGACATAAGATACAAGACTTGATAGATGACAACCTACTTGATCTTGGCATTTTAGTTGAGCCTCCATAGGATAAGCCAACATAAGATAAAGCTTTGAAAATCTTCTTAGATCCATTCCCACAACATTCAAAGTAAGAAAAAGGAGACACATCAGGTGTTCACCACACATACCATGCACATCTTCCACCAGTTATATATCAAGCACCTTCAATTGAATCACATCCTTTGAGTGGTATGATAGGTGTGTGTGTGAGTCTAGGGTTCCAAATAGACCTTTGATATCCTTCTTAGAGCAAGAGATTGTTGAGGATAATTCAGATTATAATACACTCTTTATTAGAGCACATATTCATAATTAACCCATTCATAGTGTTTTCATCGATAATGGTTCTAATGTCAACATGTGCACCATTACATTATTAAAATATTTGGGCTATTTAGAATAGGATATCACTTCAACAAATACAATTATCAATGGATTCAGTGGGCACATACAAAGTTCATTAGATGAGATTTTAATTCCTTTATAGACTGGTCTAACACATGTGACCACACATTTCACTATACTTCCTAGTCCAAGATTTTTTGATATGTTACTTGGTCACCCATGGATTCATAAAATTCAAGTAGTACCATCTATAGTTCATAGATGCATGAAATTCATTCACGCTAATCAGGTTATTATAGTTGGTGGAGTTCCATATGAGATACCACTCCCCACTTCAAAGCCATCTCTTTTGCAATCACTAGTTCTAGCTTCTACACTAATTTTAGTTTCCCCACTAGTTATAGTTCTTTCCCCAGTACTGATTTAGACACAATTGAGGCATCCATTACTAGTACAAAGGATTCATACACCTCCACTACTTTGAGACTCTAGAGAGATTTCAACTATAGTATTCACACATAGAGTAGTGTCATTGAGATCTCATGCATCTACTCATAGAGCACATGTTCAAAGAGCTTCTCCTACTTCTAGATGGGTCCTTAAAATCCCTACAATTGCATCCACTTATCAGAGTTACAAAGGGGGTCCATAGTTAATTTCTAATTTAAAAATTTTAGAACATCTACAATGCATACAACTTATAGAATCATAGTCTCAGCCTTTCCATTGTGCTTTATGATCACGCATGATACCATTGTTTGATACAGGACACCATGATAGGGAGTCTCACTTAAGACTCATCGATTATTATCATTTCTTCTCAGTATTTCTTGTACATAGTTCAAAATATCAAAAATACAAAAAACATTCAAATATATACAAAAACACAAAAACATTTAGATTGTATGCATCATCCATGCTTTACATTGCCACTACTATGCTAGGACTTACATTTGTTATTTCATGCTATTATTTGTTAATTTATCTACATTACCATACTTCACTTGATCTTTTTTGAGTGTTTGTAGTGACATCCAGATCCTTGACTACTTCAATCTACGCATCAAGGGGGCATCCTACTTCTACATTTGAGACACACATCGATATAAATACCCACTGGGGGCATTTTCTACATGACTACACCAGCTAGGATATGTCATTCCTACACTACACACTCCGTTATCATGTTGTTGTACATTACTTACTAGATTACATAGATTACTATATCAACATTTCACTAGTATCTAGCACTTGTCTATCTCTTTAACATATACTTAGTCTTGTACTAACATGTCTTGCATACTTTCACTCTTGATTTTATTAGTTAGATGTGATTCTATCTTTCTAATTATTACATGTTTTCCCTTCTTGCTTAGTGTAGATTTTTGGATTGCATTTATAGTTCTTGCTTGTCTCTTATGTGTTTCTTAGGACATTTTTCAATGTCCTTTACTTCTATTCGTGTGTGTGTACCTTTGGATAAATTATCCCTTACTTATACTCTTACATTTGTTTGTGTCCCTTGTGCTAATTTTTTTTGTTTTAATTATATGTGTATGTGGCATTTGAACATGCTTTGTATGCTTATTTTCTAGTTTGAGTGACATGTGCCCATTCCCTTGTTTGCTTGGCCCCTTGGCCACTCTTGTATGCTTCTTGCTTCTTTCTCCATGTGCTTTTTTCTTCATTGCTTTTTCAATTGTTGCAATGCCATGATCCATATCATGCATTTTCCTTGCTTTCTTGGATGCCATGATGGACATCATGCTCCATCCCTCCTTGAAAACTAACAACTAACATCTAACATTTCCAGTTCCAATTCAATACATTGCACATGTTTTTACTTGTTATATCTATCTAGGCATACCCTTGTTGATCTAGTAATCTTTTAATACAAATATTGCTATATCTTGAGATATCTTGTTGATTATCATTATTATATCATGTATATTTCTAGCTTAACACACTTATAGGGCTTCTTCTTCTAAGGGCAATCATTATAGGGTACTTATTCCTACCCTCAAAAGAGGGGGCAATAAATAGAGGTTTTGTCACAGAGTTCAGAGCTCCTAATTGATTGAATCAATGGTTTTTAGAACACTCAGAACATAATCTAGACATCGAAATAGGCATAATAGACTAGAAAACATCAGAGAATCTAGAATAGTCATCAGATTTGGCCTTGGACAATAGCACCAAAGTTGCACTATAACACCAGACAAAAAGTTGTTCTATTTTTGGTGCTCCTATCCAGATAGAAAAAAATTATTTTTTCCAAAAACAAATAGAAATGTGAGTTCAATCATAGGTTTGTCAGTATAACATAGCTGAGATTCAACATATTTTAGTACATTTGTTTCTTAGAGAATACATATATAGGGGGCATCATACACGACATGATGATTCTCACTTCAGTTTTAGATGAGGTAGGTGATATAACTTCCAGATCAAAATCCATATTCTAGACACCAGTTATTGGGGGAAATGTGCACGGCACTTTGGTCCTTCCCTTTTTTTGAGTTCAATTTATCTTCCAAGCATTTCTAAGTAGTTGCATGCCTTACTCCATCTACAAGTGTTTGGCATCCTTTTTCAAGTTTGGATTTCATAAAATATTAAATTTTCAAGGACCCAAGTTCTTGAGTTGGCTTCCATATAAGCCTATTGCACCATTTTCAAAGTGGCTCTCATACAAAGCCTAGTCTCCATCTTTTCAAAATGGCCAAGAGTGACCTAGTTTCTAGCATACATTTGGCTATCCACATCAACATTGTCAAATTATAGTACATTCATGGGATTTAGGAGCCATCTCATGTGACATCTAGTCCATCTATTCCATAAAGGTATTACTTCATAGCTTCACTTCATGAGGCAATGATGGAGCCAAAGGTCTAACTAGCTTTTGTATTCTTGAGCCACCTATTCAGAGGATTGGACACATAGTTAAAACATCGATTGACACATGCATGATTTGATAGATTCACTTAGTAAATGATTATGGAGACAAAGGGGCTATCTTTGCATTCTTGAGCCACTTTTCAGGGAATTGAGTACTTAACTTCATTCATGATATAGCTTTTGGTACAATACACACGCAACACAATCTAGCATCACAATAGGTTTTGTATTGGTTCATGTACCCGATGAGGTGTATTCATTCCTTTATTTTAGATATAACATATCTAATAAGAACTGATCTATTCTATATTTTTCATTGCATATTCACACTTCACATCATGTTCTTTCTACGCACATCCACCATCACAAAGATTCATGAGCTTCACCTTCACAAGTAAGTTCATGTATGTTTTCTTTTCCTTTTTTAATCCTTTATCCTAGTATTTCACTTTGTTGCATCACTATAATAAAGGGGGGGGGGAATGTAGTCATATAAAATATAAAATTTGATTACTTGACTATGGCTAATGACACCTATTCCATAGGTCCTCCTACTTGTTTGCACAACCCTTTTAGGCTCTTCTTTCACTGATTCCCAGTCATCCACAACCTTTAAAACTTAACCCTTTCAGACTCAGGTAGTTCTCTTAGGCCTAGATCCATCCTCATAAGTCTCATTCCCTCTATACAACAATGCCTAAGTTGGATAGGAGCATTGAAACCTAGGGTGTCCAATTTTTAGCACTATTGTCCAAGTGTAAAATAGGTTATAATGGTCATATTCTTCTGAATCCTTATCCTAATTCATGTCGACCTAATATGATTTTATTTAACCCATGATCATTAAATCCTTTATAAAAACCATTCAACTTCTATTTAGAAGGGTTAACACTCATTTACAAAAGAGAAATGAAAATACAAGCAAGAATACTCAAGCACTCTTCCCTATTCATTGTGTACAGTCATCCAATAGTATTTCAAGATTATTCAAACCTTTACAATAGTCACCATTCATTCTAAGTACACCTATTTTCACATTTACTTGCATTTTCATCACACTATTTCACCGAGCACTTCAATGGGACAACTACATATAGCTTGATCCCTCTTTAGAGTATTATTATGTAGGCAATGTGCCCACACATGGGGTGTGAAGTGCGTCCAGTATATCCTTTACACACTAACCCCTTTTCCCTATTTACCAAAGTTCTATTTAATTGCCTAAAAGACATAAACACATAAAGAATTAGCTCTATAGGAAGTTTCATTGATAGAAAATATCTAAAATTTGGTACACAAGCTCACATAGATGCTATGAACAAAACCCCAAAAAATCATATCTATGTGAGTAGTTTGGACAACAACGCCAACACCAGGACTACAACACTGAATAATAGGGTGTCCTATTTTTGGTGGTCCTGTCTAACCAAGAAACAAACTTCAGATCTCAATTTATGATAGTGTCCTAGTCCTATTCCTCTAGTATCAGACTCTATCTCAGCCATAACAACCCAAAATAAGCTAAGTTATATTTTCTCTAACTTATTACTATTTATAGGAAAGGTAAAAATACTATTTGTTTACACAAAATCAGTGGCTTAATTATTTCATATTATTTACTAGTTTTATTTACTTAGACCCATTTGTTATTTAGGAATTGAGCATCTAATTCTCCAAAAATAATAAATAGAAGGCATGTTTTAGAAACATGTTTCACACACGTAGTTTTTAAATTGGTCAAATTATGGAGTAATATGATTTAGATACATGTTTGTGGTAGAATTATATACATTAGTACCATTGTTAAACATAGTTTCAACATGAAACATATCTAAAGTACATATGTTATACAAAGATCACCTAAAATTTTCAAAATCAAATCAGCTTTAAAATTTCAAACACTTCTATGGACTGTCATCACCCACCAAGTTAGACTTTTATATACTGTATTGAGCTAATCTACTATAGTAGTTGGTTCATTTTTGGTATGATTTAGGTGATTAAATCACTTAAAATTACCAAGTTTATAATTTATAATTGATTACATAATCTAACCTCACTACTTTTATAGTGTGACTTGACTTGGTTCACTCATGCTCACTAGGTTATGAGTATTATTGGGTTACATGATTGAGCTAATCTCAATTTTCAGGTGAAAACTCACCTTTTCTCCAAAATTGGGGGAATATGTCCTCTAATATCTATCTATATCTCTAGATACATTCACTTTATAGATTGTATATTTATCTTAATCACAACTCTAATGATTCAAAATGATGTGTCTTTTCAAATAAAAATGCCAAAAGGCAAGGTTGTTGCATCAAGACACATTTGTACTCCTAAACCTTGATCTCTTTCAATAATTTAAATGTTTTCAATTTCATATTATATGCATCAATTATATATTATAACATACTCTTGGTTATAGGTCAACCGCCAAAAAATCACTCAAGTTGGGCTAAAGCAAAGGCAAGGTGTGTTATACACAACCAAGTATGTATTTTTTTTCATTTAAACTAGTAATTTCATTACTAGATTAAAGGAAGAGAAATATAAAACTTATTTATTAATTATATATCACCTCATACTTGTACACTTAGAAAATACATATCTTGGATGTACCTTAAACTTCTATACCCTTCCCAATATCAAAAAGTTCGCATACACTATATCTTTATGCTTAGTGCATATCTCATAGTCTAATAGATGTTATTCTGATGACTCAGACCTTATATCATGCTCATAATGTTATAATATTACTTATCATTTATCCCTACAAGTCTTGAACCTATGCATATTTTCCATCTACCCTAACACTTGCATCCCAATTAGGTGTCTACATTGATGCAAGTGTCATATCCAAACCTAAGTGTCCAATGTCCTAAATTTATCCATTTTGCATATAAAATGTATTCCTATGGTTAGCGTAAATGGTTTAATGTGAGATATTATTTAAATGGATTGGTATATAGACAAGACTAATCCCCAATCATTCTTAACCTAGAAACTTCTTACCTATTCATAAGGCAACTTACCAAAGGAATTCAATCAAGCACTCAAGTGAGCAAAACTTCCCATTTTATCTTATTTCCATATCAATCATAGGAATAACACATCTACAGGTATGAATTATTGAAGGAACATTCCATTAACCACATTTATAAATTACAAGCTAGGTCACTATTGTACTTGCTTATCACACATTTCATGTGTTAGGAATGGCCTAACATTAGTGCTCACATTTTTATATTTACTTTAAGGTAAATTAATATTTACTAAATAGTATTTGCTGTATGGTAAGTTAGTAGTTGGTTATTATTAGGTTAGTAAAATATATTGTTTATAGAAACAATTATTTTAGTTGTACTCGTATCTTTATTAATGGGTTATTTGTTTATTTGCCTTCCTATTCTATAGGAAGTTAGTAGACCATCTTGGCTATTTAATAGCTTATGTATTATTTGAGTATATGAGGAATAAAAGATAGTTTTTATTATTGATTATTATTTTCAATATGTTATTGGATTAATTACGTGCAGACTCTAATCAACCTCATTATCTGATATCATAACAACTTCTAGTCTTGTCCCTGTGATGGAATAAAAGACACTAGGGGTAGTCATTATTTTTCCATTGCCTCATTTGATGAAAAATCTCATATGTTAGTTATTGAGTAGTAGTTTGTAGTTTGGTGTAAGAGCATGTTTTCTTTGTTTAAGTGGGTATTTTATACATACATTTAGCTATTTTCATTTACCCTAAGATGTTCTGAGTGGGCATGTTTCTACTACAGTTATGAATCCACCATGTTAGTGAAGAAATTAATTCTATAGCCATATAGAATCCAAAAAAAATGAGCTTAAAGGTTCAGTCTAGAATATGGCCATCCAAAATATAAGCATTGAGAAAAACATGCCAAAATTCATGGTTGTGCTAATGATCATCTCATGCCAAGGAAAATGATGCAATTTTATAGTAATGACAAGCACATTTTGGTCTTATATTCACCACATGATTGGTTCTTATCATATTGGGCCTTTCAATAACCAATTGCCATTATTTTCCTCTTTATTATTAATATTGTAGCATTGATATTCAAGGTGGAAATTTTTCAAAAGATAGCTACATGCAAGGAAGACTGATATGAATGTGTTATGGTCACTCTAATCATTATTGAGATCATAGTTTTCATAACTATTTGCTTCAGTCAATTAGCTTTGATTTGGCATCAACTAACTTAGTCCTATAGATTAACATCAACATGATCCTTTTCTTATTTGCCTATACCTGTATGTGTTATCAAAACTACCTAATCTAGAAATGTGTGATCTAGAATTGCTCTTAAGTCTGAAATCACCTTGGAGTATTGGATCAACCTTGATGTCCACCTATGTATGGACTAGTTTTCTATATTTTCATGCAGTTTATTAAGCCAAAAAATCTTGATAGTGAACAATATTATATTGAAACCTAGTTCAAGCATATTAAGCATATTCTTATTACGTGTCAATATATTCAAAAACCATGTGATAAGGCAATTCATAGCAGATCTGATCCCTCTACCGCTTCTCATCAAAGCTTGAAATCTTCATGAAGATAGTACATCTGTGTGGGTATGTCACTAGTTATTTTGAATAATGAACTTTTGATTGTCATTTATATCTTGGTTTAAAATAGTTTTAGGTTTAGTTAAGTCATTTTATTATTGAGTGAAGAGTTGGTATATATTATTTAGTTATTTAAGTCATTAGTTTGTCTTTAGGTAGTTTAGATCAATTTTATAGATCATTCCTATTTAATTAAAAATCTAGAGTTATTTTGAGTGTCTTTTTTAAGTCAGAGGTTTTTTTAAAAATATGTACAAAATCTCAAATGTTTTAAGAGTAATGTAATTTTTGAAAGAGTCAAATCAAATAACTCATATAAGTGTCATTGGGTCCATAATATGGTATACATTTGATAATTCAAAGTGTCAAAGTCATTTTAGTGCATTATTAATTATGTGTCGTCATATTATCAAAGTCAAAATCAATTGTTTGTACAAGGATGCATTATCACTTGTATGTGATGTCCAAACTATAGGGGGATTTCTCCTCTAAAAATTAAATATGAGCTTCATCGACAATTTTGTTGAGTGAGAAGTTTCACCTATTGGAGGATGGAGGAAATAGAGGATAGAGGTTTCATAGTTTATGTTGTATGTTTGTAAAGAAAGAATAAAAGTACACTCTTATTCAGATATGTAATTAGTGAGAAATTCCAAATATAATTCCCTGATGTAAAAATATAGTGAAAGAACAAAAAGCACCAATGTAAGACAGTTCATGAATCTTGAAAGGTTTGTGGTAGATCCAAAAAACCATCGGAGGTGGATAGTTGATGAGGTTACTATTCATGTCAAGGTTTATGGTAAACCTATTTAAAACAATGGAAGGAGTGAGCCTTTATTTGGATCAAGGTCATGAGCCAAATAATTAGGCATGCCATAGGGGTGAGCTTATTGCAGATGAGAGTGTGAATGTTTCTCCACCATGTTCGCACTAAGGGTGGAATGTTAATAATAACCTAATGTTATGATCATGTTTGTATATTTACTATAAGGTAAATTACTATTTACTAAATAGTATTTACCATATGTTAAGTTATTAGTTGCATATTATTAGTTTAGTAAAATATATTATTTATATAAACAATATATTTTAGTTGTACCTATATCTCTATAAATGGGTTAGTTGTTTATTTGTCTTCCTTTCTATAAGAAGTTGGTAGACCATCTTGGCTATTTAATAGCCTATGTATTGTTTGAGTATATGAGGAATACAATATAGTTTTTATTATTGACTTTTTTTAGTATGTTATTCAATTGATTATGTACAGACTCTAATCAGCCTCATTATCATGATACACACAAAATCCAACATGTAGGGTAAAACTACATCATTATAAGGCCCTCTTCAAAGTGTTGGCTATGTAGGTAGCACTCATTGATAAAGGGTTCTTTGGGGAAGCTCGATACCATGTGCTCACTAACCCCTCACAATCATTATGAAGATGAAGAAATAGGGTTTTTATATTTGAAAAAGAGTGATAGCCCATGACCCAGATCTAAATACACTATAATTAAGGTGACACAGAACCCATAAGCATCAAGTTGGTCATATCTAGTTTCAATAAGTATTATGTACTAGACACCTATGTCCAAGCCAAACATAAGCATCGATACAACCATCCAAGGTTGACGTAAGTGTATATAGATATAAAATTATAATTTATATAATCAGGAGACTAATCTAGAATTTAGATCGAGTATACTTTCTTCGTGTTCTAGATCAAGATCTATATTAATATCAGAACTAGCTAAGTATATTGTTTTTATTATCATTGAAATATATAGCATAACTATACTATCTTTAAAATATCTCATCATAATAAATTTATTATATGTTTATATGAGTTTTTTAATTAATTGGCCTAATTTAGATATAGTCTACCATTCTTGTGCCCTAGGATATATACCCCTTTAACCCTAGATTACCCAATCTAGATGTTAGGGTTAGATACATTCACATATACAATGGGGGTATATTGTGCATACATGATCATGGGATCATATTCAATACATGTTTTACCTCGATACATGTTACAAAATTCAAAAATTTATTAAAAAATTCAAATATTTAAAAAATATGAAAAACATTCAAAATATTCTAAAACTCCAAAATCAAGACCCATGCATGATTAGACATCTATTTTACATCATTGTCATATGTAATTTATCTCATGATTGGTAGATAACATACTCTTTTTATATCACACATACATTTCACTAGTATTCATGAGTGTTATGTAGGACATATCGACTTTACATAGACTATGATGTTGGAATTACCTCTACCCATAATGGCCATGCTAAACTGGGAGCATCTTATCCACAGGTTATAGTAGTCATAGGGGTTACTAGTATATAACTTATATATTTTGAGTTATATACTATTTAAAAATGTCTTATTAACATATATCTTACATTGTGTTGATATATATGATATTTTATAGGATATGATCACATTACATATGCATGGTGTATACTATATTTCTAGTTCTATGCTTCATTGATGTTATAACTTTTAAATAGTATATTAGTATTTTGTTTATCTATTATGTATGGCCCTTGTGTGAAATTTATTTAACATATATATGAGATACTTTCTTATTTTATGTGACATTTAAATATGTCCCTTATTTGTGACATTTGATCACGTCTATTGCTTATGGTGCTTGGCCCTTTTTTGTGTAAAATTTAAAAATGTTAATAGTTTGTGATATTATTAATATCTTTTGTGTGTGTCCCTTGGCCTTATATGTGAAATATTTTATTATGCAACATTTTATCATGCCCCTTATATACATCCCTTGACCTTATTGTTTGACATTACGCTTGTTGTGTTTGTGTGGTTATTAAGTTTGATGAGTTTGTCAAGTGCCATGATCCATATCATGCACTACCTATTGTGTACACTCAACTACTAATATTTTATACATTTTACACTTTAGGCCTTGCCTCATATGTTATATACATGATTTCAATGGTACACATATCACTATATTGACATAATTTTTATGTCTTCTTTTAGAATCAATGATTACATCTTGATACAAATGTTACATTTAAATTTTATTTTTGTATGATTGATTTTAAGGAAAAACATCCTTGACCTCAAAAGGGTGGCATTTCAATGGAATTTTCATACACGAGATAAGTCTCTATGAGAACAAATCAATTTTAGTTACAAAACACAGTTTCAAATAAGGTAAAATGGTTAAAAATTCAATTATTGGTAAAATTAGTGGGGAAATATACCAAGCATATGCACTCACATTATAGTAACAAAGTACATATTCATATATTATATGTGCATGATACATATTCATGCACAAGCTTCAAAAAAAATTCCTAAATTTGCATCTACATGCAATTACAGATTTTACATTTATTAATGAGGACATGATACAAATTCATGCTAATTTTTCAATACTATTTTTTATATGTGTTCATGGTAAGAGTGTGTATGTTCTCTATTATATTTTGATCATGCATACATGAATTAAGGAAGAAAGTGCCAATTGAATGTATATGCTATTTGTAATGGTTGATTCAGTTAAAGTGCATAATGCATAATTTGGAAATTCAGCCTCCTCTAGAATTATAGCCTATGAATCCAATATGGATTCCAATCCATTTTTGTCATGGGGTTACAAATACCAAAAATGAAAAATTGAGGTTTATTTATTCCTCAATGGGTTATATTTTCTAATCATGTTTGATCCAAATTAGGGCTTGATCACCCTAAATTTGCCATTGGTTCAATTAAGGAACCAATATATCCAAGTGTTTCATGGGAAGCACCAATTCTCTAATGCTTCAAGGAAGCATCATCTTGAAGCAAAGTTACAAAAAAAACATTGGTTTTACACATACATATGTGTTCCTATATTGTTTCTATTTTGAAGTTTTCCAATTTTTAAAATTGAATATTTTTCAAATTTCAAATGAATTCAAGGTTTGCTAAGTTAAAGCGACTTGAACAATTGAAATATCTATTCAAAGATAAAACTTTTTGTACACACTCAAGTATATCATTAATTTTAATTTATTAATTTTATTTCTATACTAAAAGAGGATGAGGGAAGAATGTAGTCACTTAAATTTGGTCATGAATACATTATAATTTTAATTTTGGCCCGTTTTTACTTTAACTAACTTGAGCATTTAATTTGGACCTATTTGTCCACCTCACTCTATCCTAAGTTACTATGAAGTCCTATCTATTTCTAATTTGATATCTTACACATAAAAAATTTATTAATTTCTAAAAACATCTCTAAGCATATGTATGGACATCCCAAATCCAAAAAATTAAATGTTATCATTTAAGACAAAATCAACCACTATGGGTCAATAGTAGTAGTTGATCTTGATCCCTATGGGTCAATCGTGTCCTTCACCATAGTAACTGTTGACACAGTGGATTGTACCCTTGACAGGAGGCTGAGCTCCTACCTTCCACACACAACAATGGAAACTCCCCTCTTGCCTGTGGGCAAGGCAAAATTGGGGTTAGAGTCTCTAGATAAGGGCTAGCTCCCTTTGATGCATCTGAGTTATTTCGGTAAGTGGCTAATACATACATACATACATACATACATACATACATATATATATATATAATGGGGGGGTTGAAAAGGGAGAAGGATTATAGGAAAACAAAACCTAATCTAAGATATATATATATATATATATATATATATATATAATGGGGGGGTTGAAAAGGGACAAGGATTACAAGAAAACAAAACCTAATCTAAGAGGGTGATGCACCAAATAATTTTGATCTACTCACACTCACACTCTGAACCATGAGAATACATACATACACTTTAACTAATAAAAGGACCAGGCTGCAAGAAGCTTGATAGGGAGGCTTTAATGGAACACATAGAAAAAAGGACTTACCATAGGTGCTATAGGAAAAGCACACTATCTAGTAACCTCCTTCTACCTCTATGCTCTAGGTACAACTCTTCTTGTCACCTGTAGGAATGGCACCTTGTAGATACTAGGTGCATTGGTGTCAACTCTGTGAAAGCATTAGGAAGCAATGACTGAACATAAGACTAACACTCAAACACACTCAGAGAAATATCTAACCAGAATAGAGGAAAATGCATTTTTTTATTGATTCTAGGTGAAAATTACCAAGGCTTCACCTTACAATGTGAAAGATATCCCTCTCAAAATGAGAAGTTTACAATATATAGAGGAAGAAAAGAGGACAAAAGTGCCTCTTTTGAAAAAGACTTTTGGCACCCTTTGACTAGTGGCCCACGTGTGCTGAGGGTGTTGGGAAGAGGAAACTGCTAAAATATAAATGTTGTGTCAGCTCTGATTCTAACTTCAGGTGTTTAAAAACATAGGTTGCATTATTTATTTACAAACAAGACCACTCCTTAATAGCATTCACGTAGTTTGTCTACTCATTAATGTGAAATGGAGAAAAAAGGATCGCATCATTCACTGTTCACGCCTCTTGATGACCACTTGGTCATCACTGTTCCAACCGCTGGAGTAACTCCTTCCCCTTTGCCACCTGGACATTTTGTCCATTTTTGCATTTGGCTTTTTCGCTCTTTCAGCCCTCAGGGGCTATCTTTTTAGCCTTGATGGCTCATTGGGCTCTTCCATCAGCAGGTCACTGGGTTCATTTACCTCTTTGGGTCCTTTTCTGGATGGCACTCAAGTATTTAAAAATCAAACAGCTATTTCCTTGCTATAAAATTTGGCATTCGCGGGCCCGTCACTGCTTGAAAACCAATGGCTAGTTCACCGTGTTTGATTTTGACATCTTTGGGGACGTCACCATCCTTGGAAATTCTTTGGCTCTTTTCTCTTTGGTCAGGCTTTTGTCTTGGCCAATTTTCCTGTGGACAAAATGTTTGCAAGAATTGTCTCGCTTGCTTCTTCAGAGTTTTTTCTCAAGCTTTTTTTCCACAGCCTCTTCCGAATTTCTTTAGACTTTTTGTCTGAAGGAATTCCTTCAGACAAAAGTCTGAAAAAAATCACCTTATATCTTTTGCCTTGGTCTTTTCCTTTGGCAAGATTTTCTTCTGAAGAATTGCTTCAAACAAAATGTCCGAATGAATTCCTTCAGGCATTTTGTCTGAAGAAATTCTCTTGTTTACTTTTTCGAAGGAATTCCAACTTGCCTTGTGCATTTTCTAAAGGAATTCCAACCCTTTTGGCCTTATTTTTGGTCCCTTTGAAAATGTTCCCTGCCCTTCACAAGGGCACTTGGAATGGTCCATTTTTGTGCCAAAGTGTTGGGAATTTGTTTCTTTCCTATAGAGTCCATAGAAATAGGCCTACAGAGTCTGTAGAAACAGCCTGCAGAGTCCATAGAAATAGGCCTGTAGAGTTCATAGAAATAGCCTACAGAGTCCGTAGAAATAGGCCTGCAGAGTCCATAGAAACCATGCCTGCAGAGTCCATAGAAACAGTCCTGCAGAGTCTGTATAAATTAGACTTGTGCAAAATTCAACAAATGAACTGGTTCAAAAATAGCAGGGAAAGAAGGGGACCGATTTTCGCTTGTCAGACCAAAAATGGTCAACAGTAATGTCTATTTTTTAAATCTATACCCCTCAATTTAAAGTTGTTTCATATTTTAGGATAGGTATCATGAGGGTTTCCTATTTGAGATTGGTATAAAGGCACATCTAAGTCACCTATTCTACCACTTGGAAATTTTAATATGCATGTATACTTACACTATTTTACACTAAGGAAAACTTCTCTATTCTTATAAAATTTAATTTAATTTATTTGATGTAGTCTTAGTCAATTAAAGATCCTATTTTATCCAAGTTAAAACAAATCTTTATTAAGTAATCAAACCATCTCTAGATACATATATGTATCAAAATGAGCACAATCATATAAACACTCTAAGTGGGAGAACTATGTGTGATTGATTTTACTCTTTATATTATTAGATACATAATAATTGATCAATCATCATGGGGTTGATTATGGTTAGTTTATCTAATTACACTCCTCCCTTTCTCTTTGTAAGTTTTCAAATATTGCAAGCCCTATTAGGGTTTCAAATTTAAGGAAGACATTTGTAGGTCATTCATATGCATTCAAATGTCAATTTTATACATATGAGAATGTTTTAAGTAGGTATAGGTGACTATGCCCTAATTTCCATAATTTTTTTAAATGAAAAAATCAATCAATATAGGATAATAGTGGCAGTTGATCATACCCCTTCTAGTTGATCTTGACCATGATCAATTATAGTTACAGTTTATAAGGCACACACATAATCAAATATGAGGGATCATTTCCAACCATATTTTAGTTTCACTTAGTCATCATATAAAAATTAAACATCTAATTTTTCTTGTGTTTTTCATGGTTAAATTATTTCAATCATTTAAACTTTTTCCATTTTAATACTTTACTTTCATTATGCTAGTAGCAAAATAATTGACAATATTTTCTACATTTCTATTCATTTTATCTTAATTAGATTTAATCACCAAGTTAATTCTAAATTATGATAAAAAATCATGGTTATCCTAAGGGGAAAAAACAAAGGCTTAGAAAATCCAACATGGTTCAAGCAAATAAAAGCCTGCTGATAATGCCCAAACAAGAAAGGGCTGTTACAAATCCAGAAAAAAAATCTTAAAAAAGGTAGGCCCTACAAGGAGAAGGATATGAAATCCTATAGTTGGGTGAAGGATAATTTGAAAACCTGAACTAATATAATTCCCAAAAAGGGGATATTATTTCAAAATAATGCGACACATTTATAAAAAATAAGACTTATTACAAATAAATGGAGTTATGATATATATATATATATATAATCATTTAATTTATAACCAATTAACTAAGTATATATATAATAAATGATACCATAATTTTATTAAAATATAATATCTATTTAATTAAATTAATTATAAATAATTAATAATAAAATTAAATAGATTAATTATTTAAAATAATATTGAATCACTATTAATATAATATTATTAAATAATAATAATTTGTTAATTATTAAATAATCTAAAATAAATAATATGTAAAGGAGCATTTCTAAAGTCCAAAATACATATAATAATATATGCTAATTATTAAGTCATTTTATTTATTTGTTTTAAATTGGATCTAAACCTCGTTGTATCTTTAGTATTTATGTCTAAAATCACAGAGTTTTCTCTTTGCATCAAATGAAATTCTAATAATGTTATCAACTTGTATATCATTGAATTCAGTACCATAATATCTAAAAAAATTAACATAGTAGGGCTTTGTGCATTATTCATAAAGTGCAATCAACCTTTTTAAGACAAGTATATCCATAACAATTTTATATTCTCCACCACAACTTTTAGCTCTTATTATTCTATTCATATATTCATCATAGTCTTTTGTAGACACCTAAATTTGGTCAAACAAACACAAGTATTATGTATTTCTTGATTTTATATTTAGAGACTCCTAATGCCAAATTAAGACTCTATTGGCACACGTTGTCTTGGTCCTATGTCTTTTACTTTGTTATCTCTCACATTGATGTTTGCATTGTATTTGTGAAATTATTATTCCATACAATTCTTATGTAATTCATTGGAATCCCTACTTTTTTTGTTTTTTTAAAAATTTATTGTCTTCTTAATTTCAAACAAAATCACTCTTTTTGGACTATCATGCTCTACGTGATTGTTCATAAATTATGGTTTATTATAACATATGTTTCAGTTAATTTTCCATGACACGCTTTGTTTGGGTCTCCTTCTATGAATATTTCACTCTAATTTGAGTCAGTGTGCATGCTAGAAAGTTTTAAATTTTGAATTTGAGAGTTAGATCTAAGATACATTTTACATCTAGCACTTATCTACCTAACAAAGGCACAAGTAAATAAAAACATGATATAACAAGCTCAATACTTACATTTTAATATCTGAAGTTTATTTTTACATATATATTGCATGCTTGGACCAAGATGAGGGCATAGGCAAAGAGCATTTAGATTCACATTGATTATGATCCAGTCACACACATACAATCAAGGATTAAATACATCTTCCTAAGGTACTTTTTGGGACCATGTAAGCAGTTCTCAATTACATATGGGTTTTTAGGCTAGCTCAACTATCCCCCTTACCTATTATCCCCCACTTTTATATTTTATTATTATTTAGTTTTTTTTACAATACCTTGATAAGGTTTTTGAAAGGAAGCTAAAACAAAATACATCTTATAACACTTGATTCCATGTATCCAACAAGTTAAACATCATATTCAATTAGTGTCATGTAGTATTTTAATTTTTAGATTTATTCCACATTCAACCTAAAAAAGATTTCACCATCAAGACAACGATGTAGGTTGTAGTTGTCCAAATCTATTGGTTGCATTCAAATAAATCAAAATAGTCATCCTTATGGATATAAGGGTGCATCTATCATTATCACATTTAATCATGATCCTCTACAAGTCTATGTATTCAAACTATAGATAAGTGCCCATTCCCCTTTCATATCTTTTGATTAAAAACCCTAGTTGTTCATATGTTTGCAAATACATGTGTGTGAATGCCTATCTACTTATAATCTATTTTTCTCAACTATATATGTATAGTTGAATGCCTCTTAGGACTATATATACATGTGTGTGAATGCCTATTTACTTACAATCTATTTTTCTCAACTATATCTAAAATGTCTCTTAGGACTATATATACATGTGTGTGAATGCCTATTTACTTACAATCTATTTTTCTCAACTATATATATATATATATATATATAGTTGAGAAAAATAGATTGTAAGTAAATAGGCATTCACACACATGTATATATAATCCTAAGAGACATTTTAGATATATCACTTATCTACCTAATAAAGGCACAAGTAAATAAAAACACAATATAACAATCTCAATACTTGCATTTTATATATCTAAAGTTTATATTGTTACATCTACATCACATGCTTGGACTAAGATGAGGGTCGAGGCCAAGAGTATTTATATTCACATTGATTATGATCCAATCACCCACATAAAATCAAGGAATAAATACATCAGATTAAGGTCCCTTTTAAGACCACGTAGGTAGTTCTCAATTATAGGGGGGTTAGGCTAGCTCAACTATCCCCCTTACCTATTGTCCCCCACTTTTATATTTTATTACTATTTGGCTTTTTGTGCAATACCTTTCCAAGGTTTTTGAAAGGAAGATAAGACAAAATACATCCTATAACACTTAATTACATGTATCCAATAGTTTTAAAATCATATTCAAGTAGTGTCACATAGTTTTCTTATTTTTAGATTTTTCCGCATTCAACACAAACAAGACTACACCATCAAGACAAGGATGTAGGTTGTAGTTGTCCAAATCTATCGATTGTATCCAAATAAATAAAAATAGTCATCCTTGTGTATATAATGGCATATATATAATTATCACATTTAATCATGATCCTATACAAGTCTGTGTATTCAAACTATAGATAAGTGCCCATTCCCCTTTCATCTCTTTTCATAAAAAACCCCTAGTTGTTCATATGTTTACAAATAGATGTGCATCAATACTTATTTACTTGCAATATATTTTTCTCAACTATTTATCTGAATTATATTATATTTATTATACTAATCCTCAATTCTAATAAAACATATTGGTGAACCTACTTTATTTGTTGAACATTGAAAAATCCTTACTCTCTCTTGGGTTTCCTTGTAAATTTTTTGACATAGGGGTTCAAATAAAATTTTGTTTTCATTCTTGCATTACATTGTTTTATAGCATTCATGTGTCTCTCTCCTCTTATTTTAATTATATTATTTGAAAAAATTAAAATGGATAACAAAGAATCTCTTCCTCCTCATCCTATTGATAAATTCTTAGGCATCCCTTATAATTATAATAAAGAATGGACTAACTATCAAGATTGTGTGCTAGATACTAATAAAGTGCATATATGTATATATATATATATATATATATATATATATATATATATATATATATATTATGATAATATTTTTTTTTATCATGATGATAATGAATAATATTATTAAAGTGACAAGAAAAATGCAAAATATAGTAATGTAGATGAATGTTATTTTCCCAACTCTTCATTATTTATCTTAAATACATTGTGAAAGAAACTAATATATGATTCCAAAGGAACCCATCATTGGTGATTCATTATTTGATAATAATCCTAGGTTATCAAAATGTTTTGTTATGTCTCTTTTTAACATTTCACAATATAGAGCAAAAACTTAAAATTACATTACATAATGAAAATTACAATTGTGTAACTCAAGAGTTACATTCTAATTATAGTAATGTTCCTTTTACATGTGATAATCATATGACCAAGTTAGAAAACAAGAATTCATATCGTATCCTCTCTTCTTGTAATAATGAAAATGTTACTATTTCAATTGTCGACAATGAACATGAAAATAGTGATCCTTTTGCATATGATGATCATTTACACAAGGTAGAAAATATAATTGCCTTTCTTCCCTTTTCTATTTGCGAAAATGAGAATGTTACAATTTCCAATGTTGATAATTAAATTAAAAATTCCATTCCTTTTGCATGTGATGATAGAGAAAATTATCAAGTACAAATGTACCTTTTACACCCTCTTCTTGTGAAAATGAAAGTGTTATTCTTTCAAATGTTGATTATACAAGTGGAAAATAGTGATCTTGATGAAAATTAGAATGCTAATCATTATTATGTGTATATTGAAGAGGAAAATGTTTTTACTAACTCTATTATTGATTATTCTTTACCCTCCTCTCATGTTGATGATGATTATATGCTACATGATAAATCAAATGTTAGTACACTAAATGCTAAACTTATTGCTTATCATGACAATATTCCTAGTCCCATTTTGAAAGATACAATGAATGAACATATTGATTCTAGTGATGATAATAATAGTGTTATTTATTATATATTAATTATAATTTAATATGTCTTTAAAAACAAATGATATAATAAATATCAATGAATCCCCCAGGCCCAATATTCACCAATAAATATCTATCCCTATCCCTTGTTATCTTATTCTAAATAGCGTACCAATGGATAAAATTAATAATAAAATAAAATAATTAAATGAGTCCCTAAAATATCTTAAAATTCATTCACAAGAGGTTTTTTCTCTAATGCATGTTGGTGTTTTACAATATAAAGTACATCAACTTACATTGGAAAGTAAGGAATAACACTCTTGGGTTGATTTGAATGCTATATATGGTAATCTTATAGTGCACAATATCTTGAATGCACCAGTATAACATGATTTTAAGATACCAACATTTTCTAAGTTCAATTGAAGTGGGGATCCTTATTTACATCTAAGACATTATAAACAAGCTATGAATGGTTAAAATGGTAGTAAGATATTGTTTCAATTATTTACAAAAAAAATAGAGGATGATGCATTATATTGGTTTCATAATATCTCATAAGTTACATATGAGATATTACCATCATTACATCAGAGAATTATACATTAGCAAGGGTTCCTAGAAAACCCATTAGAGCATGCTAATACAAGGATAGTTATGCAAAGTAGGAATAAAGTCCAAATGTAGGCATGATGTCAAATTAAACAAGGATATTATTCAATTAAATATGGTGTATTTATGCAAAATAAAAGAAGTCTTAATGGATTCATAAAATTTAGTATTATCCTACATGATTAAAGAGATTTAGATAAATAGAGCATTCACTATGCAAAGAACAATGATAAAAGACATTCAAGAAAAACCATTATATAAATCTATATCAATCTCTATCACATCAAAACTCTTTTACAATACAACTGAGTGCTATATATATATATATATATAGAGAGAGAGAGAGAGAGAGAAAGATTTTATAAGACACTTTTACTTGAATTCCAACCTTTTGATATAAATAAAATAAAGACTCTTTACATTTTGAAGACTCTCGACATGATTTCAAGTGCCAAATACATACAAAAAAAGATACAAAAGACAAAATAGTGCAAGTTGCATAAGTTTCCACCCGTTACACTCTATAATTTTTCATCCTTATAAATGTAACCATGTTTACTAACAACACTTTCTTAGACTTAAATAGTTGTCTCATCCTGATACAAAGTTGTAAGAAGTGTACCTAATGCTAAAATTGAAAACTCTATCTGTTTTAAGGAATTAAACCAAAAGAATGGGTTATGATGATCACTCAAGGTGTCATTCACAAGTTTTTGTGTATTTCACACTAATTGACCACCCTTTTAGGTTTTCAACTAAGTAGCTTACTAATATACCACCCTTGTGGGTTTTTAATATATTATCATAACTAGATGGCCACCCTTTACGAGTTTTCAACTAACATGGCCCCATTGCTAATGTTTAAGGACTTCTTAATACAAAATGCTTCCAATTTTACAAAGCTACAGTGTGTGTAATACCTACAATGATGTTGGTGGCATGGACTACATTTGTTGAGCTAGAGGAGGTTGTGAAGATGGTTTTGCTTAAGAAGATAAAGAGTAAATTATTACTACAAAATATGGTGGTGAAGGTGGTTATTGTGGTGGAGGCATAGGCTACATACCTACTATAACATTTTTTTGAAAAATTTCCTATTGGAGTTGATTGGGAGGAACAAATTGAGGTTCCTAGATGATCTCTATGATGGAGTTATCCAAATGAGACATGTCCTTTTTAAATAATGTCCAATTCATGATATCATCTCTAACCATATTAATTATAGTCCACAATGACACTTGACACTTGAAAAAACTTTGGATATCATCATATTTTGACACTATGAGCATAGCCTTCACATTAGATACTTTTATTTGAATGTCTTGGGATAGATCCTCCATATTATATGTGTTTCTCTACATTTGAGAAATCAAAAATGTATTGTGCATCATTTCATTTTTTCAATTCTACATCTTCTGCATGACACTATCTCTAGATTCAATTAATTACTTGATTGTGACATCTAATGCATCTAAGATAGCATAATTATCTTCCATGGTAGGTTTGGATTTATTAGACATTGTGAAATATAGATTGTACCCCATCCATGTGTCACAAAAAAAATTCTTCTAGTTGAGCATGTTTGAGCTATGTTGTGAGCTTGGTGCACAATAGTATCAAGGACTTGATCATATTCCTTGAGGAGATAAAAAATGTTATAAGTCTCAATCTTGAGATTCTACCTTTATGTGTGAAGTTTTTGGAGCTTCTACATAGCACACTAGTATTTTGTGAATTGTGATAGAAGGGATGTGAGCTGATTTTTCTATGACATGACTTGGTGACCTAAAACTAGAGTGACCAAGGTAGGACATGTAGCATCAATCAAATCATGAGATTAGGTGAGGCATAGGTTTATATTTGCATTCTCCTCCTTGAGTTGTAACAACTCAAATTCTAAGGAAGACACCTTCTGCATGATGGATTCCTAAAATAATGTTGCCTCCTCAATTTTCTTAGATAAAGGTAGATGTGAAACATTAAGTGATGCTTAGCGCACCATTATAGCTAAGGCCAAATTTGAATTTGAAGTCATCATAGGTGCCTTATTGATCTGCATGGAAGATACATGGACATCTCATAACCATTGGCTAGAGATCTGGGACCTATGTTAAGATGCCTCCTCTTACTCACTGCCTTGAGTAAAATTTGAGCCCTAATATGTGGATGATGATTATTGGAACTTGAGTATCCCCATTGCATTGGTGGTCTCTAATACATGTTTGGCTACACCTTCTTGTTCAAACCTACACTATATTATTGCCTTGGCTTTGGCATCTACCTCTACCTTCTTCTTGGCCTCTTTCTCTTGGGCATGTTGCTTCACTTGCTCCCCCTATTTTTTTGATGAAGCCATAAAAGATAACTATTTTTTAAACAATGGCATATCTTTTGTATTCTCCTCTTATTGATCCTTTACCACTACCTCAGCTTCATCTTTCTTTTTCTACATTACCTGTACTTTTTAAATTTCTTGTTCTTGTTGTTTCCTCACAGCTTCTACTTCTACTTTATTTTTTGCCTCCACTTCCATGGCCATTTTATTTTTTGCCCCAGCTTCCTCAGCCTTTCCCCTACTTTCCTCCTTTTGCTTCTTCTGTTACTCCTCATCCTCGGTAACCTTCTATTTTACCTCTTCCTTCTTCTTCCTCTCTACCTTTTAGCCTTATTTGTAACCACCTTCTATGCCTTTTATTCTTCTCTCTATGTTTTAGAATCTTGTTCTTGTGCTAAAATATTTATTTGTTTAACTTTTTGCTTAGGATATGGTGAATTTGTCTCTTCTAGCTCTCGCATAGGAGTTGTAAAATCAAACAATGATTGTAAATTAGAATACGAGGTTGATTAAATTGTAGTGCCTCTATGTGTTGATGCCTTTTTATTGGAAGATGGTGGATGAGTTATATTATTCTTCAATCTCTTGTCATCTTGGATTGTCTCCAAAATTTATTATTTGGGTCTATGGGTCTGCAACATTTTGAATTCCTCTAGTGGATCTATAAAGGAAACCATCAATTCCTTGATTGTTAGGGACATTCTAGACATATAATGGGTCCTTTTCATATGCACAAGAGCTAGTTATGGGCTTTCTTGTAATGGTGAGTCTTCTAGCTATGCATCAAAATATCCTACAACTAGATCCCTGGGAAAGAGATCATCTTGCAAATTTTTGTGCATTGCTTCTTACCCAACAATATCTATTATTTTTTATGGATGAGATTGGGTTATATCAATCCATAATTCTTGTCACACCTAGTTATGCACTTGGTAGGTATGTACTACCTTCCAGAAGAAAAATTCTTTTTTTTCCTCTTCACCATAGACATCATTGCTTATGTCTATGAGCTTTGAATACAAAACTTCCTCTTCCTCAAAACCAAACTCTATAAGATCACATTATGTAGTGATTTTGGGACATGTTTTTTATCCAACCATGATTTGGTGTTGTGGGTCCTCTTCTTTGGTTGTGGTGTTGAAGCTTGCTATATTAGTGCATTTTTCTTGACCTTCATAGTCTACAAGGGAGCTCTTTCTGCCTATGGTGGTGCATATGTTTTTTTTAGGTAAGGGTTATTTTGATCCCAAAGGAATATACCACAAAAGTCACACTCATCTGGTAGTTAGGGATTTTTGTCATAGGGCTTTTGCCTTGACATCTAGTACAGTAATGAAAAATGGTAGTGGAGTGGATATTATTTTGGGTAGTTCATGGAATTTGATGTGAATCCCATCATGCAGAATTGCGATAAATGTACATTATCCTAGATATTGTAGAATATCCTTGGGTACCCCATGGTGTGATGTGATTAGGGTTTAGATATCAATATACAATTGGTTAAACATAACCAACTAATTGTAATATTTCTTATTCTTAGTTTAGGCAAGGTTGGAAAATCTAGTCATAGGCCAAATGTCCTCATTTGGGTTGACAAGACCCTCTAGTGACTGCCACTGTGTAAAATAGAGTAATAGGAACAAAAATTAGTATTTGAATACCTATGATTTTCTATCAAGGACCTTATAAATATTGGTTGTGAGTTTGAAATCAAAAAACTTAGGCTAATTAAAGTTATCGTGTAGTCGGATCATTTTGTAGGCAATGTCATTGACCCCTTTTATTGTTTTCCATGTGATTTTGGTGGTTTGCCAAAACTTTTGGTGATGCACTCAAAGAGAATGTGAACAAACATGTATCCCACCATGTAAATAGGGATGCCCCTAAGTGCCCTATTATACTTCTCCTTTGTATTTGAATGAATTAGGGGATCCTTGGTTTCGTAGGGCAGAAGATATTTGCCCTGGGCTAAAAGTCTAATTGCTCATGCCATGGTTAAAGATGTGATGAAATAGTAACATCCTATGAGAGATGAATCACACCCTCATTATATCTACTAATTAGTGTGAGAATCACCTCATGTAGTTGTCTAAGGAATCTTTATGAGTCACTCTATCTCAAAGCCTTGCAGATGGTGTTGGAGTTGTAGGGATCTTGTTTATGCTTTTGTTACTTGGTTGTGAATGAACATATTAGCTTCTATGAAATTGATGAAGTAGAAAGGGTCTATATCATAGTATTTGGTTTGTTTGAGTGCCATACCAATCCCCATTTCTTCCTTTTTCATATCTATGAGAGGGATTAAAAGTTGTACACAATCCATGTTTTCTATTAGAGCCATGTTTGAAGAATTTCTTTGGCTATAGCAATATTATGAAGGAATATGTGCAAAATTAATTGAATTACATTTAGATCATAGAGTTATCTAGTTTACAATAGTGTGTAATTTCCTTGTGTTTGTTTTGCCCCTTAGTATATATCTTTTTTTTCTCAAATCCATTTGATAAAATGTTTTGAGTGTGCTAAGTTGGTTACACATGATTTAACCTCATGAATTAATGTCAATCGATTGATGGAAATATGATGTTTTATATTCTAAGTTTAAAAATATTGATTCATCTAGTGGTATTTATTGATGTGACGCACCATCTTCTAACTGATCCACTTTCCTTTATTATACATCCTTTAATTATGAAATTCAATTTGCTTTGGTAAAGACAAAATATTTCAAGTGCATCATCATTAACTATGTTTGAATGACCATTGATTTTCCTTTCTGTATACATTGGTTGTCAACATCTTATTCTTGTACTTATTTTTTTATCCCCATGTAACCATTTTAAGTTGTCTTCCCTTCATGCTATATTTGGTCACAGATCACACTCTACAACTTTGAATTTTCAACCCTAGTTTTGATGTCCTAAAATATAGAGATCAAATTGTAAAAATAGACACAAACCTAAAACCAAAAGAATAAATTAATAAATTAATAACAATCCTAAATTACATAGTGTTACTTAGTACCCTCTCTCATTTTTAAGCAAAAAATGATAGAGATTATTGATAGTAAGGCTTAATCTTATATCCATTTACATGTCTTGGTATAATGGTTCTTACTATAGCTCAAATTTTCACCCTTGAGAGGGTGTTTTCAGCCCTCTCACTTGAGTTATACAATGGTATTAGTCATAGGTTGTGGGTGACCTCTAAGTGGACTAAACCTTTAGATTTGGGCTAGCTCCCTTGATGCTTCACCCAAACTACTACTACACTATTGCATACAAAGAAAAGGGTTAGAGATAATTGAAAATAATCTAACTAAAGAGGTGATACACCAAACTAATTGATCACTAGAAACCAAATTCATGTGCTCATGTAGACCATGGGACTAATCTAAACACACACTAATCCCAATCTGAATCTCTTACATCAACATTTCAACATGGAGGTTGTGATAGATGCTTATGGCTAGGAGGGCTAATCAAGAGGTTTAAAATGACACTAATGAATATGTAAACACACCCAAACCTTACACTTCACTTGAACACTTTACATGACCTACAAGACAAGCTTTCAAACTACATATAGGTGCTAGAATAGGACTTATCAAGGAAGACTAAACAAATCACTTAACAAGATCAATTATCCATACATACACACTAAGTACAGTCATAGAAGGAGGTAAAACCAATAGTATTATTGATCAAAGGCATATAAATGAGTATGGATTCACCATACTCAGGTGGGAGTTCCATTATAAAGCCACACTAGGTAGTATATATATGAGAAATTAAGGAGAGAGAGAAGAGAGGCATAGGAGTAACTCCAATTAAAAGTGTCACTTCATCCAAGTCAGTTATAGTGCGAGAAGAGATTCTAAGATTAGTTTAATACATATCTTTGTCATGTGTTGGTTGCTTTATGATGATATTCTAGAAGAATGGTGTAAAAGAGATTCTTCAACTCCCTAGATGACTCATCAACCTTGTTTGAAACTAAATATTCTTGGCCAAAGAGGAGTTACAAGATTGTGTTTGACACTTGGAATTCTTGATCAAGTTTATTAGAGCTCTCAAACACTGTTATAGACCAATTCCATGTCCTTTCCATCCTGGGAGATAATGATAACTAAGTTTCCAATTTATTCACGTTGCTAAGGACCTACAATTCAATCTTTTTGGTGCAAGACTAATCATCTCTTCTCTATCAAACCTAGTTAGACACTTATATACTATACTATCATCATGAATACCTCTCAAATTAATTTTTAAGTATCATAATACCTGTATCTTGGCTCAATAACACTCTATAAATGGTTAAGAAAGCTTAAAAGCTTTAAAAATTTGCAAACTAACTCCAATAAGCAATATTTTAGGCCAAAAATCCATACATTTATTCTCACATGTGTGAAATAGTGACTCATTCAGGTTATATTAGGTGTGAAAAGGTAATTCAAGTAGTTTTTAGTCCATTTAATGGCATTTTAGGTCATTATAAATACATGTACCTCCATCAAGCTCTTAGAAGGGTTTAGAGAGGGTTTAAAGTGGCCAGTCATCTTAACGATGATTCATAAAGATGAGGGCCTCAATCCATAAACCATTGATCAATTTTTTTAATAAATAGGGTTACCTTTCCATGGATAATAGCTTTAGGTCCCATTAAAATCCTCTTTTCAATATCTAAGCAAAAAATTTAGATCTCTCGAGCTTTTCATAGTGCAAAATAGGGTTTTAGACTACCCCCCTCCTTAGGGATTGTTCATAACATGTAGGACCTTAATAAAAAAACCAATGAAATTGACTAGAATAATTAGACCCCCCCCCCCACCCTAAAACTTTTCTTATATCCATTTTCCACCATGCATCTTCTCCATGAATTTCTAAACCTAGAAAGATAACCTTTTAGAGTAGTAAGACTATGTGTGAAGATGAGAGAGAATTCTTGGCTTGAAACCTTCAAAGTACATTTTGTGGTTATAATGGCATATAATAAGTTTAAAACAATCTATTCCATTATTATCAATGGTATCCAATATTAATTTACCCCCCAAAAGGATTTGCAATCTATTTCCATACCTTAAGGGTTTATAGGCCATTAGGCCAGTCTGACCCTTATGACCTAGTTTAGAGTTTGTATTCAACTTTAAAAGGATCCAATCCTCATGTAAAATATAGATATGACTCCTCATTCCTTTCACAATAATTATAAACTCATTTTCAAAGCAAAAGTTACAAATTGTTCTCACACTTTGAAAATAGACCTTTATGTCACAATTAGGTTTATAAATCTGCATTTTATCATCTAGGCCATTTATATCATGTCTCTTCAAACCTGTTAACAAGGGGAATGGAATTCATCATGTTATAAAAAATTATTCATGAATTTTATGGGCTTAAATTATTTATTTCTACTCTCATAAACATCACATGTGTCTTTTCCCAAACTCTACCTTCTTACAACCCTGTAGCTTCTTTTGGATCTCATGTTCTACTAGTCCTTGAGAGTACTTCTCTTGCATAGTTATTCTCCTTAGGATCTAAATTATTGAATATCAATGGACCCTCTCAGTTCCTTCTCATGGATTCATACTTAATTTTAACTTTAGATCTCATATCCATGTAGGGACATTATTTTTCTTGGAAATGAAGACTTATAGGTCTGCAAACATGTAGGTCTGCATTTTGTCATTATAAGCTCTCAATGGAGAAAAATTTGATCATATTGGATGTAAAAAAACCTATACATTTCCTCAAAACAATTATCATGAGGTTATGACCTTCATGCTCCACTGATAATGCAAGGTTTGGCTCCTTTTAGTTTACTTTTGTGTAGGTAAATTTATACACGGTCTACAATTCGAGATCACTAGGGTTTACTTAGAGAAGTTAGTATTAAGAAACTTAATTATTGAATTTATTAGAGGCTTATTATATCATTTAAATTATATTAAACCAATTCCTACATTGGTTTCTTGATAGTTCATAACTCTTTACATGTTGACCTCCAACTAGTGCAAGCTACACACAGTCCCTTGGGGGACATGAGAACATGATCTTTCAGTTGTTTTGGACCTAATTAGTGCTCATGATAAGGTATTAATGATACTAAATAGTATAACCATGCAAAAAAAAATACCTATCATTTATTTCATGCATTGAAGGCTCTCATGCACTAGGATTCTACCTGTAATCTACTAAAGTCTGCAACTTGGTTTAGAACTAGCATTCCTTCATGTTTTAGTCTACTTGGTGCTTGGGAAAGAATTGATGAGTTTTTTTAATAAGAGTGATGGGATGAAATAGGCTATTTTAAGATCATCTGGGTTGATAATAAGCTTAAAACAAATAAAAAGCTAGCCTCCAACCTCTCTTTTTTGCTTGCAACTTACCATAAATGGAGATTTATTACCTCCTTGAGATTGCACATGCCAAGTGAAACTTTAAATATCATATGGAAGGATATAACATACCACCTATATCCTTATTAATTTCATTCAAGTTTCTAATGATCTTCAAACTACCATTTCAATGGTAAAACTAAGCTAGTGGGGTTTTTGTAGGGTTTTAGACCACCCTACCTTCTTAGCATTCATTCATAAAGCCTATCCCATGAAACTAAAAAAAAAATAATGTAAATTAAATTTGATTAGGGACCCCATATTTTTCCAAGATATTTTGACCTGACCTTCTCTCTCTTGTCTATACTAAGCATTTGAAACTAGCCATTATAAGCTTGTCAAGAGCTCGATGGGAGAATGGAAGTGTTTTCTGCCTTCTTTGGACCTGTGCAAGATTATTGAGAATGGATTTGACTTTGGGAAGATCAAGAGACACATTTTTAAACATCTCAACCTAAAGATGAGTCCTTCAAATCTGTACAAGTGAATGACTACCCTCCCTTTATTGTTGAAAACCTCTTGTAACTGCTTCTTCTCATTTGAAATTGAATTAAAGTGATCTAACACATGTTAGTATATACAATAACCTTTTATTATAATTTAAATTACTTATTAATATTATGACAATGTTATACTTAGACATAAAGGACCTCTAACAAGAGTTTGCACTAGAAATGACTCAAACAAGTTTAACACTAATAAAACACTTTACCTTAATTTCCTCAAAATTTCTCTAACAATGCTAAAATTGTATAAGACATTAATTTAGACCCCTTGGAAAGGGAAGCCTAGTGTAAAAGTCAAGTTTTTTATTAAGCCCACCTATGGTAGCCAAAATTGGCTAATAGTTCCCTGAAGAATTTTTTGGGACAATTGTTCCTTATTGCAAGATGTTGAAACTTTTGAGTTTCTAAGGTGGAAATTGGGAGTGATACATTATTCATATAGTCATTAAATCTGTCAAGAGAATCATGGATTAAGGGGGAGATCATTATTGCATTATTCAGCTCCATGGATATTTTGGTGATATACATTGTGATTGTGTTGTATGTCTCTTTGCCATTGATGTTAAAGGGGGAGAATTAAAGAAAGGGGTAGCAAAGGAGGAAAACTACAACAAGGGGGAGTTCATGTACTATTTTTATAAAGGATTGTCATCAATGACAAAGGGGGGATTAGTGGAATATTGTCATTGATGTCAAAGGCATTATAATTAATGTAACAAAATTCAATGGAATTGCCAAAAGAAGTGTCATTAATGCAACAAAATTATTATTAATGTCACAAGATTGTAATTAATGATTGTAATTCAAAGGGACCAACAATAGATGTAAGTGATTTTTTGAATTCAAGATGAAGGGAAATCAACAATAATTAACAAGGTTGACCAACAATAAAATATATTTAATTTGTAGAAGTGATTCATGATAAAGGGACCAAAATTAAAGAAGATTTGAATGAGCACTCAAGGAAGGTTGTTTAAGGCTTAAATCACCCCTCTTAAGATATGTATTAATGCCTAACATTATTGGGCCGACCCACTTGTTATATGGTTGCCTTGGGAAATCGCCCCACTTGGTGATTTAATTAAAATTAAATTAAATGCACACATTTTGATGAAAAGGTACCTCTTGGATGGGATGCCTCCTTTATGAAGAGCCTTTAGAGTCTATATAAGGTGGATAGAAGATCAGAAAAGAAAAATAAAAATAATTATTTCCATCATGAAAACATAAGCATATTTTAGTAGTGAAGAGTGAGAAGAGCGAAGATTGAATTTTGCCATCATTTGTTGATGAAGCAACAATAAAAGGTGGAAAATTGTTTCAGTGGAGGTTGGTGCCTCAGATCAAAGAGATTGGTGTTTCTAGCTAAGTTGGTTCTTAGTAGTGGGGATTGGTGTCTCCAAGTAGGTTGGTGCCTACTAAATTTTTGTAAAATAATTATTATTTTATGGTTGGATTTGGATGGTAGATCCAAGTAACTCTTCATTTTGGTTTTTCCCAAGAGAGGGCTTTTCACGTAAATCCTATGTTGGTTAATTACTAGATCTTGTGTGAATGTTTTCATTGTGAACATTAATTTCTGAAATGAAAAGTTTTATTTCACATTGATTCCCCTCCCCCCATGTGTAGTGTGCTTAATACAAGTCCTAACTAATGTGAAGTAAAAATCTATAGATGGCCCAATAAAGAATTATAGAGTAGAGCCTATGGAAGAGACATATGTTTAAGATAATGCTAAAGGTGGAGGAATTAAGAGATCACATGAATTTGAAACTTCTGAGTCGGATAAAGATCAAGCCCTAGTTTAACCTTAGTTATAGATATTTACTATTGTTCTTCTTTTAAAGCGTCCTTTAGGGTTCTAGACAAAGGTTAAAAAGAATAAGGGTAAAAAAGGATGCTATGAGTTTGGTTTTTCAAAGTAGGACTTTTTTTAAACTTGTGGTTAGTGTGGCCTTGAGTTGTGCTATTGATCTCTGTCTAAGGCTTGTTAAGCTCAGTGTAGCTTAGCTTTTAGGGTGTGACTTTTTCACCATTTTTTTGGTATGACTAACATTGTACTATATTATGTTAAATTAATAAAGGTGCACTTTTCAATCAAAATAAACAATAATTATATATTAGCATGCAACTCAATCTTTATCATTCAGATATCCCATAAGCCAAATACATCTAATACAAAACAAATTTTTATTATATTGACAACTACAGGTGGGTGTATGTGAATTAGATTTTGGGAATGTAATAACATGAATCCTACATCATCTATAGCAACTATATGATGATTGATCTATTTACCCAAGCTTTAAAGTTTGAACTTTACTATAGGAATCGATTGAGAGCTCCCTTGTGGATAAGCGTTGGTATATCATCATCACCCTTGAGGCCGATAAAGAATAGTTCATTCTCATTATGGATAGTGCACTCTCCATATCTTCTATAAATGATAATAAAATCATCTATATAAAGTGAAGAGAATGTCACATATACCATAAATTCATACTTATTCATACAAAAAATATTTATGTTATTTGTAGAAACACTATGTATCTCTTTCTAAGCTTGGTGCATGATTCTAGATGAAGCAAGAAATGTTATAAGCTCCTATCCAACAATGAACCTATAACAAAAATTCTAAAAATTAGCACCATTTGGGTACTATATAAATCAAGTCTTTGCTAGTTTGAAACCCTTAAGATTTTCGAAAGAAAGTTTAAATACTAGTAAGGTCAATGATTTTCTGGTTAAATCTACTTAAATGTTGAAAAGTAAGGCATAAATTTCTCTAGTGTTTTTAACGCCTAAAGAAAATATGGGTCACTTTACTACCAAGCTCATTTCTAACTCCCATTAGAAGTAGTTTTATGAGGTCTATCAACTCCTTCACAATTAAAAACAACAACAAGTGTTCAAATGCACATAAATGTCTTAAAGATTGTAACCCAAATGAGAACTCTATAACTCATACTTACCAAGGGGTAGGCAAATCTAGATCCATAGTTTACAATCTATTTCTTATTTTGATTCTAACATAGTGGGAATTTGAGCTCTAAAGGTAATGGTTTCTATAAAGTAATAGGTGTTATACAAGAGGTCACTACATGACAAAAATACAAAAAAAATGCTCAACAACAATTCAATATAGGTGATAAGTTGCTATGAATATTTAATTTGATAGTGACCAATCATTTTTTAAATGTTAATTCAATTAAATATAAAAATGATCATTCAAATGTTAAGTATTTTCTTTTTTGTAATAATCTATAAATAGAACAATTTCCTAAAAAAATAATTTTATTACAATGGAGGCTTATAAGGTGGGGCAAAGCCCTGAGATTCATCTCACAAGAGACAAGGAAAAGAATGTGCCATTTCCATCCAATCAAATGCTGACATTATTCCTGGAGGAGGTATTGTGATGTTTAGTGGAAGTGGGGCAGCTGGCATTGGTTGTCCAGTGGGGGGGTGCTAATACAAGGGGTCCAAATATGAGGTGTCCCTAATTCTAAAGACAACCCCAACTAGCACACATGAAGCTCTGTTTCCTAATGGAAGTCAGTAGTTAATTGCCTGTTGAATAACTTCCACCAAATCCAACAAGTTTCAATATCTATTTCTGGTCAATTATTGACTTATCCCAAATGCCATCAATATGCAATTTCCTCACACTATCTCTAATGGGATCCAAAGCCCTTAAAATCGATATAGTATCAAGATTCTTACAACAAGAAACACTTACATCTACTAGAGTCTTCCTAAGTTTTCTTGAATAGAACCTAATGCCAAGCTCAGTAACTTGCTTATAACCTTGCAACTCTAGTTTCCTCAATCTACAACACCCAATTATAATTTTTTAAGTCCCATGTCACCTAAAATAACATAATTCTCGATAAATTGACGTAGCAAATTAATGAAGGAATGCTCTATGAGTTTTGTTTGCTTGGCATAAAAGAGGCAACCCACATTCGCATACCATTTACACCAGACGATTCATCAATAGCACTATCATTCCAAGCATGGCAAAAATAACTTATATTTACATACTGAAATGTGTCATGCCTACAAATATAAAAATAGAGGACTCAATAACAGGCAATCAACAGGTTATGAATAAAACACATTGTGGAAGAGGAACATAAAATATTTTGAGAGAGAATATGGTTGAAATGACATCCTTGAATAAAAAGGGTAGGTAATAAATGCAGTCGCACCATGTACATACCATTGAGGGTAAGGTGACATGCATAACAAATTGACACCATCATGTTGTTCCTCATTTTGTGAGGCACACTCAATGGAAACCTCCATGATATAAAATGATGAATATTAGGTAGCGTGTATTGGGAGTGGGATACTCTACAAATGAAGAGCATGGTGGGCCTGACGACGTGCTTACATGTGAACTATTACCTTTTTTAACTCTATCGTGCCACATACTAGCTCATTAGAGGTGAGTTATATAATATCAAGCACAATGAAGTCTTGTGTTGGTGTGTTATGGAACATGAGTGCACAGATGTCTTGCAGGAGAGTCATGAGGGAGACACGTGTTCACTATGCCAATGAATCAACAATGCATCAAAATATGTTTTCTAGACTCTACGTAAATGTGACATCTATAAGTTATTAGGACACTTGATAGAAGAAAAGAAACTTTTCTAATCCCAATAAATGCATAAGATCCATTCAATAAGTGGGCTATCAAATTCGTCAGACCTATCTCCCCTACCATGTAAATGAATGATACAATGTACATCATAAGAATTATAAACTATATTTTTAGGTGGGCAGAGCCATCCCTAACAAATAATTTTACTACAACCACAATTGTACATTTTTTATGGGATAACATCATAAGTAGATACAAGTTTCCTTTGAATCTCATTAGTGATTAGGCTATTCATTTTTTGAACTAGATGATACACATTTTGTTAGTTGAGTTCACAATGGTGCACCACAAAACTATCCCATATTATCTCTAGGTAAACGAGATGGTATAAGCTTTTAAAAATAATTTGGGCATAATATTAACTAATATTTTTAAAATAAGGCATAAAGATTGAGATGATAGGGTCTCTGTAGTACTTTTAGCCTATAGAAAAACTTACAAGACGATCAACAAGTCCACTCTGTTTCAACTTATATTTAGTAAATAATTCATCTTACTAATAGAGTTTATGGTACCCTCTTACACATTATATGCATTAGGCACTTGGATGACAAATAATCATTAGATGTGTAGTTCTAGGATCTAATTAATATTTAGAATATAGTATATATTATAATATATTAATATATCATATTATTATAATATATTAATATAGTTTAATTTATTTAATACATATAATAAAATAATATTATAATATATTATTTATTTATAATTATAATATGTAAGTCATGAGTCCTATTGTTTTGCGATTATATCTAGTAAGTGTTTACTTTTTATTTTTAGAATATATTCCCTTTTTACGTGTTATATTGTAATAGACTACCTTTATCCTTTGTTATGCAAACATCACTCTATTATTAATATACAAGAAATCACCCACAATGCAAAAATTCAAATAATATTAATCAATTTGAATCTCAATCATGCAAGAGCAATTCAATCCATAAGCTCGTTTGGTGTGGTGTACATTAGACATAAAGTCTTTCCATAATCAAATAGAAAACAGTCAATAGAAGATGGCACCACCGTGCGAGCTATAAACCACTTTGTAATGGGTTCAGAGTATGTGCTCTCTAATGTATGATTTCACATGAAATACCCTGTCAATACAAACTTGGGAACCACAACGTCTTCTCTCCATATCACTAAAACATTATTCTAACTATTTTTTGGGGGTGTTCTATTTAATAATATATAATATAATTTAACTCAAATTTTGAAGTACATTTAGTGCATCCATAAAAAAAGTAGCAAATAAAAATGTAACAGTTAAAAATGTAGCATGAAAAACGTAGCAAGGAAAAAATGTAGCGAGGACAAAACATCGCAAGAACAAAACATAGTAAAGGATGCACTCACACAAAAGACGACATAACTTTCAACTAAAGGTCCAACTCATGAAATCACATTTTCCTCTGTTATTTTGCTTGTAAATTTGGTGCATTACTTTTTCACCATGAAATGTTAACTACTATCACCAAAATGAACTAGAGAACAAATAAACAATGTGATAATCACTAAAATGTCCCAATTATGCTCTTCACGATATTTTTATGACATTACCAATACCACTACATTTTTCTTCGCTATGTTTTATCCTCATGACGTTTTTATCATACTACATTTTTGTCATACTATGTTTTTACCGCTTTGTTTTTTACTGCTATGTTTTTGTCCTCTACGTTATCATATAGAGCCACATTTGAAATTTGTAAATATTATATTACAAATATATTAATAATTATAATATTGAAATCTATTATTTAGATTAGTAAATATATTCTTATATTATATATATATATATATATATATATATATATATATATATATATATATATATATATTAATGTATTTGATACTATATTATATTGTCATGCATAGTAATGCCTATAAAATGGCTGTGAAAATATCTAAGGCCTTCAACGACTACAACACTTCTTTGGAGATAGAGTGCAGAAACTCTTCCCATTCTTTTCTAACGTTGAACTAAAAAACAAAAAAAAAGAAATAGAAAGCTTATAATGATGATTTTCCAATTAAGTCCCACAAAATGCTACGGTTTCAAGAAATAGAAAGCATATTATGTCTTTTTCTATAATGTAATATTTGGCGAACTTGGTGCTCTCACCACATGCAAGGAGCTCTTGCGACGGTATACCTATCTGATTTTAGAAAACATGGCAACTAATCATTGTCTCTTAAAAAAATAAAAAAAATAAATGTATTTTATTCATTAACAATAATATAAAAATTGCCCCTTGTCCACCAAAACGAGTCATGTCCACCAAACCCAATCGAACTTATTAATAGAACGATAAAATGTTGCATATTGATTTTTTTTGGTTAAGGTTTTTTATATTTTAACTTATTTAATTCATAAACGGGTTGTTGCCCTTATCAAAATAATTGCTAAAAAACTGCCTTTTAGTTGAGAGATCGGATTCACAAATAGTCCACCTTTTTGAGAATTCAGAAAAAATAAAAAATGGAAAATAAGCTAAAGGGGGAGAGTGGGTATTCCTATCTTTGAATTTTTGAGTATTAAAAATATATTTGAATTTGTGTATTAAGAGTACAATAAATTTAGAATGGGCATTTAGCTTGTCTTACAATTTTTTCCAATCTTAACCTTTTAGGATCCTTGCATCATAAAATAACTAGTGATGCGGTACAATTAAAAAAAAAAAGAGAAGATATTGTGCTATAATTAAAATTATTTCCATATTGTATTTAAGTATAATTTGCACCAACAATCATCAACATCTCAATTCCAAACCTTCGTGCGAAATGTGTCGTCTAGATTTTGTGTAGATTGCATTTGTGCCCCTTGGAATTTGAGCTTTAAGAAAGTTGTTTGATTTACATGACTTGCACCCATCGCAAAGAGGTATGCAAATTATGTGGTCGCAGATTTTTTGATTGAACATTTGCTATTGTCAAGGGTCGACAAGGACATGCTCGCACGATCCAATGCCATCTTCTATTGACAAAGACTCTAGATTGAATCCCTCTATTTGTTTCTTTTGTCGCTTAAGAGAAAAGATCCTTGTTAGATGATCGGTCTGAGGTGAAAGGAAATTGGTTAAAAGGGGAATATACCTCACAAAAAAAAAGAAAACACTTGGCAAGCACAATATGATATGAATTTTTGTATTAATCCCTGCACTATAATCATAAAAACAAAAATACAATTCCTCTAACTTTTCTTGCGCCTTCAAAGCAACTGCTAATCATACTACTTCAATGAATAAAAAGTTAAAAAATAAACTTTTTCAATTTAAAAATTATATATTCTATAAATGATAAAACTAAAATAAAATTTTAGAAAATGAAAAAATATTTAATAAACACATTTTCGAATGAAAAATAATAAAACAAAATAATTGTTAGGAGTTAAAAATAAGCGAACCCAAGATTACCTCAAAATTTTAAAGACATTTTTACAATTCAATAGCTGAAATAGATTGAAAAATAAAATGATTTTTTTTAAATTTTAAATGAAATATATCTATATATTAACCAAACAAATAATTCAAAATATAAGCAATAAATTTCACGTTTAATAAAAAATTAAAGTGGAACTTTCAATAAATTGCACATTTAATAAAAAATTAAAGTAGAACTTTCCCATATAAAAATATTCAAACATGGAAATTGGGTTTATATTTTAGTCCACCGTTCGTTAACTTTTGAATTGTAAAGGGTGATAGTCCGTACAGCGCTTTAAAACTCTCTCCTCACCGCCACCAAAGATTTGATTCAGTATTCCATAACTCTTTCCTTCATAGGGAAGCGATCCACCCGCGATCGAACCCCACCAGCGTAAACATCATATATCTACAGACAATGCAAGCGGTGCTGTGTACTGTATTTATAGTCTTTAGAATTGTAAAGAACGGGAGGCATGGCGGAGCAAGAGGCCAAAGGAGCTGAGTTTGAGAAGGCCGCAGAGAAGAAAATGAGAGGATGGGCTTTTTGGGGTTATAAATATGACGATGCAGCTGACTTGTTTAAGAAGGCTGCAAATTCATACAAGCTTGGAAAATTCTGTAAGCACTTCTTTATTTCAAGCTTTGCCTCATTCATTTCTTTGATTTTTTTTTTCGCACATCGATTTTAATTCATTTTACATAATTATTTAGGAATTAAAAATCTCTAAAATTCATACAAAGCCGTCAGCATCATCTTCTTTATGCATTTATGCTGTATAATGAAAGCATTCATTTATGCAGACTTGTTTGGATTTGACAAAAGAGGTTGCCACCAATGTTTTCTCTTTTCTCTTTTCTCAATCTACTTTGTAGCATGGGTTTATTTATTTTTTGTCATCCGACCGGGAATACAATTTTAAAAGATGTATTTCTCTAAGATATTCCTATATAAAAGCTCTGCATTGAATTTGATAATATTGATATTCAGAGACTTCAAGCTTCCACAGTCCACATCAGTTGAACTTTTAGGATAAAATCTATGTTGCAAGAAATGAGAAACGTGACGGAAACGGAAATGTGACGAGAAATGGCATTGGAAGAGGTTACGCAGAAGAGAATATATATATATAATTTCTAAAATTATTAAAATTAAGCTATAAACATTTCAATTTGTCCCCTTGGATAATATTTGGCCTTTTTTAAAGCATAAGACTGCTCTTCCCATTTATGGCTGCGTTTTAAAAAATATGCCCCACTTTTAAAACAGCTTCGTAGACCATAAAGCGATTTGATATTCCACAAAAGCTGGAGTTGATATAAAACCCCCCAAAAACCATGAAAATCCACGTCGTTTCATAAAACCCGTGTCCATAAACCTATTAGAAATTTTAATCCTAAGTCAATCTTCATTCACATCATGATCACCATCAGCATCAGAACCAGAATTTAATTCTCCAGCTCAAGCTTTTCCAAATTCAGAATGGGAATCTGAACTCGAATCAGAATCAGAAGTGTCCAGATCAATCTTGTCTAAATTTAAATCCTTGCTAGAACCGTTATCCAAACCCCAATCATAATCCTTATCGTCCAAGCTGTCATAACCAAAATAGTGTTCATACCAGTCATCATGCAACGCTGCAAGCACGTCTTCAGTGTCAGAGTCATAGGGCTTCACCCCCTGGCAAAGGAGCTCATCCTCCTCATCGGCAGTAAACCCCCAATTCCGCGATCGCTCCTCCGCTTCCTCCTCACTCATATCCCCATAATACCCTAGCAGCAGCATCATCAGCAAATCTATGTCCTCTTCATCTTCATCTTCAACCCAACAAGAACCAGCTTCCTCTTCTTCCTCTTGTGCTTCAACCTGTGATTTTATGTGGCGGAACCAGCAAGAACCTACGTTGCGGACTGGCATTGTGGACCAGCAGGGCGTTGCAAAAATGATGTGATGGCTAAACGGCCGTCCAAAATGTCACACCTGTCACATCGCCGTTTCGGGCCGTTTTAACATGAAACGCACAACAATCGTTGCATTTTTTGCAACAGGGGATAAAACTGTGTCAGAATTATTAGGATCAATGTTTTGGGTCACACTTCTTGACCCATGATCACACTCATAGATAGACAAGATTGCCAATTTAGTTCCTTTTTTTCTGAGGACTTACAAATAACCTAGTAGGCAGCTTGTATTGTATACTGATCTAGCGATGGACCGCATAAATGCCCTCACATCCTATGGGAGGAATGGTTTTTCGTTGGTCAAGTTGTGATGTCGGTGCGAGGGCATTTATGCACTCGACCAACGGGAGAGGGCCTTTAGACCCTGGACTCACATTATGGCATCCATGCACTTGGCCTTCATGTCAAAGAAGTCGAGGGAAATTGTCAATCTATTGATTGAAAGCATAAATGCCATCCTTTTGTCAGGAGAGAGTCCTTCGGATCCTCGGCCTTTCATTCAATTGGAAAAATGGTTCACTATCGCTCAATTCTGAAGTCATCTGAGTGCCTATAGGCACTTGTCCTATCAGTTGAGTGCTCTCCTCGTCCTTATAAGATACAAGCTACGTACTAGGTCATATGTAAGTCCTCGAAAAATAATGAACTAAATTGGAAATCCCATTTCTTGACGATCTTGATGGGTCAAGAAGTGTGAACCAAAATATTGATCCTAAAAATTCCAACGCATTAATCCAGAAGCCTTAACGTTCAACTAATATTGATATTATTGGGATATGAAAGTCGTCCAATCCTTGTGTGTATGTGTTGTCCTTTCTTGATGTGTTGATTTTCCATTTTTATTTTCTTATTATACTTTGTAATTATAATTATTATTTTTGGTATTCTAAGAACCAAATCTGAAATGTATGCAATTTGCAATCTGTATGCTATGTGTCTCAAAGTTTGCCGATTTTCATTGTTTTTTTTTGAAATTCAGAGAATTTAATTAAATGCATTAAAATTCATTCATATCAAATTCATACAGTTTGAATTTTGGTGATTTTTATTGAACTTTGGTGAATTTAATCGAGCTTTAGCTAATTTAATCAAATAAAATAAAACCTGAAAGAAAAATATCTATAAAATTTTGATTTCAAATACTTTTAATTTTATAATTTTGATAAATTCATCATGGTTTATATGTTTTGACATCTTCTTATATAGTTTTTGAATCTATTTAGTAATTTTTATCTATTTCGACATTCTTGTGCATTTATCTCTTATTCTGAAAATAAATTAAAAAATGCATATTTATATTCTTTGAAATCAATCACGATGTTTTTTCCTGTTTCTTATTGACTAGCGAACTTGTTTAGAATTTTATTGTCACCAAACTCAAACACAAACACAAACCTTGTTACTTAGTCGGTATGTGTATTATATTGGTTTTTTCCTCAAGTTTTTAAGCTATTATATAATTTTTCATAGGCAAAATGGCTACAAGGGCATACAATTAATGGAAAATGTAGTATTTTGTTTTGTCAATTTGAATTTCATTGTGATTTACTTTGATTATTGTATGTTATGTGGGCTCTCTATTGGCTGGAAAATGTATCCATGTGATGTTGATTTTACGTAAAGTAATTAAAACTGTGAAAATTTTCTATTAATACTAAAATTAAAAACATTGTAGCTCTATTCATTGCTACCTCCACGTTGGTATCTGTTATACTAAAAGTGTTGTCTTACAAAATATACTATATGATATATTGGCATTCATCCACCTAGCAATTATATTGCTTACAGTATACACGATAGAGATGGTCATACATACTGCAGTCTATAACCTCATTTGTCCATTAGGAAAGATCTCCAAGTATTGCCACACATTCCTTTGTTCAAAAATCCTTGGTGTATTTCGTTAATTTTACAATGTCCTATGTTCCTAGCTCCATCTTCCCCATCGCTACCTGCCTCAACATCACCATACTCTATCGTGTTTTCCCCAATGAGCCTCTTTATTCGTTTGCTGGCTTCTGTTTATTGCAGGCTGATTTTTTACATTCCCAACAATATTCCTTGACCCAGATAAAGGATCCTTGGATTTCTGTTTATTCTCTCTTACTAAAATAAAGTTACTCTTTCTGGACTTACCAAGCTTACTGTCAGGTTGACATGACTAGATGATGAATTTGCTTCTCTCTGGTTAGCATGCTTGGATGATGAGCTTACATCTATTTCCTTGTCATCCACATCCTTTTTGAATGTTTTCTTTGTTGGGCTGACGTACTTTTCTCTAGTTGTCTCCACCAAAGCCATTCTGTTATCCTTTTCTCATTTACTATTCGCAGCAAGACAATGACGATGTCTTTAAAGTCCATATAAATATAACTGATCCCATTACCAACCTCACAATTTTCCAGCATTTTTCCTGATAATTCCTAAACGCGAAGGATTGCATCTTGCTTAGTCCCATCCTAGTGTGGGTCAACCATTATTTCCATAAGCTGCAACTTTGTGGTATTATTTACCATTTATCATGATGTTTTCTATTGATGTTTTAAATGCTCTTTGATTTTCCAATCTCTACTTTAATTTTTAAATTTGCAATTAATAGTGAATCTTCAATCAAATTGATATGACTATTTCTGAGTGACCTTTACATAGAAGCCTATATTTATAGGCTAACATTATTAAAATGACATTTAATGTTCCTTGTTATCTGTATGCAGAGGGAAATGCAATTGATCTATAAATCAATCATAGTTCGGAGAAGGTAAATTCTACTTACGCTTCTGATTGTTGATACATTAGATATTCGGGGTCATGACCAAGATGGATCTGTTAGACCTAGCCAAGGGATCTCTTACCAAAATAATATCGCTATTGAGAGTTCCAAAGCCTCCAGTCAATCAAAACTATGCAATAACCCTAACTAGGTCCTATGTTTTCATATTCACAAAAATAAAGTAAAAGTCTAATCTAGTGCTCACCAAAGCTTGTGGCCCAAAGTGGGGGTAAACGCAAACATAAAAAAGGTAAACATGCATAAGAGAATCCTATTTAAGCTATGTTTAGGTAAGACCCTAATGCATAGAGAGAGCAATATATTCAAAAGTCATTACTTATGCTACTTCTATCTACTAAAGAGAGGAGCAAAGTTAGAGATACTTACCTTGAAGATGAACCTGTTGAAACTCAGTCTCTCCCTTAGCAAGAGGTGCTTCGCAAGAGGTTGTTTTGGTTTGTAAGGATTGCTAAGAAAGGCCAAAGCATCCAAGACTTTTTCACAAGACAAGATTCTTCTCCAAGTAGAAACCCTAAGCTAAGACTCCTCAAATAGAATGGCAGAAAAGCAGATTGTAAAGAAGCGCAAATGAATAATTAACTCCTTGTTGTCTCTAAGAAATGACAAAATGAATGTGTTTATATAGCTGAATCTAACCCTAGTCCTTTCCTAAAGTTTAGCCGATAGGGTCGGCCCAATCGACTCTGTATCGTTGTTGACAAAATCAAATTAGGCCCTGATCTAGGTCGGCCAAGGGCTGACCTAGACTCTAAATGAGTTTTGTCAATTAGAGTACAGGGTTGATGGGTTCAACAGTGTATCGTAAACCGTCAAAACGGATTTTAGGTTAGGGAAGGGCTAATGATGGCGGAAAATGACTAGAGGAGGGTGCAAAAGAGGAGGCAAAGCTTAGGAGAATGTTTTTTAGGAGATGGTTGTGTAGATAACAAGTGGTAGTGAAGGGACAACAATCCTGCGAAACACCAATGGTCTACCCACCCCTTTCCTGGTGCACCCCCTAAGGCGTGCACTTAGAGAGATTGAGACTCGATGGGTTCCTACAAGAGAGAAAACATCAGTAATTGATAAAGTTTGAAAATATTATGTGTCTACATTATCCACGTACTTTTTAATTATATCTATCTACTCTTTCTAGATATTCCAGTTATCCACCTACTTTATAATTTTATTTCTATTTACCCATTTGCATATGGATTTGAGTGATAAATAACTATAGTTAAATCACTAATTATATTAGACATCCTCATCATTTGCTCCATGCTTAAAGGACGTTGTCCCCATTTCAACAAATGAATGAAAACCACCTTGTAATTGTTGAGTTGAACAAGAAAAAAGTGCATCTAAAGGAGTATAGAGAGCATGTAGACCACAAATAATGACGATGGAGTCCAGAAAATGGATATGATCCAAATGTTGAATGAGAGTTGGAACACCTAGGAATGAAATATCTTGAAGATTGAAATGCTTTATCAATGCAAAAAATATCCTCATATGAACATCCAAGCTTTGGAAATCAATGCTTTGCATGTTGGATCTTTGTATTCAGGAGATGGTATTGTAGTGGGGAGTGGTTTGGATCTAGGGCATAGAAACTATTTATGGGACTTGTTGAAAGAGAAGCTAGTGGGTGTCCTTGCTGCTTGAGAATCGAATGAATGGGAGGAAATGAAGCGGGAGAAAGTGGCAACACTGAAGAGAGAGGAGAAGGTGCCAACACCTAAAGAGAGAGGAGAAGGTGCCAACACCGACGTTGTGAAAAGTCCATCTTGGAACTGTGAGGAATCTTGCTCAAGATTAGGACACACTGTCAATTGAGGAAAGGGGATGAGAAATATGGTGTTTGATGCAAGAGAATTCGGGTTTACGTGCAATCTTGCATCAACAAAAAATATGTTAGATTACAAAAATAAGCTGCCAAGTTTCTTATTGCACATTTATCTTTTTTTGTAAGTTTGTGCAAGTCCTGTGAATGCACAAACCTTGTTATGTTGTTTTGTGTCACCTTTGAGTGTGCATTTGTTTTGTACTTTTGTGTTGTCTGCCAGCTTACACGTGTTTATTATTTGTAATGTTCTGCACATCTATTTTTGCACGCATTTGTAATTGTTGTGAATAATCTTGCGAAGCTTTGTGAAAGAAGTGATGTTAGTCTTTTGCAAAAGCGCAGTCTGGTGGTAATAAGTGAAGCAATTTCAGAAGTTAGTGACGTCTTCTAGAACATCAGAGCTTTCTTTCTTCATAGTAGAAGCAACATGGTTGGCAAGAATTCTTGGAGGAGTTAGTTCTTCACTGCGCAAATAGAGCGTTGATTTGCGAGTCATTTGGAGAGCTTGCAGTAACATGCTAAAAGGTCCTTGACAAATATGAAGCTCATGGCACAAGTGTTTTGGCGCATTTGTTGGATGTGAAGTCTTGCAACTTGTCTCGTGCGTAACTTGGTTGGGTGTATATATTCTTGTGAGTGTTTGAGAAAGAGCCTTTACATTTAATTCCTTGGATCATGGGAAGTTGTTGAGGATTCATTTACTATTTCATGTGATGTAATATGTCGTGATGCATTAAGCTGTAATGTGGTAAGATGCCTTCTAATTGTATCTAACATTTAATGTTGTGGCGCACTATGGTGTGTTAAACATTGTTAGTGGGTGAATAGCACTTAATGTAAATAGGCAAGTCTTGCGCCTTTATAAGCATACCCCTTCACTTGTGCAAAGGGGGCTAGTGGTTGGTGGATGGCTATTTGATAATAGAGAATTGTAGCGTGAGGGTAATTTGGGTATTTGTTCTGAGATAGCTATACTTGCAAAGACTGCAAGTTAGCAAGTAGAGATCTGCAGATCTAATGTTGTAACGCATCTCATTGTTGGATTGTTTGTTGTTATTGTCATTGTATGTTCATGTTGTAATTGCTACAATTAAAATTGAATAAATATCTGAGTTGAGTTAATGCATTTTATTGCATATTCTGCTGTGTATTCAAAGGGTTGTGTGGTCTAAGGCTTCTCTTAATTGAGACCCCTAATCACAGCTGCATCATTTGGTACTAGAGCAAGGTTGTATCCTTTGTTGGTTAAAGTTCTTTTCACATTTGCGAGTGTGGGTAGAAAGTAGTTGCACACATTTTCCAGGTAGATTGTTGGGTAGGTGTAGACAAGGAAATTGAGATCTTTGGAGGAGTTAAATTTCTAAGGAAATGGCATGTAAAGGAGACTTAGGTGGAGGAAGGTCACGAGCGGCTGGAGCACCAAGACTTGCAGACTTGGCTGTATTGATGAGAGATATGCAAGCCCGCATAGAGGCTATGGAGATGACACAACAACAAGGTGTTGTAGTGGTGGATGATGAAAGCGATATTGAATTCGTAGTATAAGTGCCTAAGGACTAGGACATATAAGAAGAAGTTGATGAATGTGAAGATCGATTCTTGCGAGCTATTGCAAGATTGACTAGCAAACCAAAGTTGGACCCTGGAACTTATTTTGGAAGTTTGAGTCCTAAAGAGCTCATTGTCTGGATCATTGAGTTAGAAAAATATTTTGAGTATGAGTATGGAAGATCCCAAGCGAGTTAACTTCACTGACACAAAGTTGAAAAGTCACACATCCTTATGGCGGGAGCATATTCAAACTAAAAGGTTGTGCAAAGGAAAATATAAGATTAAGATGTGGAATAGATTCGTTGCAAAGCTAAAGGCTAAATTCACTCCTGTGGATTATAACATGAGTTTGTTCAAAAAGCTTCCAAACTTGCGACAACGAGAAATGAGTGTGAAAGATTACACTAAAAAATTCTATAGACTTACCATTAGAGTGGGTCATGTTGAAGATGATGCTGAGAAGATTTTAAGGTATGTAAATGGATTGTGCCGGACAATTCAAGATGCTTTTGGTATTGTCAGACTATGATCTGATGAAGAAGCCCATTAGTGTGTGCTGAAGCTAGAAGAAAAGTAATTTTGCATACAACAAGGAGTTGCATGAAGAAAAGGAAAATTCATGTGTGGACATGGACAAGGAGGTGGAAGAAGCATAAATTATTCTGTGCAAACGTAGGAAGGCGAGGTGAGTAATTTGCAGCACAATGATGCTAATGCTCAAAGAGGCATAGGAAATTTTAGAGGTAGAGGATCCTATGGATGAGGTAAAGGTCATGGATTCAACGGTACTTGTTTCAGATGTGGTGGGACAGGCCATAGAGCATTTGAGTGCCCACATGCACATAATGGAGGTAGGAGAACTAATGTGAATGCACATATCAGAGAAGTAGATGAAGAAAGTGCAGCGTTTATTCATAACATAGATGAACCAAAAACTGGAGGAGAAGCTCTCATGATGAAGAGGGTGGTGTTTAAACTTGCAAAAGAGGAGATTAGTCCTAGGGAGATAGAATTTGTTCAAAACCGTTTGTAAGTTTGGAGGCAAGTGTTGCAAATTGATTGTTGATAGTGGCAACATAGATAATATTGTTTCACAAGAAATGGTAGATAAACTTGGTTTGAAGAGAATTTTGCATCCAAATCCATATACAGTTGTTGAAGGGACATCAGGTTTCAGTGAATGAAAAATGTTGGATAAGTTTTCAAATTGGTTTATATAAGGATGAAGTTTTGTGCAATATAATGCCTATGGATGTTTGCTTATTTTGCTTGGAAGGCCTTGGCAGTTTGATCGCAAGGTGCAACATGATGTCCACGCAAATAAGTACACATTATGTAAAGATGGAGTTACATACAATTGAAATCCTTTGAAGGATAAGTACAAAGAATTGGACAAGAGTCCGAAGATTTTGATGATTTCAGGGAAGGAATTTATGAAAGAGTTGAAAGAGTAGAGGCATGTTATGCATTGATTTCTCAGCCAACACAAGCATAGTAGCTGAAGAAATACTTTCACGTGAAGTGAAGGAGATATTGAGTGAGTTTGAGGAGATTCTGTGTAATGATCTACCAGATGGGTTGCCGCCCATGGGAAGTATAAGTTATCACATGGATTTGATTCCAGGTTTGAGTTTACCAAAAAAAGTGGCACGTAGGTTGACTCTGAAGGAGAATGCAGAGGTTTAAATACAAGTTCAAGATCTATTGGATAAAGGGTTGATCAGAGAAAGTTTGAGCCCATGTGTAGTACCAACAGTATTAGTGACTAAGAAGAATGGATAATAAAGAATGTGCATTGATTTCAGAGCCATTAACAAGATTACCATAAATTATAGATTTACATTTTCGCACATGGATGATTTAAAGGATTGCTTGAGTGGATCAAGATACATCATGAAGATTGACTTGAAGAGTGGTATCACTAGATTCGCATTAGGGAAGGTGACAAATAGAAAACAACATTTAATACCCAAGAAGGGTTACATGAGTGGTTGGTTATGCCATTTAAGTTAACTAATGTACCAAGTACATTCATGAGATTGATGAATGAAGTTCTTAAACCATTTTTGGGTAAGTTTGTCATTGTGTGTCTTGATGACAAATTGATTTCGGTCGAACAAAGGAAGAACACTTGTGACATTGCGCCAAGTGCTAGAGAAATTGTTAGATGAAAAGTTGCTTGTGAATTTGAAGAAATGCAATTTTATGTAGAAAGAGTTGGTATAATTGGGATTTGTGATTTTTTAATAAGGTTTGAAGATGGATCCAGAGAAGGTGCGAGCTATACTGGATTGGTTGTCACTGCAAAGTACATTTGAGACATGTAGTTTTCATGGATTGGCAAGGTTTTATGGGAAGATCATCATATATTTTAGTGGGACATGCACATCGATCAACAAAGATAGAAAGGGTTTTATCTAGATAGCAGAAGTAGAACATAGTTTCCAATAGTTGAAGAAGAAATTAACCAAGTAGGGGAAGGTATTTCAGGTACATTGCGATGTGAGTGGCACAACAATAGGAGCAATAATGAATCAATAAGGAAGACCTATTGCATATTTCAGTGATAAATTGAATGACACAAAGTGCATATTCAGTTTATGATCAAGAGTTCTATGCAATTGTGCAAGCACTAAAGAAGTGGAGACATTATTTGTTTCCTAAGGAGTTTGTTTTGTATACAGACCGTCAAGCACTGCAATTTAGACATATTAAGTGGGCTGAATTGCTACAAAGCATTCATTTTTGTTGAAACATAGGAGTAAAAAATAAAACAAAATTGCAGATGCGTTGAGCCGTAGAGTTCTCTTTTTGAATGAATTAAGAGTGGAAGTCATAGGATTATCTTGTTCAAGACGGATTGTTGTTTCGAGGAGTGCAATCATGTATACCAAGAGGTTCAATGCGTGAAAATTTGATCAATGAAAACCATAGTGGAGGTTTGGCAGGCCATTTTGATTATGACAAAACATTAGTGCAAGTAGTTGAGAACTATTTTTTGTCATGAATGTGCGTAAATATGTTCAGGTGTATAGAGTTTGCCAACTAACGAAAGGGAGAAGTCAGAATGCTGGGTTGTATCAACTGTTGCCTATTTTAGAGAGACCATGGGAGGATATAAGTATGGATTTTCTTTTAGGTCTGCCTAGAACACAAAGAGGAAATGATTCCACATTTGTGATAGTTGATATATTTTCGAAGATGACACATTTTGTTGTTTTCAGGAAGATTGATGAGTCCATTTTATGACTCATTATATCTACATATTGACCCTGTTACACCTATTAACCTACCTTCTTAGATTGGACATTGTATGCATTTTATGACTTATGGCTAGTCTAAAGTAGAAGATATGTACTTATATCTTAGTATGTGTGAATTTATGTTTCTCACTTTTACCATCATGTTCTAACTTTTGGCATGGTTAGTTCTCCAATTTTGTATGTACAGAAGAGATAATATACTATAATTGAATGCTAAGAGTTGTGGTGAAGTAAATTGATCCTTAAAGACAAGCCTAGAGTGTGATGAAGCTTTCTAGTAGAACTCCGGAGTTTGTCAATAAAGCTCCAGAGTTTGACAGTGAGCTCTAGAGTTCGACAACAAAGCTCCAGAATGCTACAGGCAGGTTCCAGAATGTACCACGAAGTTCCAGAGTACATCAGCAGAGCTTTAGAATCATTCCAGCCATCATTCAAAGCTTGTCAAAGGCATTTTTGATGATATTGCAACATTCCAAAGATGTCTATGGGTCATTTCTATGAGTCATGGATACACTTACTTTTTATAGCATTCTATTTATAGTCTTTCCTCTTATAGACATATTTGTAAAACACCTTTGTATTTGTAAAAAAGTTTTGGGTTACTAGATTTGAAAAAATGACAAAATGACGTAACCAACTTAACAACTTTGCATGTAGTTATCCCTCCCTTTCTGTAGAAACCCCGGTTTCCCCTGAATTCTGAAAATTGTGTGTTTTTGGACTGTTTTGTGTATTTTTGATTTTTTTTGGGTGTTTTTGCATGAATAAGAGAAGAATGCGATTTTTGCAAAAATGATTCGTATAATTTCAAATAAATAAATACAGAGCAATATACTCTTCTAACTGGCTAATCTATGATTTTATTATTCTATTCAGAGGATTACAATAGAGGATTTCTTGCATGCATACAAAATAATATAGAATACTGTTTCAAAAAACCTGATTTTTCTGCAAGACTGAAATTACTCTAGAATGGTACGGCTGCAATAAATACTCCTTTCTCCCTCCGTCTGAAGTTCCAGGATGATGCTAGATGAATAGGCGCTCCACTGGGTATTGGTAGACTGGTCAAAAAGAAAGCGATTTGCTCCAAAGAAAAAATACGCCCCTGATGGTGATGTACGGCCTGGTACAGAACCATACGGATTCCGTACAGCAGCAATAAATACTGTAGGCCTGATTGCTGAGCACCAGATCTCAAGAAAAATTGCGCTAATATGGTAGATCTCTTTTTGGATGATTTCCGGAACAAAACCCTGATGATATAAACCTCTGTGAAGCTCTGTGATAACCTCTGTATGAAATTATCTCTCTGCTTGGCAATAGATCCGCTGATATTTCACAACCTCTGAATTGCACACACTGAAGATTGCACGTTCTCCAATGCAAATCGAATACTGGAACCCTTGGCTCTGTCTCCCAAGAAAATACTTAGCAAAAATTGGCTTCAATGATGAATGGCACAACTCCCAATAAAAAACCCTTATATTCTTCAAAAAGGTGCGATTTCCCTAATTAGGGTTTCATAATTAAAAAAAATTCGGACTTTTCTTTTAATTTTTTTTCCATAGTCTAAAGACACATTTTAAATTATAAAATATAATTAAAACGGCCCCCTTCATAATGAGCGCCCCCTTGAGTCAAAACGCCTAAGTCATAATATTACGCTAAATAATTAATTTTAATTAAATCAATTAAATATTAATCTCCCTCAAAAAGTATTCGATTCTCGAACCGTCTGAAGCTAGTGAACAAGGGAGTGATTCCGCACATGACCATATCATAACAGGGGTGCTCCGCTGAATGCCAAATACCCCTAAAAAATAGCAACTCAGGCAAACGGTGTCCGAAAGAGCCCGAACGAAAGCCAACTAGAAAAACTCTGACAGTCAAAGCCAAGCCAAGCTCCATCAAGACCCTCTATCCATCATATCAGCCTACGAGGGTCGCATAATAGGCTAATCATCAACTCTGAGAGATGTCAACTGGAAGGGGACATGACAGTCCACCCCTCCTGAAATTGCTTGTCCCCAAGCAATCTCAACTCCGGATGCTGCAAAATATCCTCGCTCTCCCATGTAGTATCGTCCACTAGCAAATCTCTCCATTTTACCAAATATTCCCTGATAGTCCTCTTACGCAACTGTCTCTCTCTGTACTCCAGGATAGACTCAGGTACTAAAATCAACTTTCCCTCATCATCTAAGGGAGGTAAAACTGTAGAAGGTACCACACGGTGTCCCAACGCCTTCTTGAGACGTGACACATGAAAAACATTGTGTACCCTGCTCTTTGCTAGAAGCTCTAGCTCATAAGCCACCTCTCCAACACGCCTTAGGATCCTGAAAGGACTGTAATAACGTGGCTTAACCTTCTCTGCCCCACTCTTCCTAAGAGTAGACTGACGGTAAGGCTGCATCATAAGATAAACCATGTCACCCACATCAAAATATCTCTCTATCCTCTTCTAATCTGCGTACTGCTTTTGCTGATTCTGTGCCCTGGCAATATTCTCCTTGAGAGCCCTCATAGTATCCTGACTCTCCTGCAACAAGTCTCCAACACTCGGCACTCTACTATCACTCAGTAGCAAATCCAGAAAACTCGACGCCTCATACCCGTACAATGCCATAAAAGGCGACATCTGAATGGTCATATGGAAGGTCGTGTTATAGCAATACTCGCACAAATGAATCCACTTGACCCATGCCTTTTGCTGCCTTGCAATATAGTTCCTGAGGTAACCTTCCACCCATTTATTCACTATCTCTGTCTGTCCATCGGTCTGCGGGTGGTAGTTGGTGCTCGGTGTAAGCTCGGTCCCACAGAGTCTGAACACCTCCTGCCAGAAGTGACTCAAGAACCGACTATCCCTGTCGCTCACTATGCTTCAAGGCAGTCCATGCAATCTGAATACCTCTCAGAAGAAGACCTCTGCTACCTGTGTAGCTGTGTAAGTGGTGGTGATCGGAAAGAAGTGGGCATACTTCGTTAACCGTTCCACGACTACATATATGCAATCTCGTCCTTGGGCTTTAGGCAAGCCTGTAATGAAATCCATTGACAGGGATTCCCACTTCCTGTCAGGAATCGGAAGTGGCTGCAATAATCCTGCCGGGTACGTGTTCTCCTGCTTGTTCTGCTGACAAACAGGCACTCACGCACATACTGAAGAACATCTGCCTTAAGTCCTTTCCATGTGAATCTCTCCCAAATCTGTGTATAGGTTTTGAAATACCCGGGATGTCCTGCAGTAGGTACATCATGAAAGGCTCGCATGATAATGTTCTTCACCTCTGATCCTGGGATCAAATAAACCCTGTTCTTGTGAATGATCAAGTCATTCACAAGCGTATATCTGATATCAATTGTCGATCCCTCAACAATGCTGGATGCCCATGAATCCTTGGCATACTTTGCCACAATCATATGTCTCCAATCCTCTGTAATGTGAACCATAGTACTCAAATAAGGCCTGCGTGAGAGAGCGTCGGCCACTACATTCTGGGTGCCCTTGATGAAAGAGATGTCAAAGTCATATGCCTGTAATTTGCTCACCCACTTCTGCTGACGATCATTGAGATCTCGCTGCCCCAAGAAATGCCTCAAGCTGTTGTTGTCAGTCTTGATGCGAAATTTGCTGCCAACAAGATATTGCCTAAATTTTGCCAAGGCATGCATTATAGCGAGCATCTCCTTATCGTAAATGCTGTAAAGTCTCTCTGGTCCCCTGAGTTTACGGCTCTCATACACTATAGGGTGCTTGTCCTGCATAAGCACCGCTCCAATGCCCTCACCTGAAGCATCACACTGAAGCTCAAAAGGCTTCGAAAAATTTGGTAGTGCCAACACTGGGCACGTAGTCATCAACTCCTTACACCTCACGAAACACTCCTGTGCCTCAGGAGTCCAACAAAATGCACCTTTTTTCAACAAATCTGTCATAGGGGCTGCATGACGTGAATAACCATTCACGAATCTACGATAAAACCCGCACAAACCTAGAAATCCCCGCAGCTGTGTAAGATTCGCCGGAATAGGCCAGTCTATAATAGCGCGGATCTTCTCAGGATCCATCCGCACTCCTTCTGCGCTGATAATATGACCTAAGTATAACAATTCGGTCATCCCCAAATCACATTTGGACTCCTTGGTGTACAAGGACTCCCTCTCCAAAATACTGAGCACGGTCTCCAGATGAGCCAAATGCTCCTGCCACGTCCTGCTGTATATAAGAATGTCATCGAAGAGAACAAGTACAAATCTCCTCAGCAGTGAATAGAAGACTCTGTTCATGGTGGACTGAAATGTTGCTGGAGCATTGGTGAGCCCAAATGGCATCACCACAAACTCATAGTGTCCACAATGACAACGGAAAGCAGTCTTCTCAATGTCATGCTCACGAACCCTGATCTGATGATATCCTGACCCTAAGTCTATCTTTGTGAAGTAGCATGCACCATGGAGCTCATCAATAAGCTCATCGATACGAGGTATTGGATATTTGTTTTTGATAGTCCTCTTATTCAGGGCTCTGTAATCTATGCACATGCGTAGGGTGCCATCCTTCTTCACCAGAACAACTGAAGAAGCGAATGGTGATTTGCTAGGTCGAATGTGTCCCAAAGCAAGTAACTCCTTGATTGTTTTCTCGATCTCATCTTTCAAACGCTTAGGATGCCAATAAGGAGTAATCATAACGGGCTTAGCGCCCTCCTCAAGCTCAATAATGTGCTCAATGCCCCTGTTTGGAGGTCTCCCTGGTGGAATATCACTGAATACCTTATCATGCTTGACTCTCAACTGCTGAATGTCAGGATGATACTCAGTCTTCTGCTGTCCCTCCTGTATTGGTGCCAATGTGCACTCGGCAGCCCACTCTACCATGTCGTGTCGCATGAGCCTCTCCATCCGATGAAAAGAAATAGTTTTGATGTTGCTATCCCGTATTGCCTTCAGAATATGTGTCTTCCCATCAACATCAAAACGAATCTCCATGTCCTTGAGACGAAGGGTGACTTCCTCAAGTGAATGAAGCCACTTCATGCCCAAGACTAAATCTATATCCCTCATGTTCACCACGAATAATCAGCCTTGAACTCATAGTTGTTCAAGCGCAATGGGAGATCTCTAATCATCCTCTCACACCTAAGAGTGTAACTGTCAGCCACCTTAACTCTAATGCCGTCAAACTCCTCGGTAATCAGTCCCCGCTTCTCCACAAATCTAGCATCAATAAAATTATGTGTGGCTCATGTGTCAAGAAGGGTTATGACCCTCTGTCCTTCCAAAACTCCACGGAGTCTGAATGAACCCTCCTGCTGGATGCTAGATAGGCGTGCCTCCTGAATCTGAAGCTCTGACTCTGCCTCTGCCTTAGGCTCTGAAGCCTCTGACTCTGACTCCTCAAAACTCTCCTGCTGTTCGGAATTTTCTGATTCCGAATCCTCATAAGAAGCCCACATTACTCGATTTGCCTTGCCCTTAGGCCTCAAAGGACAATCGTGATTGGCATCATAGGGACCTTTGCAGTAGAAGCAAAGCTTCTTCCTGCGTAGATCGTTAAGAGCCTCTCGATCCAAGGGTGGTGCTGCTGGTTTGCCCTTTGAATCATTCTTAAATTCTGATTTGTCTTTGTTAAAATCTGATCTCTCTCTATTTCTGTTGAAGCCCTTATTATCCCTGAATGAAGAAGTACCTCTGGAGTTGAATTTACTGGATGGGCTGCCATCTCCATACTACGCGCCTTCTTCATAGCTTCCTGTAATGAAGGAGGATCAAAGGCTTTGATCCAACCTCTCAATGGTTCGGATAGGCCCTCTATGAAAAGAACAATCAATCTACGCTCTAAAATGTTTGGCAACATGATTGCCAACCGCTGAAACTCCCAAATGAAGGACTCCAAGTTACCTATTTGTTTCAATTGTGCCAAATCTCGAAAGTAAACCTCTGGATCTTTCTTGTCAAACCTCTCAACCAACCTATCCACGAAGTCCTGGTACTCTGTCACCGGATTATGCTGAAGTGTTACCATACCATGGTACCACCAATCATGTGCTACTCCCTCCAAGTGCAAAGCGGCGTATTTGATAGCTTCTATCTCTGTCATTGGCCTCAATGCCAAAAATGTGTCAAGCTTATGAATCCAAGCTTAAGCTGTCATCTTACCACTGCTGTCAAAAGTAGTCAAAGAAAGCTTGCCTGTAGCCTTCTTCAGCTCACTAATCTGACCTCTAGGCCTTCTGTCCTGTCTAAATGACCTGTAATGCTCTCTCCTCTGATTTACAAAACGATCAAAGGACATTCTCTTCCGAACCTGAGGAGCTAATAATTCCCACTCATCATTTGCAGCGATGAGTGCATCTGCAAATAGGGGGTCTCCTGCTGCCTCCTCTGTTGGAGCTTCTTCTGGTTCCTCTTGAACAAATGTAGGACGTGTAGGCCTATCAGCTGTTCTAGAATGGGTCAGCTGTGGTCTTTGATTAACTATAGCACTCCTATTTTCTCTTTGTTCCCCATTCTGTCTAACAGGTGGGTTCATCCTCTCTACCATATTAGTAAGTGCCTGTAATGCCTGCGCCATCTGTTGCTGTCCTGTAACCATAGCACGAAAGAAGTCTTTGGTGTCCTGATCATCATTATTCCTGAGGCCCCTGGGTGGGCTACCCTCACGCCTATCACTCATGTTGACCAGCTGCTGTTCTAAACCCTGATCGCCTTCAAGCAAGGCTCTCCTGCGTGTGTAGTACCTGTGTGGTCCTAACTCTTGTGGCTGCATAAGATTGCTAAACCCTCAGGATGGCAGCATTTAGCTCTGATACCACTGTAGAAACCCCGGTTTCCCCTGAATTCTGAAAACTGTGTTTTTGGACTGTTTTGTGTATTTTTGATTTTTTTTTGGTGTTTTTGCATGAATAAGAAAAGAATGCGATTTTTGCAAAAATAATTCGTATAATTTCAAATAAATAAATACAGAGCAGTATACTCTTCTAAATGGCTAATCTATGATCTTATTATTCTATTCAGATGATTACAATAGAGGATTTCTTGCATGCATACAAAATAATATAGAATACTATTTCAAAAACCTGATTTTTTTGCAAGACTGAAACTGCCCTAGAATGGTACAACTGCAATAAATACTCCTTTCTCCCTCCGTCTGAAGTTCCAGGATGATGCTAGATGAATAGGCGCTCCACTGGGTATCGGTAGACTGGTCAAAAAGAAAGCGATTTGCTCCAAAGAAAAAATACGCCCCTGCTGGTGATGTACGACCTGGTACAGAACCGTACAGATTCCGTACAGCAGCAATAAATACTGTACGGCCTGATTGCTGAGTGCCAGATCTCAAAAAAAATTGCACTAATATGGTAGATCTCTTTCTGGTTGATTTTCGAAACAAAACCTTGATGATATAAACCTCTGTGAAGCTCTGTGATAACCTTTGTATGAAATTATCTCTCTGCCTGGCAATAGATCCGCTGATATTTCACAACCTCTGAATTGCACACACTGAAGATTGCACGTTCTCCAATGCAAATCGAATACTAGAACCCTTGGCTCTGTCTCCCAAGAAAATACTTAGCAAAAATTGGCTTCAATGATGAATGGCACGACTCCCAATAAGAAACCCTTATATTCTTCAAAAAGGTGCGATTTCCCTAATTAGGGTTTCATAATTAAAAAAATCGGACTTTTCTTTTAATTTTTTTCCATAGTCTAAAGACACATTTTTAATTATAAAATATAATTAAAACGGCCCCCTTCATAATGAGCGCCCGCTTGAGTCAAAACGCCTAAGTCATAATATTACGCTAAATAATTAATATTTAATTAAATCAATTAAATATTAATATCTTCCTCAAAAAGTATCCGATTCTCGAATCGTCTGAAGCTGGTGAACAAGGGAGTGATTCCGCACATGACCAGACCATAACAGGGGTGCTCCGCTGAATGCCAAATACCCCTAAAAAATAGCAACTCAGGAAAACGATGTCCAAAAGAGCTCGAACGAAAGCCAACTAGAAAAACTCTGACAGTCGAAGCCAAGCCAAGCTCCATCAAGACCTTCTATCCATCCTATCAGCCTACGAGGGTTGCATAATAGGCTAATCATTAACTCTGAGAGATGTCAATTGGAAGGGGACATGACACTTTCTAAATGTTTCTCCTTGGAATGTGGGGAGTTGTAACACCTTTTCCTATCTTGTGAATAAGTTGGATCACAACAGTATTCCTGTAACGCTGTTAATTTGTTTGAGTATTTTGGGATAGCAGTTAGAAAGCATTGTGATAATAAGATAACGTATTGTTGTTTTGAAGGAGAGAAGAATTTGGAAATTAGTGAATGTCAGCAACAGAAGTATTGTAATAGCAGCATATCTATGTTTTGTAATCTTTTCATAATTTAATGAAGCTTTGCAAGTTCTTTAAAGACTGAGTTGATTCAAATCCTGTCCAAAGGAGAGCAAAGGCCCACTCACCCAAGGAGCCAAAATTCATGTTGGTATTTATTTGTGTTCATGTCATTTGTTATTTAATTTTGTTAATAGTATTTATATTGCAAAGTGTGGTGTGTTTAACTTGTAGGTTGACCTTTTTTGGATTATGTGTGCATTTACTTTACTGTTTAGATCATTGTTATCATTTTTCTGTTCAAAAGCAATTCCATTTTCAAGTAAATTCAATTCTGCAATCCTAGTACAAGTAAATTCAATTCTACAATAAAATTAAAGTGTGTTTTCTTTTAATTAGCAAAGTGTGTTTTGATTATTAGTATTTTCCTTTCAAAAACAAAGAGTGTTTCCTTTGAAGCAAGTGCGTTACTTTCAACATTCTGATTCTGCAAGCGTGTTCCTCTAAGCAATTAGATAGATTCAATTCCAGTTGAGAACTTTAGAGTTAGTTGATCCATTTGAAAACCCCTAAAAACACAACTATTAGCAACCAACTGCACAACTTATTGCATATAGCCTTTGGACACTAGCTCTGGTTTTAATGACATCAACCAAGGAGTTGATTAAATGAATGGATTGACAACACCAGTCATTTTTGACGCCGTTGCCGAGGAACAATTTAGGTGTTAGTAAGGTGTAAATTACAAGCTAACAAAGAAACAACTTCCCTGAATTCAACAAAAATATATGAGTAGACCCAAAAATTCACAAGGAAGATTCATTCCAAAAAACTCTTAACATGATACCACAAATGCTCGAATAAAAGTTCACATAGAGAAAGTAGACAAATTGGAAGAAAATATTAAAGAGTCTTTTGGATTTTTTGGAAGGGACAAAGACTTAGTCCCACCTGAACCTTCAGATCGTTCTCTAGAGGTAGGTGTCTCCCTCCAAATAAAATTAAAGCTAAAAAATGTGAACCAAGGTAGTGAGTCTTAGTCAAGTAGCCCTCGAGACACCTATAATAACTCACCACCTCCTAGGAAAACCCTCTACAATAATTGTTGGAAAGAAATGGGAGAAAACATAGAAAATGTACTGAATCATGATGGAAATGCATAGAATAGGGCTAATCCACCTGGAAGAACCTTCACTTATTCCATTATACTAGAAGATGATGATAGGACTACCATGGAAAATATTTCTCTATATATCCTACCCACCTTTAGGGAGAAACCTACTAAAGATCCTGATCAACTCCTCTTTGAATTCAAAGTCCTATGTCAAACTTATGACTATAGAACTGATAGTTAGAAGTTAAAGTTGTTTCCTTTTACACTCAAGGAATCATGAGATGGTTTATGGGCTTACAAAAAATTCAATAGTGTCTTCGAATGAGATGGAAACTTATTTCTTAGATAAATACGAAGACTACTATAGGAAAAAGGACATAAAAGAAGATTTTTTCAGAATAAAAAAAATGAGGATGAAAACTTGGAAGATTACCTTGACCATTTCCAATTCATTCACAGGAAATGTGGATATGAATTGAGGAACTTTGCAAAACTGTTTTCTCAAAAGGTCTTGATGATGATGCTAGGGAATCCTTGAACCTTATGGGGAAAGGAGACATAAACAAGTTCAATCTCAATGACATAGCTAAGATGTGTAGGAATTACTCAAAACTAGAGGGAGTGTTAGGAAGCTGAAATCAGGAAAGAGTGGCACCGATGTAGGACAACTCATGGAAGAATTTTCCAAATTCAAGACATACATTTTAGTGCAATTAAACACTACGTTACATGGTCTGCAAGTCAAAGCCAATGCTACTACAAAACCACTAGCCATGTATTGCTCTAAGTGTAGGTTGAAGCATGCCCTCGAGATTGCCCTTTAGATAACACTGATATGTGTGGGATATGTGATGCAAATGATCATGATACCAAGAATTGTGCCCTCTTATTTGTCCTAAAAAACTAATTAAAACAAGCAACCTAACCAATAAAAGAGCTCAACTACATACAAAGGCAGGGAAGTCGATTTTCTCATAATCAAAATCAGAACCATTTTGGTCCTAGAGCTCCTTCTAACCCATGGATGATGCCATGGGGTGGACAAGCACCTCCACAATCATGGGGACCTACACCATGGGGCACCCTAGAGTGGACACCACAACAGTGGATGCCTCAGCCTCACCAACAACCTTGGATACCCCAACGTAATCCTCAACCGTGGGCAAACCAGCAATTGGTTCTCCAACAAAATTTTAATCAGCAAAGGAGGTTTCCACAACAATAGGTGTTGATGCCTCCACCTACCACTCAACTGCCACAAATAGAACAAGTGGCTTAGCCTCAAATACTTGCACAACTTGTAGCAAATTCAAAGAATAGGCAATCAGCACCTGTATATGGAACTGAGCAAGAAGGTATCTTGGGAGTTGGTGCCATTGATTGTGGAATTGTACAATTGAGATCAGACAAGATGTTGAGCAATCCTCCAATCACCATAACAAAAGTCCCAAATGAGAAACCAGACCTTCTTGTTGAACCAAATAAAGAAAAAACTAATGAGGAAAAGGAAAGGCCTCTAGAAGCTACTAGTTTCTGCAACCATACCATTCCCTGAAAGACTTAAAGAAACACGGAATAAGGTTGAATTTGATTTTGTTTAAGAGCTGAGGAAGTTAAACATTGATATTTTGTTGCTTTAAGCTATAAGAGATATTTCAAAACTCAATAGAATCATTAAAGGTTTGTGCACAAAAACTCCAGGTAGAAAAAGACAATATCCTAAAATAATACAGGTAGATGGCAAACTTGTTGATTTATTAGCAAGCAAGTTCCTTCTACCTAAGTATGGGGATCTTGGAAGTCCTGTCATTTCTGTAACCATGGGAAGAAAGAAGATACCTAATGTACTTGTGGACTCAGGAGCTGCCATCAATGTGATGACAATAGACACTCTAAAAGCCTTGTCCCTTATAGGGGTGCAACCTACTACAATTCTACAAATGACAGACCAATCCATTGCCAATGCTGAAGGAACCATAGAAGATGTCTTTGTGACAATGCAGTCTTGGGAATACTCTGTAGATTTCATGATACTCTAGCTCAAAAGTAAAAAGCTTGGATATCCATTAATCTTGGGAAGACCATGATTAGCCACAGTTGTAACATTAATAGACTGCAGGGTTGGAGACATGACCATTTCGAATGGAATAAAAACAAATCGGATTTCTTTGTATCCACTTGCAAAACCATCTATAGATCTTTCAAATCACTTGTGGGTTGATGAACCCAAACAAGGAAATAATAGCCTCTCTTCATTAGCCATGGTAATTGTTAGAGACCATGTGGAGGAGTTAGAAGACTAATTAACGAGGAGTTTAGGAGAGACTGGGTTAGCTCCGGAGTTTGACAGTGAACCTCCAAAGTCTGACAATGAAGTTCTGAACTCTGTCAAAACAACTCCAGAATTCATCAGTAACGCTCCGGACCCTGTCAAACCAATGCCAGAACTCAGTAGTAAAGCTTTGGACCCTGTCAGACCAACTCCGAAGTTCAGTAGTGAAGTTCCAAAGTTTGATAGAAGAGCTCTAGAGTTTAGTCTATCCTCCTCTAAAGACCAACCATCTAGCTCAAACCAACTTGACATCACATGTGACCACATACCCATTCAACAGAGCATTGTTAGGTGGACACAAAACAATCAGGTCTCATTTTTGACATCTTTTTGTTGTCTACTAGCAAAAGCAATTTCACAAGGGACGAATTTATTTAAGGACATCACCACATTCCATATGTTGTTACCACATACATGCTCTCTAAACTCTCTAATGAGTGAGTTTGGACAAATAAATTCCATCTATCCAGAGACCAAGCAAATAGCTGTCCAACCAGGGAAAATGTTAACTATAAATCGCTGGCTAAATGATGAACATGAAGTTAAGGTGTTTGACATCCCAAGGAACCATACAAAAGCCTTTGCATGGGATTTATAGTGACATAAAAGATATCCACCCAAGTGTATGTACTCATCACATCTATACTGAAAATACTAGACCAATTAGACAACCTCAAAGGAGGATTAATCCAGCATTAAGGGATATAATCAAGACTGAGGTAGAGAAACTCCATTTATCCAATATCTGATAGTCAATGGGTCTCACCACTTGTCATAGTCCCAAAGAAGAATGACAAGTGGAGGATATGCATAGACTACATAGAACTCAATAAAACCACCATGAGAGACTACTTTACCTTGCCTTTCATAGATCAAGTGTTGGATAATTTAGCTGGAAAAAAATAATTCTCCTTTTAAGATGGGTTTAGTGGTTACAATCATATAAGGGTAGTTCTAGACGACCAGAACAAGACAACATTTACATGCCCTTGGGGGACATTTGCTTCTAGAGTGTTACCTTTTGGTCTTTGTAATGCGCCTGCCACCTTTCAAAGGGTGGTTCTGGCCATCTTTGTTGATCTAACCAATGAATGTGTAGAGATTTATATGGATGAATTTATTGTGCATGGTGGATCTTTTGATGAAGCTTTAAGCAATCTAGACAAAGTGTTAACAAGATGTGAACATCAATTGTCCCTGAGCCATGAGAAATGCATAATGATGGCAGATCAAGGAAATGTTCTTGGTCATCACATTTCAGCCCAAGGGATACAAGTGGATCCTAAAAAGATAATCATTGCTAACTTGCTTGCTTCTAAAAATCAGACTGATATCAAAAGTTTCTTGAGACATGCATGGTATTATAGACGTTTCATAGAAGACTTCAATAAGATAAGTACACCCATGTTCTCTTTGCTTTCCAAGGACAATGAGTTTTTGTGGACAGACCAATGCCAACATGCCTTCAAGGCAATTAAAGCCAAGCTGGTCGTTGCCCCAATATTGAGATCACTTGATTGGAAGCAGCCATTCCACATTCATACAGATGCTTCCAACAATGCCATGGGGGAAGTCTTGGGTCAAAAAGATGAAGCGGGAAATACGTATGTAATTTATCACATCAGCAAGAACCTTACCCCCACAGAAAGAAACTACACACCACTAAAAAAGAATTCATAGTTGTCATTTATGCAATGAACAAACTCAGGGATTATATCACTGGTTATAAAATCTTTGTCTATACAGATCACTCAGCCATAAGGTACCTCATGAATAAACCAATGGTAGGAGGTAGAATCATTAGATGGTTACTACTTTTGCAAGAATTTGACATTACCATTATTGATAAGCTTGGAGAGTTTAATGTGGTTATTGACTTTCTATCTAGATTGAATGTTTCAGGTGAAAAAGAGCCAATGGGGGACAATTTTCTTGATGAGCAGCGGTTCACGGTATCAGCACAGTCACCATGGTTTGTTGATATGGCAAACTTCTTGGCTACAAAGAAGTTTCCTTGTCTTTTACTTCTAAAGAAAGAAAATGTCTAGTTAGAGATAGTTCTTGTTTTAATAACTTAATGGTATATTGTTTAAGTGTGGATCTGACCATGTGCTTCGTAGGTGTGTAAGGGAAGATGAGACTTATGACATCATAAGAGCTTGTTATGATGAACTTGGAGGAGGCCATTATTCAACCAAGATGATTGTCCATAAGATCCTTGGAGCTGGATACTATTGACTCTCACTTCATAAGAATGTGAAGAAATATATATGGCAATGTGATCCTTGCCAAAGGATGGGTAAACCTACACTATCTAATGAGATGCCTTTACATCTTCTGGTGGTTTTGGAACCATTTGAGAAATGGGCGCTGAATTTTGTTGGCCCTATTGATCCACCATCAAAGGAAAGGTGTACTTGTATGCACAGACTATGTCATCAAATGGGCTGAAGTTCAAGCTCTTCCATTTGCAAGAGAAGCAACAGTTATTGATTTCTTTTACTATAGGATTATGCAGAGGTTTGGAACACCGAGAGAAATAGTATCTGATCAAAGACCACAATTCATATCCAACACGATAAAAGCTTTCACAAAACATTACCAATTCAGCCATAGGAAATCATCACCTTATCACCCACAAGCAAATGGACAAGTAGAGGTAACCAACAAAGAATTGGAGAACATTTTAACCAAGGTAGTCATCAACAATAGGAAAGATTGGGTAGACAAGCTACCTGAAGCAGTATGGGCATACAACATGACATAGAAAACCACCATAGGATTCTCACCATATGAGATGGTGTTTGGTAAGAAGCCTATACTTCCTATTGAGTTTGAATTGCAAACTTTGAAGACAACATTAGAGACAAACATAAATCTTGATGAAGCACAAAAGGAAATAATTCTACAACTTAATGAGTTAGATGAGATGAGAATGGAAGCCTTGCAGCAAACAAAGCTTCTTCAGCACCAAAGGAAACAATGGCATGATACTCTCATCAAAGGAAGAAGATTCAAAGGAGACCGATCACTATTGTTTGATTCCAAGTTTCAGCACTTCAAAGGAAAACTGAGAACCAGGTGGTTAGGGCCCTTTCAAATAGAAAATATTTTTGATAATGGGTCAATACAATTGTTGTCCATAGATGAAAATCAGAAAACTCTTCTAGTAAATGGACATAGGTTGAGACTTTACCAAAAGCCTCCAAGTAAGGAGGAGTTCATTCAACAAATTCAATCTCAAAATGAGTTTGGTTACATGGAAGAACTCAGTTCTTCCATGATTACTAAAGGATGAGGTTAGAAATTCAATAAAGGAGGATTGAAAACCAATAAATGACAGTTCTTCCCCCCTCTCCACCCCCCACCCAAAAAAAAAGTAAAATTAATAAATAAATAAGAGAAGTTGAAAACCAACAATGGCAGCTTCTAAAAGAACAAAGCAATGAAAAATGGTGTTTGCACTCTTTGTGTATATGCTATTCACTAACTGATGCTATCTAACCATGGCAAGATAAGCGGTAGTTTGAGAAATAGGGGCAACACCACAACAATTAATGTATTTTGTATTCTATTTTTCTTTCTAGGATTAGACTTAGGTTGTAAAAATGTATGCTTGTTCATCGTTGGAGGGAAGGTTACCCAAAAAAGGAAAGTGCCTTGAAAAAGGTACACAAACTGAATGATTCCAAACAAAAACATATCATTTTAACGTTGGGTATGACGTCCTGAAAGAATATTCTCTTCTAAAAAGAGGCATGATGTCATCCTCATGACATGATGAGCAATCATGAGAAAGTAAAGTGATTAGGAGGACAAATGATGGGGGTTGTTAGCTTAGAGCACTTGAGTAATCAATTGGGAGGTGGATGATTTGCGTCAGCATGTGGAAAAGACAAAGGACACATTGTAGATGCTTCTGTTGACCATTTTTGGTCCAACAGGCCAAAAATCGGTCCCCTTCTTTCCTTGCTGTTCTGGGCCAATTCATTTTTTTATTTTTGCACAAGTCTAGAAATTTCTACGGACTCTACAGGTTTTCTACGGACTCTGCAGGTGAAGTTTCTACGGACTCTGTAGGGAGGATTTCTACGGACTTTGCAGGTTTTCTACGGACTATGCAGGCGAGTCTTTCGGCAGATGAGGAACCAGTTCAAAGAGTGCAAAGTTTTACAAAGCTTCTTCGGACTCTTGTCTGAAGAAATTCACAAGGTAAGTTGGCATCTTTGAACCGTTGAACCATTGAACCGGTTCAATGCTTTGGTTCAACGCTTCGGTTCAACTGCAAAGTTCATCGGCAAAGTTCATCGCTTTGGTTCAATCAAAGTTCAAGGCTTGGTTCAATTCAGATGGTTCAATCACTCGGTTCACTCAGTCGGTTCAACGAGCTTGGTTCAACGCTCAGTTCAAAGCTTGGTTCATGCCTTGGTTCAACAACCGTTTGAACCATTGAACCGGTTCAATTAAATGGTTCAACGCTTGGTTCAAAGGAGCGGTTCAATGCAAAAGTTCAAGAGAGCCTCCCGAAGGACAAGTGCCCTTGCGGAGGGCACTTGGTCGGCGATAGCACCCTTCGGAAGGGTCAATTTCAAGAAACCCGAAGGGCACTTTTCAAAGGCAGCCGAGCGAAGAAGCCAAGGAAGAAATCCTTCAGACTTTTTGTCCGAAGGAATTCCTTAGGACAAAAAGTCCGAAGGAATTTGGAAGGGCTGTGAGCAAGAAACCCGAAAGAACACGGCCCTTCCAAATTCCTTCGGACAAAAAGTCCGAAGGAATTCGGAAGGGCCGTGAGCAAGAAACCCGAAAGAACATGCCCTTCCGAATTCCTTTTGACAAAAAGTCCAAAGGAATTCGGAAGGGCCGTGAGCAACAAACCCGAAAGAAAGGGACTTAAGGCAAAAGCAAAAGACAAGGATGATTTCTTTCGGACTTTTTGTCCGAAGGAATTCCTTCGGACAAAAAGTCCGAAGAAATTTGGAGGAACGCCGTGGAAGGAAAAGCCGATGGAAATTCCGAAGGCAAAGTGGCCGAACAATTCTTGCAGACTTTTTGTCCGCGGAAAAAAGTCCGCGGGAAAAAGCCCGAAGGAGAAACCCGCCGAGGAGCCGAAGGACCCTGAAGGGCAGGTGCCCTTGCAGGGGACTCTCAGCCAAATTGAAGGACACTTTCCAAAAGCCGAAGGGTCACCTTCCCTTCGGGAAGGTGCAAAGAAGGAAGTCTGCAGAAAAGGCCGAAGCAAGAAAGCCGAAGAAAGTCCAAGGGGTGACGGGCCCGAGGACGTCAAAGTCAAGCACGACGCACTAGCCGTTGGTTTTCAAGTAATGACGGGTGCGCGAACGTCAATTTTAAGATGGTGAAATAGCCGTTTGTTTTTTAAAATGCTTGAGCGACACCCAGAAAAGGGCCCAAGGAGCCAGCGACCTGCCAAAAGATAGCCCCGGGGGGCTAAAGGAGCCAGAAAGAGACAAAGCAAGGAAAAGACAAGACAGTCCAAGTGGCGAGAGGTGTCAACTCAGGGATTTATTCCTGCAGTTGGAACAACACTTGCCAGGTGGTCACCAAATGGCGCAAACAATAAGCGACGCGGCTTGTTTTCTCCACTTTGCATTTATAAGCAGACAAGCCGCGTAAATGCCTTGAAGGGAGCTGTCTGTTCGCAGAAAAGAGGCGCGATCCATGCTTCCTCATTAATGTTGGGACACCAAAGTCAAAGCAGGAACCGACAATCAAACGGCTTCCTCTTCCCAAAGCTTGGAACGCACATGGGCGCTTGTCAAGAGCGCCAAAGTCTTTTCAAAAGAAGCGCCAAGTTCTCTTCTCCTCTTTCTATATATTGTAAAATTCTCATTTGAGAAAGATCCCATCTCTTAGCCTTAAGGCAAAGCTCTGCCCAAAAAATCTCTGGGTTTGTAAGGCAGAATTCTGCCGGATTTTACCTTGAATTAGGACTTAGCATTTTTACCTCTATTTGAGCTTGCACTTTTGTATGTGTCTATGCCTTTGTTCTGTGTTAAGTCATTTTCCTTATGCTTTCGCAGGGTGATTTTAGCATGTCTAGTGCATTGTGAGTTTCTCTTTTGCAGGTTCGCCAGAAGTGTCCCTAGAGGAGTGTAGGTGCCTGTGAATAGGCTGCCATAAGTGTGTCTGAGGACGCCTCTGGTAGTTTCTTCCTCCCTGTATTACCATGGACCCCTAGCTCACTGATGCAGAATGATTTCTCGTGTCAAATGAAGTGTATAGGAGCTTCTTCTTGGTAAAAAGTGTATATTCGGGCTGGGTGGGTCATCTTTTTTTGGTGTATCACATTTTTATTTTTAGGTTTAGGTTTTGTTTCAAGCATCTCTCTCTCCCTTTTCAACCCCCCCTTTTTACATTTATTTGTTAGCAGTAGGAGGAACCAGGGCCTGAAGGATACATCAGAGGGAGCTAGCCCTTACCTAGAGACTCTCCCCTCCAGCTTCGCCGGTCCCACAGGCGAGAGGGGAGTTTCCATTGTTGCGTGTGGAAGGCAAGAGCTCGGCCTCCTGCCCAGGGTGCAATCCACTGCGTCAACAACTTTCTTTGCTGCTTTGCACGTGCTGACGGACCATCGTCCTTCTAACAGTCATGTCCCATCATTAAGTTAAAAGCTTCGGACATATCCTGGAGCTAAGGGCAATGATGACTGCAATCAATCCTCATCGTGCCCTGTTTTTTAAAAATCGTTGAAAAACGACAAACCCTCTACCTTGATTCATATTTCACCTCTTCCTTGCTACTAACCTCCTTAGAATTTTGCTCTTATATACAATCAAGCTCTGCAACTTCTAAGCATAGGACAAAAAAAGAGATCCGAGCCAAAGTCTGTGGAATTATTGTTGGAGGATGAGGCAATTGCTATTGTTTTTGATGCAACAGGTTGGCTTGAATTTCTCAAGCAATTTCAGGGGTATGATGAACAATTTGTGAAGGAATTTGTTGCCAATTTCCAAGACAATTATTGCACCATAAAGGGGGTAAGGATTTTAGTTACCAGCTAGATCATTAGTGAGCTATCAAGCATTCCAAATGAAGGTGCAAGAATTGTAGGCAGGTCAACTTTTAATGACCTTATTAAACTATTCAATGAAGAAGGTGAACTTGCCGCAGAATTGATTCTCAGTGCTCAAAAGGTTGTTAAAGGGATAAAAAGGGAAAGCCTACTTGGGCCATGGAAGACAATTGCTTTCTGGGTGATCAAATACATGACCTGTGAAGGCTAGTATGGCTCTCTTGGTTGTGATGCCATGAGGATCCTCATTCACTTGAAGCAGGGTTTGCACAAACCTACACATAGGATAAATTTACCTGTGTTTTTGACAAGTGCTCTCTAGGTTTTAGCATTAAGAAACAAAAGAGGAACTGCCTCTATAAGACATCACGGGCTCATTCAACTCATTTGCAAACACCACTTCATCAGATAGTGAAATGGAGAAGTTGCTTGGGTAGCATTCTTGAAGATTAAGATGAAGAGACGACTTGCATCAAAGAGAAGAGCCCTCTATGCAACCAAGACACCAAGGTCTTGCTCAAAGGAAGGAACCTCTGCTGAAAGACCATCTTCGACATTGGTGCACACAAAAATTGAGAACAGGTTTTCAAAAGTAAGCTCCAAGGTCACTCCGAAGTTAGTTGAGAAGACAATACAAAGAAGGAAGCTAACACCTAGGGTTACACAAGCAAGTTCTTGCAGTTGCTTCAGAGCCAGCTATTGATCTAGAACCTATAATCATTTCAGAGGAGAGACACAGTCCAGAGATGTCTTTGTCCAAAATCTCAAGGATATTCTCAAAGAAAATGAGGAACTCTACCAAAAGAACCCAACCCTGTTGCTCCATCAAAATGGAGGAGAAAATTGATTTTGCAGGAAGATGAGGATTTAGAAAGAGATGCAACAGAGACACTTGGGACTCTTGATAAAAAATCCCCTATGGAGATTCCAAGTGTGGGGGAAGACCCTGTAATTGAAGGGACCGAAGCAGGAGAAATCATGTATGAAGAGGCTGAAGAGAAACTTGGAGTAGGAAGTGAGGAATTCGCTGATATAGCAGAAGCCTTGGAAGAGGTTATAGTAAAATTTCCTTCACCTTCATCTCCTTCTCCTTCATCATCAAAGCCACTTATTGACAAAGGAAAAGCTTCGATGGAAGAAGAAGAAAAGGTCCATTCCTCCAATTCAGATGAAGAAACAGAGCTACAACAAGCCCCTCTTCTTTCCAAAGTTGAAGCTACTAAGAAACAAGTAGAGGAAATTGCTTTCCTTAGACTGCAATTACAAGGTAGGGGCAATACTATTTCCTCTTTGCAAAAATAATTTGAAGAAGTCAAAATTTAGTCTATGGAAAAAGACAATGAGATAAGGGTACTTAAAGAAAATGTAGTTGAATTAAAAGGACCAAATTGCTCAAACACATCCCAAACAACAAATAAACAGATTAGTTCAAACTTTGTTGTTTTCTCAAGATGTCATGTCCATATGGGATAAGCCCTGTACAAAATTTAGAGAGATCAAGGTAGAAAATAGGAGACTTAAGAAGAGAACAAGAAATTTAAATAAGAATGTGATGAGGTGAATCAACAAACCCAGCAAGTTAAGGCCACCCTTCAAATAGCTTGTAAGATGGGTGAAAAACTTTTGGCATGTAGGAGACCTTCCTCTGCCTACAATCTTTTTGTTCAAGAACAATTTTTTTGGTGGCAGTTGATGAGAATTTCTTGTGATCAAAACCATGAAATAATAGATGAAGAATTTCTAGAATTTTTTGTAAACTGTACTCCAAACCATCAGGATTTGTTATGTGAATTCTATTCGAGTGATTTCATTCTAAGGAAAAGTGTAATGTTCCCATTTTTGGTTCACAAGTAAACAGGTATTGAAGACCATTGGCCTACTTTTCCCCATAGACTAAGGGTTAACTTTTGGGGATTTTATTTTATTAATTGATTAAGATTCCCTGAATAGTGATTTTGATCATTTGAACATATAAGACAATTCTATTTAGTTAATAGAATATTATTAAAAAGGTGGTTTTTACCACTAAAGCATTCTATAAATGTGGTTTTAACCATTGTTGCACTTAAGAGTTCGAATAATATTTGGGAAAGGTATTTTAATTAATTGTTTGCCTAAAAGTGATTTAATCACTTATAAATTGGGTAAATTAATTAATTATTTATTAAATTATTGCTTTAGAGTAATTTTAATTACTAATTTTATTTTGACAATTAATTTAATATTATAAGTGGGAAAAAGAGTAAATGTCAGCTCGGAGGGAAAATAAAAAAGAAAATATATTTTGAAAAGTGGTTAAGTGATTTTAAAAAGATATTTTGCCTCCAAAAGTGGTTTGCCCCACTTTGAAGACTATATATGGACATGAGGGCTTCTATTTTGAATATGCTAATTTGATATATTGAATCTTCATTTTTGAATAAAAATTGGGATGTGAATGGACAAGGTGGTTGTTGTTGATTGAAGAGTAATTTCACTTGGAAATCACATTGAAGACATTCTACTTTTTTGTAGGCTGTTGATTTGAAAAAGTATTTCCATTTTTTTACATTTTTAGGTCTAATTTTAGAAGGCAAATGAGCAAAGACATCAGATCTGAAGCGAGTGATCAGATTGAAGACATTTGTGAGGGCTCTAGGGTGGAGATAACCCCTTTAGGAGTGTGATATTACACTCCTTAAGGGTGACATCACCTTTGGGACTGTATTTTCTGCTTTTTGTGAACATTTTGTGTTCAAAAAATTCTACAATAAAGATCATTGGATTCCTCCTATTTTTGTGGTTGTTTTTGTATATCATTTGTGCTGATTGGCTGAGTATTTTTGGAGCAATTAATTTTATAAGTTTCTGTTGTATTTTGTCTATAAAAATTCCAGAATTGATGATGTGGCAAAACTAATTGGAGAATCTGATCTGAATATTCATGTAGCACGTGCAAATCAAATTTCATAATTTTTGGAGTTGTTTAAGGGCAAAAAAAACATTTTTACCAAATCACTGACCTAGGGAAGAGATCTAGTTTTTATGACAATTTATTTAGATTTTGGCTTTTTAATATTGTGACTTTTCAGTTTGTAAAGAAGTGAGATTTGTGAATTTTCTGTACTTTTTTAGTTAGCCCTATAAGGGGACATTACAGTGGTATCAGAGCACCGATTTGGTGCCCCTATGAGATCTTATGTGTGCAAATTTGGATGCAATCAGATAAAAAGATTTTGTGTTATCGGAGAAGAGGAAAAACCATTGGTGATCAAGGGTTTACTTCAGAGCAAGTAAAGTTTTTGAAGGATTTGATCAAGGAGAGCCAAAGTGATCTTCAACATACCTTGAGTATGCAATTTGCTGCCATGTTGAAGACTATACTAGATCCAAGCAAGAGCCATTACTTCAATGGAAAAGGAAGCTCGAATAGCGGTGAGAGGTTTTCTACCAACCCCTCTCACAAGTTCTTCAAGGGCATATTTTTGTATAAAGAACCAGTTGTTAAGGATGAGCCACCGATGTGTAATCCACTTGATACACGTCAAAGTGAGTATGCAGCCCTGAGCTATGCTACTCAAGGACTATTGACTTTTCGTAAGCATTTTGAGGTGAAGGATGAGTCAAAATAAAGAGGATTGAGCATGCAACCCCGTAGAGACTTACAACAAAGGTTGGGTAAGGTTTCTCTTCTTTTGATGACTTATACCACATTGTTTGTGATCGTGAAATGAAACTTATTTCATTGAACAAACTTATGTATGTATCAAACACACCGACTACATCTACATCTAATACCAAGTTTCTTATCAAATTGATTTAACTTATTTTTCACTTAACCCCATGTTTGAGGATGAATCTCTGAAGTTTAGCACACTTCACTTGGAGGGTATTGCTCATGAGTGGTGGTTTCATGGCATGATCACACAAGGCCATGGATCTATTATTATGGATCTATTACTACCTTAGAAGAATTCATCAAGAGGGTAATGGAGAGATTTGATAGAAGAGATCCAGAGATCCACTTCCGTGAGTTGGCACAACTCAAATAAAATCATGATGTGGAGAGGTATGTTGCTGATTTTCAAAAGATTTCAGTCATGGTACCGGATATAAGTGAAAGAAGGTTGGTTGTTCTCTTTACTAAGGGTTTGATTGAGCTTTTGAGAGATTTGGTAAAAGCTTTACCCTCTTTCTTTGCAAAATACAATTACTAAAGCTTTGGATCTAGAGTGTTCAGCTTACAGGGCAATATGTGGCCAAAAGGACAGCGAGGGGCAGCCACTCATTTGCTGCCAAAAGTGGGAAATACTGGGCAGCCAAGGTCTGATTTTAGTGGGCAGCCAAAAGCACCAAGTGGGCAGCCTAGGGCAGCACCTAGTGAGCCACCAAAGAAGCCTTATGTTGCACCACATAAAGCGCTGCCCTATAGCAACAACATGAATGATTCATAAAATGATTTGAGGAGAGATTTGTGCTACACTTGCCAAGATCCATGGACTAGAGGCTATCATTGCATGGACTAGAGGCTATCGTTGCATGGGCAAAGGACAAGTCCATTACATCGAAGTAATTGATGATGATTTAGATTTTGACATTGTTAATACTAATGTTGAGCAAAATGAAAATGTTGATGAGCACGTGCATGAGGACACAAAAGAAGTGGGCAACACACTTTTTTCTCCTTTCAGGAGCTCCCAAGTATCATGCATTCAAGGTAGAAGACACATTGAGAGGACAAAGAATGACTACTTTGGTTTATAGTGGAGCCACTCATAACTTCATTAATGAGGGCTTAGTTAAGAAGATGGCATTGGAAACCACAGATTGCAAGGGCTTCAATATGACTGTGGCGGATGGTTTTACTATTCCTTGTTCCAAGAAGATTCAACAACTTCCACTCACCCTTGGGAAGCACAAGGTACTTGATGATTTTTATGTTGTTAGTATTGGTGAGATTGATGTTGTGTTGGGTGTTCAATGGTTGCATTCATTAGGTGAATTCTCTCAAAATTATAAGACTATGGAGTTAAAATTCTTCAAAGAAGGCAAATAAGTGGTCCTCAAGGGTCTAGCTAATGGTGGCCCACAATAAGTGTCCATGAAGAGGATGGAAAGAGCTTTTAGGAGATGTCAGATTGCATGGGCAACAAGCTGCCTTATCACAGTAAAATCAGAAAAACTAGAACAACCACCCCCTCATGGTGAGTTACAAGCTATTTTAGACAAACATGTTTATGTTTTTAATGATTTGCCTTATGGGTTGCCACCGGATAGAGATGCATGGTGCCACCTCTTTGTAGCTACTACAAAATTTTTGTGAAAGGTTTATCACAACTTGCTGCCCCCTTGACTGATTTGACAAAGGGGCCTTCAAATGGACCCAAAACAACCCAAATAGGATTTGAGAAACTCAAGGATGTAATGTGTTCTTATCCTGTACTTGTTGTCCTAGATTTTTCTACTCCATTTGTGGTTGATTGTGATGCTTCAGGTGAAGGAATATGGGCTGTCTTAATGCAAAATAAACACTTTATTGCTTTTGAGAGTAGGAAACTCAAAGATTCTGAAAAAGAGTAGTCAATTTATGACAAAGAGATGTAGGCAATCATGCATGCTTTGAGTAAGTTTAGGCAATATTTGGTTTGTGGCAAATTTGTGGTGAAATCCGATCATAACAGTTTGAGGTTCTTTCTTAGTCAAAAGGAATTGAATGACCAACAACAAAAGTGGGTAAGCAAAGGGCAAGCTTATGATTTTGACATTGAATATGTGAAAGGTAAAAACAATGTGGTAGCGGATGCACTATCAAGGAAGCCAAACGGTTATGTGGAAGAGAAGGATCAACCATGTTTGGAATTGCTTGAGGGCAAGCAATTTTGGAAAGGGAGGATTGTAATGTCCCCATCTTTGATTCACAAGTAAACAGGTATTGAAGACCGTTTATCTACTTTTCCCCATAGATTAAGGGTTAAATTTTGGGGATTTTATTTTATTAATTGATTAAGATTGCTTGAATGGTGATTTTGATCATTTGACCATATAAGACAATTTTAGTTAATAGAATATTATTAAAAAGTGGTTTCACCACTAAAGCATTCTATAAAAGTGGTTTTAACTACTATTGCACTTGAGAGTTTGAATAATTTTTGGAGAAGGTATTTTAATTAATTGTTTTCCCAAAAGTGATTTAATCACTCTTGTAAATTGGGTAAATTAATTAATTATTTATTAAATTAATTTTAATTACTAATTCTATTTTGACAATTAATTTAATATTATAAGTGGAAAAAAGAGTAAATGTCGGCTTGGAGGGAAAATATTAGAAAATATATTTTGAAAAGGGGTTAAGTGATTTTTAAAAGATATTTTGCCTCCAAAAATGGTTCGTCCCACTTTGAAGACTATATATGGACATGAGGGCTTTTATTTTGAATATGCTAATTTGATATATTGAATCTTCATTTTTGAAGAAGGATTGGGATGTGAATGCCCAAAGTTGCTATTGCTGATTGAAGAGTGATTTCACCCGGGAATCACGTTGAAGACATCCTGCTTTTTTGTAGGTTGCTAATTTGAAGAAGTATTTCCATTTTTTTTTTGCATTTTAGGTCTATTTTTGAAGGCAAGTGAGCAAAGACATCAGATCTGAAACGAGTGATCAGATTGAGGACATTTGTGAAGGCTCTAAGGTGGAGCAAACCCCTCTAAGAGAGTGATGTCACACTCCCTAAGGGTGACATCACCTTTGGGATTGTAATTTCCATTTTTTGTGGACATTTTGTGCTTAGAAAATTCTGTAGTAAAGATCATTGGATTCCTACTATTTTGTGGTCGTTTTGGTATATCATTTGTGTTGATTAGCTGAGTATTTTTGGAGCAATTAATTTTATAAGTTTCTGCTGTATTTTGGCTATAAAAATTTCAGAATTGATGATGTGACAAAACTAATTGGAAAATCTGATCTGAATATTCATTTAGCACTTGCAAACTAAATTTTATAATTTTTGGAGTTGTTTAAGGGCATAAAAAGCATTTTTTACCAAATTGCTGACCTAGGGCAGCAATCTAGTCTTTCTGACAATTTATTTAGATTTTGGCTTTTTAATATTGTGACTTTTCAGTTTGTAGAGAAGTGGGATTTACGAAATTTTTGTACTTTTTCTTTGGCCCTATAACGGGACATTACAAATAGGTCTGGATTCTTGATCATTTTTTTCATAGGAGAGATTCTAATCAAAGCTCTCCTTTCTATTTTTAGGAATCAATTTGCATGGAAGTAGAGGACTGATGAGTATTTTGATAAAGCAATGGCAATAGGAATCTGCATGAGACCTCAAAGTGCTAGTGCACCTAGACGTATGCAAGCATTCAAAGTTCAATACTTCCGGTACATGCGAGATCACTATTTATTGACTCTACAACAAAACATTGTAGATTTTGACAGATTCACTCAACACCACTTTGAAGATACTGTAGTGGCATGTATGAAATGGTGGGATACATTGAACAAACCTTTGATAAGAAGAGAAGCGATCTCTCCCACCAATCTTTGATGGTGTCTCCGCAGGGCTAGGACTGTTATACAGATAATTTCACAAGTCATCAATCAAGGAGGAAACAAACCTTGGATTGGTATGAGATTTAAACCACCACTCCTCGGCCCTATGTAACCTTGGCAAAATGCATCACCATAGTCCACTAAGAAGTTTGAGAGATGAATGATATTTGTTCTTCAGGATATGGGATTCATGCCTGCAACTGAGGACAATTTGGGCACTCACTATGATATTCATGATCTTAGCCAAAAGTTGGAGCAAAGAGTATTCAACTATGAGGAAAGAGGATCGTAGTTTGCAAGAGGACTTGCAAAAGGTAAAGTGTAGGGGAAATGATGAGTCCATTTATGACTCATTATATCCACATATTGATCCTATTACACCTATTAACCTACCTTCTTGGATTGGACATTGTATGTATTTTATGACTTATGGCTAGTCTAAAGTAGAAGATAGGTATTTATATCTTAGTATGTGTGAATCTATGCTTCTCACTTTCACCATTATGTTTTAACTTTTGGTATGCTCAATTCTCCAGTTTTGTATGTACAAAAGAGATAATATATTATAATTGAATGCTAAGAGTTTTGGTGAAGTAAATTGATCCTTGAAGTAAATTTTAGTCATCATATATTTAGAATTCTATTCTTATTATAAGGAGTGTTGAGGTTTCCCCTTCGAAGTGGTTCAGTCCTATATTTCAGTATTTTGCTTACACTTATCTGGGGGTTTTGTTCTTTGGACCCCATTTCAATCTTCGGCCTACTCTTTAGCCCCGTGTTAACAAGCGGTATGGTTCTTTGGCAATATTGGAGAGAGTGCTTCCGTCATCAAGTCCAGGACATCTTGTCTAAGATGTCTCTCTCGGATTCCCTTGTGAGGCCCACGATTCTTTACGGCTCCGATGCTTGGGGACCCTCCTTGCTTGAGTCTAACTGGGCTACAGTTGAGCGAGTCCAGATCCTCATGCTCAGATGCATCATTAGGTGCAAAGAGACTGTCCCACACAATATCATTCTTGTTGAATTCAGGGCTCATCCTTTTAGACTAGAGACTATCTTTAGCCTTATGTCGCTTTTGCACCACATCCGAGGGCTTTTGGACTCTTTCATGGGCAGGGACAAGTACCTCTACCTCGCTTACCATTCTTTTGAGGCTATTGCGCTTTTTGACCATAGTGGTCGATCCCATTGCTGGTATGCCGGAGTTTCACGTCTTCTTCGATCTTTTGGGATCCAGATGGACCGCCTTCCACCATACAACTACTCCTTGGATGCTCCTGCCCATCTCCTACCGAGCAAACAGGATTTGCACAGAATTATCAGAGATGACATTTACAGACAGTTCATCCAGTACACTTGGACCAACCCTCCGGGTGGGTTACATCTGAAGATGGCCTTCTATGCTACACATTTCCTCAAGGTCATCGATGGGCTTATTATCTGGCCCATGTATATCTCCCGACATTGGTTGCAGGTCCTCCGCATATCCTTAGGTCAGTTCAGAGTTGGATCACATAGACTTCGTGTGGAGTATGATCACCAATTGGACCGCTCTGAGAGGATTTGCTAGCTTTGTTCTCTCCAGGAAGTTGAAACTGAAGAACACTTCATTTTTCAGTGCCCCATCTACTATGAGATCCGAGGGAGATTCCATTGCCTGTTCCGAGAACGTTCGACTTTTGTGGCTTTCTTCAGATACTATGATCATAGATGCCTTGCTCTGTATCTTCAGGGGCTCTCAGGCTCCGGGACGGGATCCTTCACCCTTCTTCCAGACAGATGGCTACTAGACAGATCACCTCCTTTACGGTGCTCCCTCTTGAGAGAGGCACCAAGCGGCATCTTGATACTAGTATTGACCCCTAGATTAGATCTGTCAGGACCCGAGCCACTACCTCCTACACTAGAGGCTTCCAGGATTGCACTCGACTAGGCCCCCCTCATAGACCACAGTCTTCTAGGTGGACGCAAAGGGTTCATCTTTCTCCTGGACACCGATATTCTAGACCTCTCACAGTTTCAACTACCGGGCACCGACATATCGCCAGTTACTTTTAGTTGGCCTTGGATGCTAGGTGATGGTGTTGGGGTGAGGCTTCGCCTCCCTCCCCTTCGTCACCCTTCACCTCTCCTTCTTTACTTTCTTGGCCCTTTTGGCCCATGCTTCTTCTTCTTCTTCTCTCTTCTTTCTTCTCTTCGGATGACCCTTTTGGGTCTTCCTGCTGGGTCTTTTGGCTTTGTACTATACAGTTCCATTGACCTACTTTTGTGGTCATTTGTTGGACATTAATATAATTATCGTATCTTATCTACATTTCACTTATATTGGGTGGTTCTGCTCGTATTTGCAAGTGATTGTTATTATTCTACTTATGTGGCTTGTTATATTGTGATCTATTGCTGTGATTCTGCTTTTGTGATATGGTAAGTTCATTACAACCTCAAAGGCTGCCAATGCCACATGCCACATGAAATTTCCATGCAAAATATGTAAAAAATGCTATATTTTTTTATTTGACAACGCTATAGAAATGCTAAAGACACAAATTGAATGTAATAAGATGAATCATAGATGGGTGGTAACCCTTACATACATTCAGAATAGAATTCAATGTTTCCATGATCAATATCTCAAAACTTAAGGACCAAAGTTTCAAATTATGGCCTCATATGCTTTGATAGATAGATCAACAAACAAAAACAAATACTTCAAAGAGCTCAAATGCCATTTCACTCAATCTTTTACTTTTAGGTGGTTTGAGAATATTGTCATTTTGCCAAGGCTATTGTTGCCACTATCCTTCAATTTTATTAGCTCATCATCCAATGGCAGTCCAACTAGATCCTTTCACACTTCTGCAGATTTAACCATTATCAACATGTGGGGTGTCCTTGGGATCCATATCTTACTGTGCTGCTGATCCTCACAAGTGCTCTAGCATACCTCAAATTTGAATAGAACAGCTACTATGCACAACGACTAACTTCTTCATTGTCCTAATGGTAATGCCCACTCTTCTTGATACAGTGGATGAAGCATGTGCACCAGTTCCTCTCTATAGCAGAGCGGCTAACTAATAATGACAAAAGATGAATGGGAAGCTGTCTAGGCTTTGAAATTATGTTCCAGTGCATCCTCCACCATTTTCTTAAACAACTGTCATTATTTTTCATCTCTTCCACTATGTTAAAGGGGCCAAACTTTTCTGCAAAAGACTAGAACTGTTGTCTAAGAATCCTAGCCTCACCACCAAGTACCATCTTTGAAATGGAAGTTAAGAACCCTTCCAGTTCCCCTTATTCATCAATTGGAAGCATAAATCATTCCACTAGGCCTTTCCACAGGCAATATTTGGTTTAGTACATAGGATGCTGTGAGGAGTGGGTCATTCATCCTATCCCACCTTTTTTGCATAATGGCCGCCTCGAGTTCATTATACAGCTTCAAAATGGGACCCTTTCTTAGTGGGGTTTCTTTTTCTTTTTCGTTGTATTTTGTGATTTCTTGACTCAATTTGTTTCTTACAACCGAACTTCAGTCTTCTTCACAAGCTCATATTTTTACCTACTTTAACCTTTCATGTAGCGACCACATGGAGATGTTTCTCCACCCTAGAATAAATCCCTCAAGATTCCTCATCAAAAAACTTCTATTTCTAAAATCAGCATCCTCTAATGCTTTTGACCACTTTTAAAATGTTAATTCACTTATACAGGATTGAGTTTGGGTTTGAGATGGTGTTTAGGATGATGTTTGTGTTTCCCCATTATGGTTGCAGTAAAACTCGTGTCCCCACTCAAGCGCTAGTGCCCATATTCAATATTAATATTTGGTTTCCTGTTTTCATAGAATTTTTGTTAAGAAAAGTCTAAAAAAATTGAAAATATAGAAAAGAAAACACAAAATTCAGTTACTGTTGTTCAGGCCGCCTCCTTGCTGTCTAATGGATTCTCCCTAACTACCTCTTGCTTATGATATACTGTCCAATTTGTCTTTATGTTGTTTCCTTTGCTTTATTGTCATAGGTAAGTGAAGATGATATGAGATTGGAATCACTTCATATTTATAGTGTTTATCTCTTTTAGGGCTACAACGTTGAAGTTTTATAATTGATTTTGTTTCTTTTAGATGTTTTGAGAAGGCCTTAGGGGACATGCTTTGTGGATCATTTGATGTCCAAAAATCCCTAATCGACAGCCTCTTTCAGGGGACAATATCCATGTGCTCCCCCTTGGCCACTGAAAACTTGGGGCACATTATCTATTTGACATTGTCTCATTTTCGATAGGGACATATAAACATATCCCACCATTCTAGGGACATGCCCCTAGGGAACACTAGTACAAACTTCGGAATTAGGAGAAAATGTCAAGCCAAAATGGGGAGTGTTATGGCTGGGCTAAATGTGGCCATGCTTAGGATCACACAAATAAGTTTCTTGTGGAAGGAGATTCCAATTTAATGACATTTATTATCAATAATAAGAAAATAAGAGATTATTTTAATTGGAAGTTGAAAATTAAGTAAAAAATAATTAATAATTTTTCTTTTTTTTCCATTGAATCAATTTCCCTATGTCAAAAAATGACTGATAAATTTTCTAGTCAAATAATGAATAAGGTGATTAGCGTTGTTGATTGGATGGATTCGAGTAGACCTATAGAGGGCTTTTCAAGCAAAATAGTGATAGGAATACCTATGCGAGAACTTATTTTCATAATAATTCTTCAATTGTGAGTTTCAAGTACTGTTTAAGTAAGGAATTTAAATATGAAGAGAGGAGAGGTGGAGAAAGTAGCATCAATCATACTTTTAAAAGTTCCCAAGTATGGTTGTAGAAATTATAATGACATGTCAAAGATAGAACAATAAATATTGGTGGTCACCCTAACGGGATGCATGTCATGACAAGAATGGATGAAATAGAAATGTAGAGATTAAAGCTTCTCGGCTTTTGGGTCTTTTGCTATACAAAGATTGGAGTTGGAGGAACTTCGATTTGAGATGGCGAAAAAATATTTTGATAGTTTCTGTGCAGTTTTTTTTTTAATTTTGTAAATGTAGAAAAGGGATATGTCTATCTAGAAGAGGAAAATGATAGTTGAAGTTTCGGAAACCCACTCTTGAGCCGGAGAAGAGGAAAAATGTACAGCTGAAACTAGGGTATAAATTTGACAACATCATAAAAAGTGAATGGGGAAGCCACAAATTGAGAAGATTATGAAGTAATGGAGTGTGTGAGATGGAGACAAGGATGGTTCTTACAAGCTTTGCAAGGGGCATAAAAGCGTGTTAGGAGTTGCTAATGATCTGAATATGGGCATGAAAACTCTGTAGATGGTTATGGTCTAGTAGCCTATAAGAGATTCAAGCATAACCACAAATATTTGATCTCATTCATTCTTGACAGTTTGCAACAAAAGTATCATGAACTAGTTTTCTTGTCCTTGTGACTTATAAAAAATAAACAAATTGGATATGCATGCGGTTAGTGTATGTAGGCTAAATATGGTGAACAATATAAGGATTCTTTGATATAGGAAAATGTAGAAGACCATGCTCAATCCAACATATACAATATGTTGGTCCATAAAGTGGTATGGGGCAATAAATAAGGGCTGTGTGAAGGAGGTTGTGAGGAATAATCTACACCTATAAAGGGTATGCATTGGTCTAACTAGATCCATGGTGTCATTAAATGGTAACCAAGAGATGTAAACTAAAGTAATCATCAAAGGAAATTACAAAATGCCATTAGGTGGTAACAATGAGGTATCTAATCTAAGGATTGTAAGGGTGTCATTAGACATTAACTAAGAGGTGTAAATAAAGGATCAAAGCATGCAAAGGTACCAATATACTAACAAGCATAAACTAATCTAAGCATGGAAGACCATCACACACCAATATAATATATCCATCAAAGTAACAAAAGAAAAAAATATAGGGTTAGGAATACTTACCTTGGGTTGACTTGTCAATGATTCAATCTCCCCCTTGGCTCAATTGACACATTGTGAGAGATGTTGTAGGTGAAACTCAAGATGGAAAGAAAAGGGCCTAAGTATCCATAGTTGGGGACACCAAAGACTAGGTTTACTTTGCTGGTTCATCTTCTCTTCTTGACATCTTCGAAGACCTTTTGCAAACAAGTCTTCCTCAAGTGTAAGTTCTGTAGTTCTAATTCCTCCTCTTCTTATTAAGGTGGGTTTGTGTGCTCAACCATAGCAGATTGGATGTCTTGCCTTCGAGAAATGACAAAGTGGAACCATATGAATGCCTCAACTCAAAAGCCACAACTCAAACATGGTTGACGCCATTGACATGGTTGATTAAATAGAAAAATGCCAAGAAAACACAATACTCTATTGACCCAGGGGATGACATCGGCCAAGGGGGGAGCGTTGCAGAACATTATCGGACGGCCAACGACATTAGGGAGAAACATGAAAATAAGAAGAGGAGCAAAAAGGGGGAAAGGGAACTCTCAAAGGACAAATGAGGAGATTACATGGCATGAATGATTGAGGAAAATAAATCAGATGATCACTAGGGAATCTCTCACAAGGCACCATGAACTGACACACCTCAATCTTGATGTACTCCTTCGAACCTATGCTCATAAAGATTGATGAGCTCTACAAGAGAAATCATGAGTAATAAAAAATAAGATGTATACAACTAGCATGTAGTGAACCTACACAAGCATTAACAACGGGTAAGCATTTATAATTATTTGCACTAAACCCCTATGTGAGGATCGAGGTATGTTCATTTCCACATCCAAAGTAGAGATCCTTGACAAACACCATTTGACATGCATTCCTTCCATCTAATTGAAAATTAGGCTTTACTAATTCATGATTTCAACCAACTCTACCATAACCATCTACATTTATTTATAGCACAAACATGCATAAAAAATGTTCCCATTGAAGAGAGTTTAAAGGGGACCTCAAGCCTTAACCAAAAGAGTTTAAATAGACACATGACCATTGACAAAGGGGACCACTAATGGTCCCATAAACTGGTAGCAATTTGTTTACTTGAAATTTACCTTTACCCTTTGGATTTGGAGCACCTTCATGTTTGTGTAAGATGAAGAGGATGATGGGTCCTCCTTGTCCATCTCAAAATAGTGTGCTTGGGCACATGCATCCTCAATGTTATTAAGCACGGCTATCAGTACTTGCCTCCTTAGATGGTTATGGAGTCTTCCAAGTTACTTAACCAACACATCATGGTCTTGTCTGAATAGTCCCATCTAGATTGATTCCCTCTGAAAGAAGGTAGTGTATCCATGCACACTTTTCCCCTTGCCTTTTCTATAATACTGGGATATATTTGTGCCTTCCTCTTCATAACAAATTGAAGAAAACTGATTATAAATTATCTTCTTAAAATTTTGCCACCTGGTAGTTGATGTACAAGCATCCGGGTTTACAAGCTATCTTGCATCATCCAAAAACATGGGTTTGGGTTCTTGTACCCACTTGTGTACATTTGTGTTATGTTGTGCGACTTTTCGTTCTTGCGACAACTTGCATCTGTGGAAGAAGATCAACATCAAGCTGAAGAACATCAACCAGAGTCTCACAGGGCAAGGAAATACATGAAGGTTGGTTTCAGCCATGTTCCATGGGTTAGATTGACCTTTTGATAGAAACATGATGAAATTGCAGCTTTATGCAGGCGGTAGTTTCGAAATTGCCACTTTGTGTAGAAGGTGGTCACATAGTTGCCAATTTGTATAAATTTGTGGTTTCACCCATGTGGAAAATATGTGTAGAGTAATTGCTCAAATCGATCAAACATGACGTGTGGACTTGTTTCCAAAGCGAAGAGAGCTCAAGGGGCATGGCAGGAGGTCAATGTCAACACAAAGATTCAAAGTCAACTTTGGGAGGGGAAAGAAATAGATCTCGAGAGATCCGAGAAAGAGAGGAGAAGGAAGCAAGTGGAGAGTGCAACTCTAGAACAGAGCAAAGCCAAGGAGGAGCTTAGAGAAGCTCAGAGTGCGTAAGAGCCAAGCTAGAGGCTTGTTGAGATGGGTGTGTTCATTGTAATCCAATCCTTGTACTGAGAGTGTCGTCTTCTAAAATATATATTTTTTGGATAAATTTGAACAATTCCGAATTTGTTGTGAAACCCTTATTTTGTTATTCAATTCAAATCTAGAATTTGACTCAATAATAGATAATAACACAAAGCAAACTGATAACTGAAAACCAAATGGAATCTTTATTAAATACTGGAAAAGTATAACATAATAAACCAAATACTGATTTATTTACCAAACCCTAATTGAAAGTCTTTCCAAATCAATTGTTTTTGCTAGTACAATAGGTACAACTTGTTGGGTTGTATGACAACCTGTTTGACTGAAAATTGCTGCAGTACTGACGCTATACAGATTTGTACGGATTTGCGTTTGTTTTTCTGCCTCCTGAAATGTGATGCCCTAGTTGAATGGGTCTCTGAAGTTGATATTCCCTGAAACTGGTAGCACTGTTGTAATCCCTGGATGGAATTACCAAACGGGTATGAAGGGTTTCGTTTCGTCCCTGTAAATCTGAGGGACTGCAAGCTTTTTCTTTGGAAAAAGGGTTGTGTTTTTGTTCAGGGGTTTTCAATAATGATTTTTTTTCACCCAATTTTTTATTATTCACTTTTCCATTCCAACCCTAAAAGAAATTAATATTTTTTTAAATTAAATATTCATTTTTTTCCAAATTATGAATTTTAATTACTTTTCAGCTATGTATCTAATATTTACTTTTGGCTCCATTCAATAAAATAAATTGTCCTTTTTCAAAACTATAACCTAAAGTACATTTTGGACAACTTAATAAATTATTAATAGATTATTCCCCTTTATTCATTTCCCCTTAGCTAAAGGGAAATAAAAATAAGCTTTGGGTCCTCGTTTTAATTAATTCAAAAAATGGTACATTACAGTCTGCCCTTCCCAAATTGCTTGCCCTCAAGCAATGGTTGAACTGTCCTGCAAATATTCGGATCCCAAACCATTCTTTTGGTCTCTTTCATTCCTTCTAGTGATGTAGCTAGTTTCTACTGCGCTACTTTGATATAATTAGGAATTGGAAGCCCTGTACCAAGCGATACTTATCCAATTGCCTCAGTAAGTGAATCATTTGAATTTTTCCCCATGATAGTTGCATTCTGAATCAATTGGGATATAGAAATAATTTGAGAACCATCCCCATCTTCAACTTGGAAATTAGTTTCTTGACTATACCACTCTGCCACTTCAACTGTTGTCCTTCCCAACAAGAAATTGGATCCCATAGTCTTGATTGCAGCCTCAAGTTCTGATCTTTTTATTGTTGTATTTATGGTACTGCTGTGAAAACCAAACATGTCCCTAGCTGTTCCTCCTAAAGTAGACCCATTTTCAACTATGTTGTTGACTAATAAATCAATCCTAGCTGAATTCGCAGCCTTCTTACCACCTACCAACGTGTCTATTACCAAAAAATCATGTCTTGCTATAACCATTATTTCTGATTCCCATCCAATTGTGACATTTTCAAGTTGCTTTGCTTGTTGATCTTCAATGTCTACATATAGGGGATTTATGTACTCTTTATCGAGAGTGGTAGCTTTTACCATTTTTACTTCTTGGAAAGGAGTTGTTGTACCATCATATAAATGATTTATGTATTCTTTGTTGAAAGTGGTGACCTTTACTTGTGCATCATTTCTCACATTAAATTCCATGCCTTCCACCTGCATGGCAGATTACTCCAAGATTTTTATTTTTTTATTTCATGCAATTCTGATTTTTTTCTTTTTCATGCTCCATAATTTCTTCCTCTTGAGGTTTTGTTGTATCCAACACTTTTCTTGGTTCTATGGTCTTCTTTTCTGGCTCTTTTGAGTCTTCATTTGACATGTCCTCATAGTGCACTTGTCCACTTCTTGTCTTCATCAATTTCATAAAGTCTAGAAAAAATATTTCTTTCTGAATCTCTATGGGAAGAGCTCTATTTTTAGCATAACTGGCAATAACATCATCCACCATAGTTCTTTCTATTTGGCAATAACACCATGATTCACATGTTGACAAGATCAGGTTTTGATACCATTGAAATATTTCTTTTTTTGATAAATATGAACAATTTTGAATTTACTGTGAAATCCTTGTTTTATTATTCAATTCAAATCTGAAATTTCACCCAATAATAGATAATAACACAAAACAAATTGATAACTGAAAACCAAATTGAATCTTTATTGAATACTGAAAAAATACAATAGCATAATAAATCAAATACTGATTTTATTTACCAAACCCTAATAAAAAATCTATCCAAATCAATTGTTTTTGCTAGTACAATAGGTACATTAGCTTGTTGAGTTGTATGACAGATTGTTTGACTAAAAATGGCCGTGGTACGGACGTTGTATAGATCTGCATTTTTTTTTGTCTCTTGAAATGTGATGCCCTTGCTGAATGGGCCTCTGACATTGATATTTCCTAAAACTGGTAGCACCGTTGTAATTCCTGGATGAAATTACCAAATGGATATAAAGGGTTTTGTCCTCGTACCTATAAATTTGAGGGTTTTTGTCTTCTGAATAATTGTAAAAGCTGCAAGTTTTTCCTCTGGAAAAAGGGTTGTGTTTTTGTTTGGGTGTTTTCAATAATGATTTCCTTTTTCATTCAATTCGTTTATTATTCACTTTTCCATTCCAACCCTAAAAGAAATTAATCTCTCTTAATCAAATATTCATCCTTTTCCAACTTATGAATATTAATTACTTTTTGGCCATGTATCCAATATTTACTTTTGGCTCTATTCAATAATAATAAATTAAGTGTCCTTTTCCAAAGTTATAACTTAAAGTACCTTTTGGACAACTTAATAAATTATTAATAGATTATTCCCCTTTATTAATTTTCTCTTAGCCAACAAGAAATAAAAATAAGTTTTGGGTCCTCGATTTAATTAATTCGAAAAATGGGACATTACATCTTCATAGTTTGGGAAATGGTAGAGTGTGAGATGTATGTGTAATCTCTGTAACAAAACATCAATAAAGAGAATTTTTGTTTTCAGTTTGAGTCTTGTGTCCTTGAGAGAGTGAGAGTAGAGAAACACCATTGGGGAGTAAGGTAGCCATTTACTTGGTCCCCTCAATCCTGTTCGCACTAGTTGATATTAGAGCAAGGTTTGCCTTGCTGGGCTGTGTATGTGAAAACTCTTGTTGAGTCATTGGAAAGTTGTGAAAGAAAATCTTGTGGTTGGGTGAAGGTATGCCATATAGAGGTAATCCCGGTGGAAGGGTTGCGTGGTTAAGGATTGAGGGGGTAGAATAGCATATACACCAGGATGAATAAAACTATTCTAGAGCAGGTTAATTAATTGAAAATTCAAATGAATAATTTGAATTAAAATGTTGAGTTATGTTAAATATAGAAAGTATATTCAAAACAGTAGTTTGATTGCATAAACACGAAGAAGAGATAATACTTAACTTATATGTAAATGTGTAAGCAGATTTGAGAATTACAAAGATGGAAATAGGCAGGGACAAGATCACGATCCAATCGTCAGATTCTAGAAATATTGTTTTTGGATGCCTGGACACTTTTGTTGACACTTATGCCCTGATCTCGTCGCAATTGTCATGTATGAAATATTCACCGTATTGCGAAACGACCATCTAAAGTCTTCTGGGTTTTTCGTCACCTTTTTGTTGATGTATTTTATTCACACACACAAGTTGTCGATGATTGTGTATGGATTAAACCCCATCTCTTCATTTTAGGTCTTTGTACCTTACTAAAAATGGGTTAGTAGGCTCACGATGTTGAGCCGATCTCAAGGACCCCTTTGTCAATGAGCGCTGTCTACATAGCCAATACTCTAAGAAGGGCTTCTGACTTATGTAGTTCTTCTCTAGATATTGGCTTGTGTGTGCACATGGGTGCAATATACTATATGCAAAGGCATGCAATGATCTAGCGTGTAACTTGACAAATAATGCTCATGGGCTGTTCTTCGGGTGCCTCAGATCTGGAATATGACTACTCCTATGATTGATATGAAAATAGGGAAGAATATAGTAGTAAAACTCAGTTGTGCAATTGATTGAGTGAGCTTGAATAGGTGCTTGCTTCGTATTTGCTAGATAAATAACGAGTAGGATTAGATTTGTATTTATACCATACATTTTGAAAATATCTCACGGTAGGGTTCAATAAGACAAATGGGTCGACCCATAGGATTCAAAAGATTTGCAAATTATAAATGAATTGAGGATTGGACACTTGATAAAAATCTAGACATTTGCGTCGACACAAGTGTCCATGTGTGGGATGTGTCTAGACGGTTAGGAAGCTACTAAGGATCTGAAACTAAAAGTGAATGATATATATTAGATTTTAAGCTTTTTGTACAGTGCAGGAGATCTAGGTTATCAGAAATGATAGGTTCGGACCATAAGATAAGCAGTTAGACATAGTGAGATGGCGAGTGTGAACCTTTTTGCAATAGGAAGGTATAAAACTGAAAGTTAGAGCCCTAATATATATTTGTCAAGTATACAAGATTGAGATGCTATATAAATCAGATTTTAGTATCTACACGTTGTGAGACCAAAGGCACCTAAAGTTATAGACTTGGCAGATATGATGAAGGGAATCATAGCAATATTAGATACAATGGATACAACATAAAGAAGAGGAAGACATGTTGAAAATGTGAGTGATAATGAAAGAGCGAAAGGTCAAGAGGATGGAGTAGAAGAGATATTGGATGAACCTGAGAGTAGATTTTTTAGAGCTTTTGCAAAGTTGGGTGGTAAACCAAGGTTGGATACTTGTTTTTATAGTGGAAGCTTGAGCCTTGAGGAGCTCATAGATTGGATCATGGATATGGATAAATACTTTGCTATGAATTAATGGAGGATCTCAAGAAGGTGAAGTTTGCCTATACCAAGATGAAAAGCTATGCATCCTTATGGTGGGATCATGTGCAATTGGAAAGAGAAAGAAGAGGCAAAGATAGAATCAAAACTTGGGAGAGGATGGTGACAAATTTGAAAGGTAAGTTCTTGCCTTCATATTATCAACTTGGTTTATTAAAGTAGTTGTCGAATTTGAGAGAAAGGAAGTTGTGTGTAAAGCAGTATACGAAAGAGTGTTATAGACTTTCCATTAGAGATGGTCATATGGAAGATGATTAAGAAAAAGTTTCAATCTATGTAAATGGACTTCGTATTTCCATTCAAGATGAGATTGGAATGTTTAAGTTAAAGTCACTTGAGGATGCCTGTCAATGTGCATTGAAGGCGGAAGGAAAGTGGTCTAGAAAGCAACAAGTGAACTCTAGAGGTAGAAGGTTTTCAAGAGGAAGAGGACAAAACAATCGTAGAAGAGAACAACATACTCATGAAGGTGAAACAAGCACTTCACAAAATCAAATTTCGTCCCAAATATGAGGTAGATGATTCATGGGTAAGTCTTTGAATGTGGAAAATATGTTGGACATAGAGCTTATGAGCATCTCGAAGCATTTCAAAACAGAAACAAGAGGGCCAAAGTGAGTAATCATGTTTCTCATGTAGATGAAGAGAGTGTTGGATCTCCAACACACACAGAAGAACCAAAACATGGTCAGGCTTTTATGATAAAGAGAGTGTTGTCGAAACCAGCCAAGGAGGAAGATGAACCGGTACAAAGAAATAACTTATTCTAGATTGTTTGCAAAGTGAGACGTAAGTGCTGTAAAGTTATTATTGATAGTAGTAGCACGAATATCTTGGTTTCTAAGGAAATGGTGGAAAAACATGGGCTGAAAAGATTAATGCATCCAAAACCATACAAAGTTTCATGGTTGCTTAAGGGTCATCAAGTATTGGCGAATGAGAAATGTATCGTCAGCTTTCAGTTTCAGTCATATAGGAATGATGTGTTGTGTGATATTATATCCATGGATGTATATTGTGTGTTGTTTGGAAGGCCATGGGAATTTGATAGAAGAGTCGTTCATGATGGTAGGGCAAACACTTACATGATTGTGAAAGATGGAAAGAGGTTTATGTCGAGCCCATTGAAAGCAAGAGGTGAAGAGGTGGACAACAGTCCTAAAGTGTTGTTGGTTTCTAGTAAAGAATTCTTGAAACAAACAAAGAAGGCATATTTTGATTGCATCCCAAGGCCTATGCAAGATGTGATTGCAAACAAGGTGAGTGATCTTCCTTTTGAAATTCAGAATTTGTTGGAAGAGTTTGCTGATATAATGTCTAAGGATTTGCCGGATGGATTACCGCCTATGAGGAGCATTAGTCATCACATGGATCTAGTGCCTATTATAGCACATAATTGCACCCCTGTGGGAGAGTTTTTCAGGCTTTCCCACTTCCGACTATAAGCATGGGAACAACCTTAGGATGTGGGTGTCCTATGGTGAAGTTGAGCCTCTAGGAATTTTAAAGAGGCTAGTTCCTCTTGGTGGATCACCTAAAACTAATGCTGAAATGAAACTTCACGGGGAAAAAGGTTAGAAAGGAGATAAGGGCTCCTAAGAGGGCTAACCATGCAATGCACCATAAATAAATGGACACTCATCTACGCTTGAACCCACACTAGATTAGTCATGAGGCAACTTGGGCTTGCACGATCTCAGGGTCAAGCTAACACACGTTGGAAGAGGTTCAGTCAAAACACTAATCCGGATTTGCAAAACTTGAAAATACTTCAAAGAGGCAAGCAAAAGGCTAATGGACTAGGAATACACTCATTCACGAATCCACCAAGCACAAGCATACTAAAGCACTAATCAAAGACAAGAACTAAGCAAATAAATCATCTCATTACATTCAAGAGGTAGTTCTTACAATATCTCGACAGGGTTTAGCTTGGTCGAAGGAGTGTTTTTGCAAACGTCTCATTGAGCATCCATCTCCTAGCAAGATGACAAAATTCTAAAAAATTGGGGACCCTTTACAAAATGGAAGACGTGAGATATATAGAAAGGGGGAGAGAGAAGAGGAAGAGCTTTGCATGGAGAGAAGGGAGAGAGGAAGTCATCGATGACTGGCACCAATGCTTATTCTAATTGAGCTCTTTGCATTCAAGGCACGCAACTACTTTGACCACTGGATGAACTGTCCAAAATCGCCATCCATCTCCTCGAGCTCCTCATGCATTCAATTCTCCTGTTTGGAACTGAGCGAGCCATACCGGAGGTAGCTGCATGTTCTTGCCAAGCATGAGCAATTTGTTCTTGCATTTAAAACTCACGTGTTCTTTACTACAATCTAGACTATCTCGGTTGGTCTTTTCATGTTCACTGCTCTGCCTGGACGTGTCTAATCCTTGTTTGACCACTTTGCATGTTCTGTAAGTGAGCTGTATGTACTTGTGCCACTTGTCCTTCGCTGATTGGCCATTTGGATTGCTGACCATTGACCTTAATGTTCCACGGCTGTTTGCTTTCTGCGGGCTATTTTCCATAATTTTCCTTTTGGAACTATCGATTTTACTCATTCCTTCGAGCTTTTGACTCCTTGCAACTTACTTCTTGCTTCCTTACTTCGGGGTTTCTACTGCTTATGACATAAAATAATTTAAGTCTTTCACCTCGAAAAACTTGAAGACTTGCCTTTCAAAGAACCCGCGAACCACCGCCCAAGACCAGCTAGGGTTTGTCATGTCCCTTTACTTATTTTGGGTTTCTGACTATTTGCAACTTACTTCACCTTTTAAGCAAGGCAGCCCCACAAAGCCAAAGTCTTCTTGCTAAGAGAACCCGAAAAGCACTAGCCAAGACGAATTCGGGCTTCTCAAATGGCACTACTTCGGATATTACTTGGAACTTATAAAGTGAAATAAGTAGTGCGCCTTCACAAACCTGAAGTCTTCTTGCTTGACAAACCCGAAGTCTTCTGAGAGAAAGCTTGAAGTCTTTTACTTGTTAAAGCCCGAAGCCTTTTCCTTCCAAGAGCCCGAAGCTGTCTATTGTTTGCTCCTGGAAGCCCGAAGTTGTTCTTAACTTGCTGCTTTTGCTTGAATGTCCATCTTCTCACACTTAGGCAAAATTTTCGTATGTGGGCCAAAAATGGCCAACATTTCTGGCGACTCGTAGGGAAGCATGCTTGCTATGCTTGAGAACCCAGCTTATGTTGCCTTGTCTAGTCCATTGGGCATGGAGTCATCACCCTCTACAACTGGGTTGGTCTGAAACTGGATACAAGGTTGACCCTTTCTGGAACTTCCTTGTGAAGCAACAAAGAGAACAAGAACGAAACAAAACAACACAAAACAAAGTGCCTAAGGCACTTACGAAAAGGAAAAATAGAACAAAAAGGAAATGTGCACAAGGCACTTGGAGGAAAGCATGAAATCTATCCTAATATATACAAGGTTACAATTTACAAGTATCTCCCTCTTGGATCAAATGGGAAAGTATGAGTATCATTCACCTGTAACAAATCAAGATGAAAGATACGTTGCTTTGGAGGTACCTGAATTGGTGAACCAAGCAATTTTATGTTCAAACCTTTTGGTGTGCCTTCTAATGGAGGAAATGGAACAAACATGTCCCCAATGTAGACATACTGGTTCATGTCCTCCAAACTTGGTTCACGTTGGACAGTGGGGGCTCTTGCAATCTCCTCATTTGGTGGCTCAAATTTGTGCTCTGAATTAAGCACATGTGACGGCTCCTTTGAGCTGGTGCTTGGTTTGTTGTCTAGACTTAAGCAGAAAAGCTCCAAGTCATCCCAAAAGTCAGCTTCCTCTTGGTCATCCGAGACAATGCCAACTTCAACTCCATATGTGTTTGGCTTGCATTGAAAGGAGTCAAATGGCAGTAATCCATCTAAGGCCCAACATGTCGTATCTTTGTGGCTCTGGATCTGACCATTCCCCTTTCTTGAAGACATCAGTACTGCATTCAATGGACAATTTATCTTGGGATTGGTCAGCTTCTTCAACCTAATTGGCAAGTTCATTCTCAGACTCTAGAAGAGGCATAGGTTGGTTTAGAACCTCTACTTGATCCATGAAGTTATGGTACAGCTGCTGCCATACTTCATCTTGATCCTCTTTGTTCTTAGTTGCATCCTGAATACACTCCTTAAGTATGAAAGCATCAGTACTGCCTTCAGGCTCTAATTCCTTGATGTCAAAGCCATGCCACAGCTGGTCCAAATCTGATTTCTCCTCCCTTGATGGCTCAAACTTGACTGCAAGCTCCTCCTCTATTCTTTGCAAAACAGGTTCTTCCTCCAAGAGGGAGATGGTGGGAGGGTGAAAAAGTTCACCTTGCTTGCAGCTTGAGAGAGTGCTTTTCCAGCTAGGGAATAGCTTTTTTGGTGGCTCTTGAGGGAGGGAGAAAGAGTCTTGGAACTCTTGTAGGGCAAGCTCATTGAGCTAAGCTAACCTCTTTTTTTATATTCTTCAACCACTAACTCCTTTTCTTGAACTGGGTCTTGGATCACCACAACCAACACCTCTTCCTTCTTCTCTTGAATTGGTTGAACCAATTTCCAGGATGGAAATGTGCAGGAAACAACCACCTTTTCCTCCTTTTGAACGGGTATAGGAGAGGGTGGCTTTACAAGAGAGGGCATGACATAGTCAGGGTCAAAGGTGTAGGAGAAGATCCATGGTGGGATGGTTTCACACTCTTGAGTGGGAATGGGTGTGGGGGGTTGATTTGAAACCTTTGGAAATTGAGATTGAGGCTCTTGGAGGGGAGAGGACACATACGACTGATTGCATTGAGTCTACTGATCTTCATAAGACGTCAACACACTTTCTGAATTTTGGACCATGCTTGTCAACCACACCTTGTTCTCCCCTTCACAAACTGACGATTGTTTGTCCTCACAAACTGACCACTTGTTCTTGACCAACTGAAGAGAACTCCTTGCCTCTTGTAGAACATGGATAGGGATGACTGGTGAAAGCTCCAAACCCCTACCAATCTCCCTTATCAACTTGCTATAATCTGATAATGCTTACTTGAATCTTGACAAAGATGTAATAGGGTAAACATAGTCTTGACAAGAGGAATTAGAGGACTGATTTGAATGCTTAGGAGGCTGATGTTGGTCATATGCAGTGGTGGGAGGAGGGTAAAGACCATGATGGGGATGATAGGTTGTTTGAGGGCCACTTGGGGGGAACACAAACATTACGTTGACTGGGCACTTGGACTGCTTAAACCAGCTAATAGATGCCCGGAGTCGCCATTGATGTTTAAAAAATGCCTCCAAAAACTGATATGTAGAAGGACAACACCAAAAATCCTTCCACTGCTTTGGATCTTAGTCCCACCGGGCGTGCCAGAACTATTATAGCATGGAATTGCACCTCTGTGGGAGAGTTTTGCAGGCTCTCCCACTTTCGACTATAAGCATGGGAACAACCTTAGGATGTGGGTGTCCTGTGATGAGGTTGAGCCTCTAGGATTTTTAAAGAGGCTAGTTCCTCTTGGTGGATCACCTAAAACTAATGCTGAAATGAAACTTCATGGGGAAAAGGGTTAGAAGGGAGATAAGGGCTCCTAAGAGAGCTAACCAGGGGATGCACAATAAATAAATGGACACTCATCTACACTTGAACCCACACTAGATCAGTCATGAGGTGACTTGGGCTTGCACGATTTCAGGGTCAAGCTAACACACGTTGGAAGAGGTTCAGTCAGAACACTAATCCGGACTTGCAAAACTTGAAAATACTTCAAAGAGGCAAGCAAAAGGCTAATGGACTAGGAATACACTCATTCACGATTCCACTAAGCACAAAGCACTAATTGAAGACAAGAAATAAGCAAAGAAATCGTCTCATTACATTCAAGAGGTAGTTCTTACAATATCTCGACAGGGTTTAGCCTGGTCGAAGGAGCACGTTTTTTCAAACGTCTGAATGAGCATCCATCTCCTAACAAGATGACAAAATTCTAAAAAATTGGGGACCCTTTACAAAATGGAAGACGTGAGATATATAGAAAGGGGGAGAGAGAAGAGGAAGAGCTTTGCATGGAGAGAAGGGAGAGAGGAAGTCATTGATGACTGACACCAATGCTTATTCTACTTGAGTTCTTTGCATTCAAAGCATGCAACTACTTTGACCACCGGATGAACCGTCCAGAATCGCCATCCATCTTGAGCTCCTCATGCATTCAATTCTCCTGTTTGGAACTGAGTGAGCCATACCGGAGGTAGCTGCATGTTCTTGCCAAGCGTGAGCGATATGTCCTTGCATTTAAAACTTGGCGTGTTCTTTACTGCAATCTGGACTATCTTGATTGGTCTTTGCATGTTCACTGCTCCACTTGGACGCTTCTAATCCTTGTTTGACCACTTTGCATGTTCTGTAAGTGAGTTGTATGTACTTGTGCCACTTGTCCTTGGCTGATTGGCCCTTTGGATTTGTTGACCATTGACCTCAATGTTCCACGGCCGTTTGTTTTCCGCGGACTATTTTCCATAATTTTCCTTTCAGAACTATCGATTTTACTCATTCCTTCGGGCTTTTGACTCTTTGCAACTTACTTCTTGCTTCCTTACTTCGGGGTTTCCATTGCTTATGACTTATAAAATAATTTAAGTCTTTCACCTCGGAAAACCTGAAGACTTGCCTCTTGAAGAACCCGCAAACCACTGCCCAAGACCAGCTCGGGTTTGTCATGTCCCTTTACTTATTTTGGGTTTCTGACTATTTGCAACTTACTTCACCTTTTAAGCAAGGCAACCCCACAAACCCGAAGTCTTCTTGCTAAGAGAACCCGAAAAGCACTAGCCAAGACCAATTCGGGCTTCTCAAATGGCACTACTTACTTTGGATATTACTTGGAACTTATAAAGTGAAATAAGTAGTGCGCCTTCACAAACCCGATGTCTTCCTACTTGACAAACCCAAAGTCTTCTGAGAGAAATCTTGAAGTCTTTTACTTGTTAAAGCCTGAAGCCTTCTCCTTCCAAGAACCCGAAGATGTCTGTTGTCTGCTCTTGGAAGTCCGAAGTTGTTTTGAACTTGCCGCTTTTGCTTGAATGTCCATCTTGTCACACTTAGGCAAAATTTTGGTATGTGGGCCAAAAATGGCCAACAGTGCCTAGAACAAGTTTTCCAAACAAGGCAGCCTATAGATTGACTCCTATGGAAAATGTAGAAGTAAAGAGGCAAGTAAATGAGTCATTAGAAAAGGGCTTAATTCGAGAAAGTTTAAGCCCATATTCAGTTCCAGCAATATTGACACCTACAAAGGGTGGTGATTGGAGGATGTGTACGGATTCTAGAGAAATCAACAAGATAACTGTCAAGCATAGATTTCAATTTCCAAGGATGTGTGACTTGGATTGTTTGAGTGGAGCAAAATGCTTCACAAGAATAGATTTGAGAAGTGGATATCACCAAATTAGATTTAGAGAAAGTGATGAATGGAATACAACATTCAAAACGAATGATGCATTGTATTAGTGGTTTGTTATGTCATGCGGTTTGTGCAATGCACCAAGCACATTCACAAGACTCATGAATGAAGTATTGAAGCCATACATGGTTAAGTTTGCCATTGTTTATCTTGATGACATTTTGATTTGTAGTCATTCAAAACAAGAACATTTGATGCATTTGAGGTTAGTTTTGCAAAAATTAAAATAAGAGAAGTTGCTGGTTAACTTAAAGAAGTGTAGCTTCATCCAAGAGGAGCTAGTGTATTTGGGATTCGTAATCTCAAAAGATGTGTTAAGAATGGACCCTGAGAAGGTAAGAACAATAGTTGAGTGGCCATCACCAAAAAACATGTTCGAGGCTAGCAGTTTTCACACGTTGGCAAGTTTCTATCAGAAATTTATTAGACAATTTAGTGGTTTTTGTGCACCCATTATGGAAGCAATGAAGGGTGATAAAGCGAAGTTCAAGTGGACTGTTGCATTAGTAGATAACTTTCAGGTTTTGAAGAAAAAGATAATGCAATAGCTGGTGCTAGCATTGTCACATTTCAGTAAAGTGTTTCAAGTTGATTGCGATGTAATTGGGACAACAATAGGAACAATATCGAGCCAAGAAAGTAGGCTCAATATTTCTATGCAATGGTACAAATTCTTAAGAAATGGAGGCATCATTTGTTTGCCAAGGAAATCATTTTGTACACGGATCATCAAGCGTTGCAATTCATAAATGACCAAGGTAAGTTGAACCAAAAGCACGTGAAATGGGTTGAATTTATTCAAAGTTATTCTTTTATTTTGAAACATAAAAGTCGGCAATCCAATAAGGTTGCAGATGCACTAAGTAAAAGAGCTTTTGTAGTGAATGAGCTAAGAGTAGAAGTCATTGGCTTTGACTTAATAAAAGAGTTACATGGTGAGGATTTGGATTTATGAGATGCATGGGCAGCATGCACAAATCCAACAAGCATGGATAAAACACCATGGTTGGAGTATATGATACAAGTGGATTGTTGTTCAAGGGAAAGAGGTTGTGCATACCTCAAGGTTCCATGAGAGAGAACTTATTGAAGGAGAAGCATAGTGGAGGCTTAGCTGGTCACTTTGGTATGGATAAAACGTTGACCTTATTGAGTGAGTGTTACTATTGGCCGAGGATGAGCATGAATGTCAAAAAGTTCATGCAAAGGTGTAGGATTTACCAACATGATAAGGGCCAATGTCAAAATTTTGGGTTGTATCAGCCATTAACAATTTCGGATAGACCATGGGAAGTGTTGAGCATGGATTTTATTCTTGGGCTGCCAAGAACTCAAAGAGGTAACGATTCTATTTTGTTGTAGTGGATAGATAATACAAATGACACACTTTATAGCATGTAAGAAGACTAGTGATGCCACAAATGTTGCGAGTTTGTTTTTTAAAGAAGTGAGATTGCATGGGTTGCCAAGGAGCATTTATTGGATAGGGATACTAGATTTGTTGGACATTTTTGGAGAATGCTATGGAGGAAACTAGGCACAAGATTGGATTTCAATTCAACCTACGATCCTCAAACAGATGGGCAAACAAAGGTCATGAACTCTAGTCTTGGTAATTTGCTAAGATGTTTGGTTGGAGACAAGCCCAAACAATGGGATTTGACATTGGCACAAGCTGAATTTGCATACAATAATCAGTAAATAGAAGTACGACTGTGTCCATTCCAGACTGTCTATGGTTGCATACCTCGATGAGTGTGCGAATTGAGAAGCAAAACAGATATGAGGAGCGTTGAAGCATAAGTGTACACAACTATGCATGATGTGCATATGGAGGTAAAGAAAATATTGGAGGAGAACAGTATGAAATACAAGAAGCATGTTGATCAGAGAAGAAGATAACAAAATTGTAAGGTTGGGGACTTAGTATGGACACATTTGCATAAGGAAAGGTTTCCCAAAGGTGAGTATAACAAACTAAAGTGGAAGAAAACATGACCTTGTAGAGTTTTGACAAAGTTGTCTTTAATGTATTAGATTTGTACCCTTATTCTGAGGGACAAGATAGTAAGTCAAGATCAAGTTCAAAATCTTCAAGTATAGATTGGAAGCAGCAGTTGCTGAGAAAGGCAAAGGAAGAAATTGAAGCCATAGTGGATACATGGATTGGCACAAAGACAAGAGGTAGAGAGTACTTCAAGTACTTAGTGAAGTGGAAAAATAGAGCAACTGAAAACACAACTCAGATGAGTGCATCCGAAGCTTCCAAACACAAAACAACCTTTGAGGAGCTCACATAGGGTTCATGAGTAGGAGCTCATGGACAATTTCATTTACCCTGGGTATCTAATACAAGAGCATCTAGGTTCGCAAGCTATCTTGTATCGTCTAAAAACATGGATTTGGGTTCTTGTACACGTGTGTGCATTTGTGTTGTGTTGTGCAACTTGACGTTCTTTGGACAACTTGCATGTGTGGAAGAAGATCAACATCAAGCCGAAGAACGTCAACCAGAGTCCCAATGGCAAGGAAATACATGAATGTTGGTTTCACTCATGTTCCATGGGTCATTTAATTTTTGATTGAAGCATGACGAAATCATTGCTTTATGCAAGCGACGGTTTCAAAACTGCGATTTTGTGCATAGGCAGCTATGCAATCGCTGTTGTGGTTTTGTAACCCCCAGTGTGCAGAAATCGACAGTTTTACCTGCGTGGAAAAGATGCATTGAGTAATTGCCCAGATTGATCAAACATTGATGTGTGGACTTGTTTCCAAAGCAAAGGGAGCTCGAAGGGCACGATAGGAGGTCAATGTCAGCATCGAGATTCGGGCCAGCTTTGGGAGGGGAAAGGAAGAGTCATCTTGAGAGATCCAGGAGAAGGAAACAAGTGGAGAGTGCAACTCTGGAATAGGGTAGAGCTGAGGAGGAGATTAAAGAAGCTTAGAGTGTGTAAGAGCCAAGCTAGAGGCCTATTGAGAGGGGTGTGTTCATTGTAATCTAGTTCTTGGACTGAGAGTGTCTTCTTCATAGTTTGGGAAAGGGGCGAGTGGGAGATGTGTATGTAATCTCTGTAATGGAACATCAATAAAGAGATTCTTTGTTTTCAGTCTGAGACTTGTGTCCTTGAGAGAGTAAGAGTAAAGAAACACCACTGCGGAGTAAGGCAGCCATTCACTTGGCCCTTTCAAGCCCGTTTGCATTAATTGATGGCAAATTTTTCTAAGCCAAAGAATGACTCTCCCACCAAGTGACTATATGACTAGAAAGTTCCAATTGTGCAAAAAACATTATCTGCTCTTCACTAATATGATGCAAACTGAAATAGATTTCAAGTTTGGTAAGCCAATTTTCAAGCTTCTATGCATCCACCTATCCTTCAGAGGGCTGAATCTCTAAATTTGCTTCCACTTTGATTGGTGGTTGAGTTGGGTAATTGCTCGGAATACCAATGGGACTGCTCTTGTAACAATCCTTGCCCAATTCGCTCTTAATTATCTCAATTTGCTGTCTTTTAATTTTGTCAATCACTTTGTAAGCAAAGTGCTTCTTGCTGGTTTTTGTCATAGTTTTGATGATTTGTTTAAATGACGATGGATTAAAGCTTCAAGAAGTTTTAAGAATGACAATGCTGAGTTCTAGATGCAGGTTTTGTTCTTTTCTATGCAATTAGATGAATTTACAAAGCAAACTAATCACTTACAGCCAATGGACATTTAGTCGAACAGTTGGCATGCAACCTACTATCTCAATTCAAATGCTCAAAATATAACCATAAATGATCAGCAACTTGTGATTCTTAATTGTATTGATGATTTGATACAATGCTCCACTAAACTAGCCAAGACTCTTGGCATAAACAAGAATTACAATTATATGGTATGTTGGTATGAAGGGCATACACCTACAGCTGCAAATATAAACTATATTAAAGGATGGATTGTATGCAATATAAACTATATTAAAGGATGGATTGTATGCATGAACCCTGGTGGGATTGAGGCGCCCTTGAGAATAAATGAAGGAGCAAGCAATTTCCCAACGAAAGGATGGTCTCCCAAGCCAAATCAAATTTTCTAGCCAGCCGCCCCTGTTTTGGTCTGATCTCAAATTTAAAATAATATGCACTGAATATGCACTGCCTCAAGCAATTAATATCATCTCCATGCTCCAAGAAAGTGGATGCACCAAGCCAAGCAGAGAATCGATGCAAAATGGAACCCCCGCAAGCAAAAATGTCCCTCCCAATGGCGTCCTTCCTTGACTGTAAATACCTCATTTTTATATCAGCTTTCTCTACACTGCAATCTGCCCTCTTAACCAAGGAAAAATCGATGCTAAGCTATATAGAAACCAATACCAAAGAGATAGCTATGTAGCCTCCACAAATTCATCAAATCGATTCCTCCAAAATTGGCCAATGGCCACAAATTCTGCTCCAATTGAGATGACTGAAATATCACCTCCAAAATGCAACCCTTCAAGAGATATTTCACTCCCTCAGTTATGCTATCAATGGGAGTTATCGTTCCCAAAGACAAATTGATTCACTGCAGGAAACTCTAGGCTCCACCAGCGTACCACAACAAAGACAACATCAAATCGGGATAATTCATAATGGCAGCCCACACCTGCCTTTATACTCTTTTTTTCATTTGGGAAGCTTCTAGAAACATCATAATATTTTATTATTATTTTTTTTCCCTTTTTTAATATATTATATTTGCACTTTAATATAATATAATGAATTATATCATAAAGCACAAATATAACATCATCTTGTAACATGAGGTTTCTAAAAATAGAACATTCTAATAAATCATTAGAAAACCTCCATAATATGTTGTAACTTCCCCAAAGAAACCGACTGCCATTTGGGTGACTGCGGAGAGGACCCTCAAACCTTGCCATATTAGCCTACGAGGGCCATTGATAGGCTAATCCTATTGAAAGTACAATGTTTGACTAGAAGGGGACATTACAGTCCGCCCCTCCTAAAATTGCTTGTCCCCAAGCAATCTCAAATCGGGATGCTATAGAATCTCTTCATTCTCCCAAGTAGCATCCTCAACTGGCAAGTCCCTCCATTTAATTAAGTATTTTTGGATGACCCGTCTCCGCAAAGTCCTCTCTCGAACGTCCAAGATGGCCTCGGGCACCAGTATCAATTTCCCCTCATCATCCAGGGGTGGCAGAGTCATGGAAGGAACCACACGATGTCCTAACGCCTTCTTGAGGCGTGACACATGGAAGACATTGTGTACTTTGCTGTTGGCTGGCAACTCCAACTCATAAGCCACCTTGCCCACTCTCCTGATAATCCTAAATGGCCCATAGTATCGTGGCTTAAGCTTTTCGGTGCCACTTTTCTTAAGAGAAGACTGTCTGTGTGGTTGTAGCATCAAATACACCATATCACCCACCTCAAACGAGCGTTCCACTCGCTTCTGATCTGCATACTGCTTTTGTTGGTTTTGAGCCTTCTGTATGTTTTCCCGCAATGCTCTCATAATGTCCTGGTTCTCCTGCAATAGATCACCAGCACTGGGCACTTGGCTATCTCCAAGTAACAAATCCAGAAAGCTCGACTCATCATACCCATACAACGCCATGAATGGTGTCATTTGAATGGAGAGATGGTAAGTGGTATTGTAACAATACTCGCATAAATATAACCACTTAACCCAACCCTTCTGCTGCCCTGCTATGTAGTTCTTGAGGTAGCCTTCCACCCATTTATTCACAATCTCCGTCTGTCCATCGGTCTGTGGGTGGTAACTAGTACTCGGAGTGAGTTCTGTCCCACACAGCCTGAATAACTCTTGCCAAAAATGACTCATAAACCGGCTGTCTTTGTCACTGACTATGCTCCGAGGTAACCCATGCAACCTAAATACCTCATGGAAGAACAATTCCGTCACCTGCGTAGTTGAGTAAGTAGCTAAGATCGGAAGGAAGTGAACATATTTAGTCAAACGATCCACAACCACATATATGCAATCCTGTCCCTGGGCTCTGGGTAATCCCGTAATGAAATCCATAGATAAGCATTCCCATTTCCTATCAGGAATCGGAAGTGGCTGAAATAAACCTGCTGGATATGTGTGTTCCTGTTTATTTTGCTGACAAATAGGACACTCTCTGACATATCGTAGAACATTTGATTTGAGGCCCTTCCAAGTGAACCTCTCCCGAATTTGCTTGTAAGTCTTGAAATACCCGGGATACCTTGCCATGGGTGTATCATGAAAGGTCCTCAAAATAATGTTCTTCATCTCCGATCCTGGGGTCAAATAAATCCTTCCTTTGTAAATGATTAAATCATTTACAACTGTATATCTGGTATCCTGTACTGATCCCTCAATAATACTTGCAGCCCAACTGTCCTTGGCATACTCTGCTACTATCAAGTGTCGCCAATCATCTGCTATCCCAGTCATAGAACTCAAGTGTGGACATCGAGATAAAGCATCAACAACCACATGTTGTGTCCCCTTGACAAAGGAGATGTCAAAATCATATGATTGCAGCTTGCTGACCCATTTCTGCTGCTGATCATTAAGATCTCTCTGTCCAAGGAAATGCCTCAAACTATTATGGTCTGTTTTCACCACAAACTTGTTGCCTACCAAATACTCCTTGTCATATACCAATGCATGCATGATGGCCAACATCTCCTTGTCATATATGCTATACCCTTTCTCTGGATCGCGAAGCTTCCAACTCTCAAAAGCAATCGGATGCTTGTCCTGCATAAGGACTACACCTATCCCCTCACCTGATGCATCACACTATAGCTCAAAGGGTTTGGAGAAATCTGGGAATGCAAGAACTGGGCAAGAAGCCATAATTAGTTTGAACATCTGAAAACAATCCTGTGCCTCAGGAGTCCAAACAAATGCCCCTTTTTTCATCAAATCAGTGAGTGGTGCCGCATGCCGTGAATATCCATTAACAAACCTGCAGTAGAAACCACACAATCCCAAAAATCCTCTAAGCTAAGTAAGGTTCTCTGGAGTAGGCCATTCAACAATCGCCTTGATCTTCTTTGGGTCCATACGTACCCCCTCAATACTGATGTTGTGCCCAAGATACAATAATTCTATCATTCCCAAGTCACACTTGGATTCCTTGGCATATAGGGATTCACCTCCAAGAATACCCAAAACCGCATCAAGATGTGCAATGTGTTGCTCCCATGTTCTGCTATATACCAAGATATCATCAAAGAATAACAACACATACCTCCTTAACTGCGAATGAAAGACCTTGTTCATCATAGACTGAAATGTCGCCGGAGCATTGGTTAGCCCAAATGGCATAACCACGAACTCAAAATGTCCATAATGGCACCTGAAAGCCGTCTTTTCTATGCCCTGCTCCCTGACACGAATCTGATGATACCCCGACCTCAAGTCAATTTTGGAGAAGTAGCAGGCACCATGTAACTCATCTATCAACTCATCAATTCTAGGGATGGGGTAACGGTTCTTGATTGTTCTTTTATTCAGGAGCCTATAATCAATACACATTCGGAATGTACCATCCTTTTTCTTGACCAAGACTACTGATGATGCAAAAGGTGACTTACTTGGTCTAATGTGTCCCATGGCCAGCAACTCCTTAATAGTTTTCTCTATTTCATCCTTTAGCCTCTTGGGGTGCCTATATGGGGTGACCATCACTGGCTTAGCGCCCTCCTCCAACTCAATGATATGCTCAATCTCTCTATCTGGTGGTCTTCCCGGTGGAATATCACTGAATACCTAAGGGTGCTTAATTCTTAACTCCTGAATGTCTGGATGGTAAATTGGCTTCTGCTGCTCACCCTGTGTAAGCATCAAAACACACTTAGCTGCCCACTCAACCATGTCATGCCTCACAAGTCTCTCCATCCTCCTAAAAGAAATCATCCTGAAACTGGAATCTCGAATAGCCTTGAGGATATGAGTTTTTCCATCTACCTGGAATGTCATTTCCATCTCTCTGAGGTCCAAGGTGAATTTCCCTGTCATGTAACCATCTCATGCCAAGTACCACATCTGTATCAACCATATTCACCACATAGAATTCGGTCTTGAACTCATAGTTGTTCAAACACATAGGCAAATATGATATCCTCCTTTTGCACTTGAGGGTATAACCTGTTGACGTAGTGGATTGCACCCTTGACAGAAGGCTGAGCTCCTGTCTTCCACGCATCACAATGGAAACTCCCCTCTTGCTTGTGGGTCTGGCAAAACTGGGGGGAGAGTTTCTAGATAAGGGCTAGCTCCCTTTGATGTATTTCTGAGGTCCTGGATTTCCTACTGCTAACAATGGGGGGGGTGAAAAGAGAGAAGGATGCTGAAAACATAACCTAAACTAAACGGTGATACACCAAAAAGTTTGATCTACGTAGCTTAAACCTACACTTTCCACCAAGAACAAGCTGGCATACACTTCATTTGATATGAGAAACTTTTCTACATCAGTGAGCTAGGGGTCCTCTTGAGATATAGGGAGGGAGAACTACCAGAGGTGTTCTAAGACATACTATGGCAGCCTGTTCACATGCGCCTATACTCTGTTGTAGACACTTTTGGCAGACCTGCAAAAGAACTCACAATACACTAGACATGCTGGAATCGTTTTGTGAAAGCATAAGGAAAATGACTTAACACAAAACAAAAACATAGACATACGAAAGTGCAAGCTCAAATAGAGGTAAAAATGCTATGTTTTGATTCAAGGTAAAATCCCGCAGAGCTCCGCCTTACAAGCCAAGAGATATTTGGGCAGAGCTTTGCCTTACAGGGTAAGAGATATCTTCTCAAATGAGAAGTTTACAATATATAGAGAGAGAAGTAAAGGCGCCCCTTTTGGAAAAGACTTTGGTGCCTTTTTACAAGTTGGCCCATGTGCGTTGAGAGCATCGGGAAGAAGTCGCTGTTGCTGATATCATCTTTCTAGAAGAGGCCTGCTAGAACCATGCTGTGTAATCGCCGGTCTTGACTTTGGCGTTCAAACATTAATGTGAAAGCATGGGCCGCACCTCTTTTTCTGCAAACAAGACTGCTCCTTCAAGATATTCACGCGGTTTGTCTGCTCATTAATGTAAAGTGAAGAAAACGGGTTGCGTCGTTCACTGTTTGTGCCCCTTGATGACCACTTGGCAGATACCGTGTCAACCGTTGGAGTAACTCCTTGAGTCGACACCTTCCTTTGCCACTTGGATTGTTTTGTCTGTTTCTGCACTTTGTCTCTTCTTGGCTTTGTTTTTTCTGGCTCCTTCAGCCCTCGGAGGCTATCTTCCCAGCCTTGTTGGTTCCTTGTGCTCTTCTCTCAGCGGTTCTTCCTTTTGGCCTTAAGGCCTTTGAATGCATTCGGGTCTGCGCTCAAGCCTTTAAAGATCAATGGCTATTTCATTGCTGTAAAGTTGAGGTTCGCGCGCCTGTCACCGTTTGAAAGCCAACGGCTAGTTTATTGCCCTGAATTTGATGGCTTTGAGGACGTCACCGGTTGTCTGGATTCCAACAGCTAGTTCATGGTGCTTAATCTTGACGTCTTCGGGCCCGTCACCCTCCTTGGCAATTCCTTCGACTTTTTTCCTTTGCTTCGGCTTTTTGCTTCCTTTCCTTCGGGCTTTTGAGAAAGGTCCTTTTGGCAGCCGAGAGTCCCCCACAAGGGCACCTGCCCTTCGGGGTCCTTCGGCGGCCTTGCTCCTCAAATCCTTAGGAAATGTTCGAAGGAATTCCTTCGGACATTTTGTCCGAAGGATTTTTTCTTGTCTTTCCCGCTTATTCCTTTTTTCCGTCGGCTTTTTCCCTGGGTGAATTCCTTCAGACTTTTTGTCCGAAGGATTTGCTTTGTTCACTTTGCCGCGGGAACTTTTCTGGAAGAATTCCCTGTTCTTTACCTCGTGAATTTCTTCGGACAAAATGTCCGAAGGAATTCCTTTGAGCATTTTGTTCGAAGAAATTCTTCATCTCTTGCCTTGAACAAATCCGAAGGAGTTCCAACTTTTCTGCCTTGAACAATTTTTCCGAAGAAAAAGTTACCCTTTCGGCCTTCTCTTTGATCCCTTTGCAAGTGTTCCCTGCCCTCCGCAAGGGCACTTGGATCCAGAACTGCCCTCCGCAAGGGCACTGGAATGATCCATTTTATGCTTGACTGCCCTCCGCAAGGGCTGTTTGGCCTCTAAAATTGTTTTTCGGAAAAGTTGCAAATGTCCTTTTGTCGCCCAAGTGTTGGGAACTTGTTTGTTTCTTGCAAAGTCCGTAGAAACAAGCCTGCAGAGTCCGTAGAAATCAAAACTTATGCAAAATCAAATTTTGAACTGGCTCAGAACAGCAAGGGAAGGAGGCCGATTTTGGCCTGCTGGACCAAAAATGGTCAACAAATTGGCGACTCCCAGGGGAAGCATGTCTGCTATGCTTAGAAAACAGTTGCCTTAAAGTCCATTGGGCATAGAGTCAGAATGCAGCTTGGAAAAGTTAGCAATAGCCCCGATAGATCCAAGAATCAATTATGAAGCTTTTATCCCAAACACCAAGGAAAACACACACAAGGCTAAAAAACACTACCTGTGCAAACAACACTTAGGGAAAATAGGAAAGAAAACTACTATGTACAGCTAACCAGGTATATTTGCTTCCCTCCTGGATCAAAGGGAAAATTTCTTAAGTCTCCTTCCTGGCAAGAAAACTTATGATGCCAGACAAGTGGCTGAATGGGATGGAGACTTGGTGACCTACTCCTCTTGCCTGCCACCTCGATTGGCTTGCATGCGAGTGGATCAGAGTCAAACATGCTCCCAACATATATGTACTCTTCTTGTTCTTGGAAGCTTGTTGAACGCTGGCTCTTCATGCTGGTGCGTTTCACCAAGAAATCAATCGCTGTTGGTTCATCACCATAAGCCCTTTGATATGCATAGTCCCTTTGCAGTGCATCATGGTTTGACCCGTTCCCTTCTGCTTCATTGAAGACCCTGTCAAACTCATCCTTTGCTCCCTCATGGCTTTCTTGAAGAAGGGTGACTGTTGTGATGTCTAAAATGGAATCACAAACTGATTGCTCATCCCACAGAACATCACCTTCTTGTTCAAGGTTCTCTTCTTCAAAGCTTGCCTCAAGATGGACCAGCCTCTCCTTTTCTTGCTCAAGGATCAGAGTCTCTAGTTGTTCAATGACATTCTCCTGATCCTCCTCCAACTCAAGCTCCATGGCATGGTCATCCTCCTCATCAAAGCAACAAGGAAGTTCATCAAACAAAGGGGGAGAGAGCTCACCATGCTTACGTTCCTCTTCATATTGCTAGAACATCCGCATGTATGCATGACCTGCGTCTTCTCCATAGCTGATGATGTCCTCAGAATGAGCATCCATGATGATTTCCTCTTCATTGTCACTCATGATAGCCTCCTGGACAGCTGCAAATTGGATCTTCTGCTCTTCACTCGCCTCCTGCAAAACAGGTTCCTTTTGCAAAACAGGTTCCTCCTTGAGAAGGGATGAAGTGGAAGGCTGATGATTAAACCCATGTGAAAGAGGAGGTAGTCCTTGAGCTAGAATCGAATGATTCTCCTCTTTCCATTTGGCTAGCACTTCATCTATATCAGATGTGGTCTGATATCTCTCTTGGAGGTGTGTAGATGGGGTGTGTTCAGACATGGAATCTGCTGTTTGGTCTGAACCGTCCATCACACATTGGCTGAGGAACCTCATTTTGGACTCCAAATCTGCAATTCACCTGCCTATATCTTCTTGAAAGAGCCTTTCTTGGAGGTCACAAGCATCATCATGATGAGTAGGAGCAGGTTTGTCTTCCTCAAGGTTTCGAGCAAAACCTTTCTCCTCCTTCCTGCCCCAAGATTCCATTGTTTCCTTCCAACTCATGACCTTAAGATTGGAACTTTCCCTTATTGTTGAAAGGCAACTAGGAGAGCTGCTTGAGGTGATTCCATTAACACCCTGAGCTTGATCAAAGTTATATGAAAGAACACAAGGCCCATGATGCTGAGCAAAGTTATACATACAAAAAAAATGTGATTTCTTGATGGCAGCAGGACTGCTTAACTAGCTGATTCAACTCGGAGTCGCCATTGGTGTTGATGAAAATCCTCCAAAAGCTGGTTGGTTGAAGAACACACCAAAATTCTCCAACTCTTTGGATAAAAATTAGTGGGTCCCACCTGGCGTGCCAAAAACTGTTGTGTAAAAACTGTCCCACCGGGCGTGCCAAAAACTGTTGACGCAGTGGATTGCACCCTTGATAGGAGGCTGAGCTCCTACCTTCCACGCATCACAATGGAAACTCCCCTCTTGCCTGTGGGCCTGGCAAAATTGGGGGGAGAGTCTCTAGATAAGGGCTAGCTCCCTTTGATGTATCTCTGAGGTCTTGGATTTCCTACTGCTAACAAATAAATAAAAAGGGGGGGTTGAAAAGGGAGAAGGATGCTGAAAACAGAACCTAAACTAAATGGTGATACACCAAAAAAGTTGATCTACTTAGCTTGAGCATACACTTTTCACCAAGAACAAGCTGATATACACTTCATTTGATATGAGACTCTTTTACATTAGTGAGCTAGGGGTCTTCTAGAGATACAGGGAGGAAGAACTATCAAAGGTGTTTTGAGACACACTATGGCAGCTTGTTCACATACGCCTATACTCTACTGCAGACACTTCTGGCTAACCTGCAAAAGAAGAAACTTCACAATACACTAAACATGCTGGAATCGTTCTGTGAAAGCATAAAGGAAAATGATTTAACACAAAACGAAAACATAGACATATACGAAAGTGCAAGCTCAAATGGAGGTAAAAATGCTGTCTTGATTCAAGGTAAAACCCAGCAGAGCTCCGCCTTACAAGCCAAGAGATATTTGGGCAGAGCTTTGCCTTACAGGCTAAGAGATATCTTCTCAAATGAGAAGTTTACAATATATAGAGAGAGAAGTAAAGGCGGCCCTTTTGGAAAAGACTTTGGTGTCTTTTTACAAGTTGGCCCATGTGCATTGAGAGCATCGGGAAGAAGTCGCTGTTGCTGATATCATCCTTCTAGAAGAGGCCTGCTAGAACCATGCTGTGTAATCGCCGGTCTTGACTTTGGCGTTCAAACATTAATGTGAAAGCATGGGCCGCACCTCTTTTTTTGCAAACAAGACTACTCCTTCAAGATATTCACGCGGTTTGTCTGCTCATTAATGTAAAGTGAAGAAAACGGGTCACGTCGTTCACTGTTTGCACCCCTTGATGACCACTTGGCAGATACCGTGTCAACCGTTGGAGTAACTCTTTGAGTCGACACCTTCCTTTGCCACTTGGACTGTTTTGTCTGTTTCTGCACTTTGTCTCTTCCTGGCTTTGTCTTTTCTGGCTCCTTCGGCCCTCGGGGGCTATCTTCCCAGCCTTGCTGGTTCCTTGTGCTCTTCTCTCAGCGGTTCTTCCTTTTGGCCTTAAGGCCTTTGAATGCATTCGGGTCCGCGCTCAAGCCTTTAAATATCAATGGCTATTTCATTGCTGTAAAGTTGAAGTTCGCGCGCCTGTCACCGTTTGAAAGCCAACGGCTAGTTTATTGCCCTGAATTTGATGGCTTTGAGGACGTCACCGGTCGTCTGGATTCCAACGGCTAGTTCATGGTGCTTAATCTTGACGTTTTCGGGCCCGTCACCCTCCTTGGCAATTCCTTCGACTTTTTTCCTTTGCTTCGGCCTTTTGCTTCCTTTCCTTCGGGCTTTTGAGAAAGGTCCTTTTGGCAGCCGAGAGTCCCCCTCAAGGGCACCTGCCCTTCAGGGTCCTTCGGCGGCCTTGCTCCTCAAATCCTTCGGACAAAATGTCCAAAGGATTTTTTCTTGTCTTTACCGCTTATTCCTTTTTTCCGTCGGCTTTTTCCCCGGTTGAATTCCTTCGGACAAAATGTCCGAAGGAATTCCTTCGGACTTTTTGTCCGAAGGATTTGCTTCATTCACTTTGCCCCGGGTACTTTTCCGAAAGAATTCCCTGTTCTTTACCTCGTGAATTTCTTCGAACAAAATGTCCGAAGGAATTCGTTCGGGCATTTTGTCCGAAGAAATTCTTCATCTCTTGCCTTGAACAAATCCGAAGGAGTTCCAAATTTTCTGCCTTGAACAATTTTTCCGAAGAAAAACTTATCCCTTCGGCCTTCTCTTTGATCCCTTTGCAAGTGTTCCCTGCCCTCCACAAGGGCACTTGGATCCGAAACTGCCCTCCGCAAGGGCATTGGGATGATCTATTTTATGCTTGACTACCCTCCGCAAGCGCTGTTTGGCCTCTAAAATTGTCTTTCAGAAAAGTTGCAAAGGTCCTTTTGTCGCTTAAGTGTTGGGAACTTGTTTCTTTCCTGCAGAGTCCGTAGAAATAAGCCTGCAGAGTCCGTAGAAATCAGCCTGCAGAGTCTGTAGAAACAAGCCTGCAGAGTCCGTAGAAATCAAGACTTATGCAAAATCAAATTTTGAACTGCCTCAGAACAGCAGGGGAAGGAGGCCGATTTTGGCCTGCTGGACCAAAAATGGTCAACATAACCATCTGCCACCTTAACTCTTATTCCCTCAAATTCCTCTGTCCTGATTCCATGCCTCTCAACCAATCGGGCATCAATAAAATTATGAGTGGCTCCTGTGTCAAGAAGAGTGATAATCTTTTGCCCTGCTAGAACTCCATGTATTCTAAATGATCCCTCCTGCTGGATGCTAGTGATGTGCGCATCACGTTGCCTCGCTGCCCCTTCATGCTCTCCTCTTTTATGCTTATCTTCCTCGTGCTCCGTACCTGAATCCTCAGGATCAGATTGCTCATCTGATTTCTCCGATTCAGAGTCCTCATAATATGTCCACATCACTCTATTGGCTTTTCCTTTAGGTCTTAAGGGACAATCATGGTTTGCATCATAGGGCCCCTTGCAGTAGAAACATAACTTCCTTTTGCGCAAATCATTTAGTGTATCCCTATCTAGAGGTGCTGATGATTTGCCCTTAAAATCTGGTTTGTTCTTTTTAGAAAAAGATTTATTGTCTCGATATGAAGATCCCTTTGATGAGTACTTGCTTTGCAGGGCTGCAAGTTCCATGCTCCTAGCCTTCTTCATTGCCTCCTGAAGTGTGGGAGGATCAAATGCTTTAATCCATCCTCACATAGGCTCCAATAACCCCTCAATGAATAGCACCACCAATTGTCTCTCTGAGATGTTGGGCACCGTTACTGATAGTTTCTGGAAGTCTCCAATATAGCTTTCCAAACTACCAATTTGCTTGAGCTGAGCCAAATCCCTGAAGTAGGATTCTGGATCCTTCCTATCAAAACGTTCAATCAGTCTGTCCACAAACTCCTGGTAAGATGTGATCTGACTGTGTTGCAATGTAACTAGTCCATAATACCACCATTCGTGTGCTGCTCCCTCTAGATGCAAAGTGGCATATTTGATAGCTTCCTCTTCTGTCATGGGTCGAAGAGCCAAGAAGGTATCCAACTTATGAATCCATGATTGTGTCGTAGTCTTGTCACTTCCATCAAACATGGGTATTGTAAGCTTATTAGTAGCGTGCTGGAGTTCCTTATTCTGATTCCTAGGTCTTCTCTCCTGTCGAGGCCTATAGTAATCCATCCTTGATTGTACAAACCGATCAAAATGCATAAGCCCTTGTGCTTCAGGTGTCAATTGCTGCCATTCATCATGGGCAGCCATGTATGCATCAGCATAGGTTGGATTCTCAACCTCTTCAATATCCTCCTCAGCTGGTTCATTTCTAAGGAATGTGGGCTGAGTAGGCCTATCTGCAGTGCGGGAGGGTGCCCTCTGCACTCTTCGGGGCCCAGCTACACTCCTATTATCTTCATGGACCTGAGGCTGTCTTCTAGGTAAATTCAACTGCTGTAGGGCCCCAGCTACCTGTTGCTGACCAACTCGTAAATCACTTAGAGTGTCTCTCACTTCCCTGTCACCATTTCTATCAGTGTCTCTCCTCTCATCTCTGTGTGGACCCATGTCTGCTCTGTCACCCATTTCAGCCAAAGCTACCTCTGTAAATGGGTCTTCTTCTTGCCAATTCCCTCCCTGTTCTGCTCTTCTACGGCTATAGTACCTGTTGACCATTTTTGGTCCAATAGGCCAAAATCGGTCCCCTTCCTTCCCTGCTGTCCTGAGCCAGTTTCATTTTTTGATTTTGCACAAATTTGGCATTTTCTACGGACTCCACAAGAATCTCTACGGACTCTGCAGGTCCATTTCTACGGACTCTGGAGAGAATAAATGGGTTCCCAACACTTAGGTGCAAAATGGACAAGTGCTGGTTTCAAGAGTCTGGTTTAGTCGGTTTGATTCAAATGCCTGGTTCATCGTTTTGCTTCAACAGCTTGTTTCAATGGCTCAGTTCAACAGTCGATTCAATGCCTTCGTTCAACGTTCGGTTCAACGGGTTGTTTCAAAGAGACAAGTCCCCAACACTTAGGCGCAAAAGGGACCATTTCGAGAGCCCTTGCAGAGGGCAATTTCGGACTCAAGAGCCCTTGCGGAGGGCAAGGAACACTTTCAAGGAGGCCACAAAGAAAAGTTGAAAAGGTAAGTTTCCTTTGGACTTTTGTTTAAGGCAAAGGAGGCACCCTTTGGAAGGGTCGTTTTCAACTTTCCCGAGGGGCACTTTCAAAGGCAGTCAAAGAAGCAAAGGAAGAAATCCTTCGGACTTTTTGTTCGAAGGAATTCGAAAGGTGCGAAATTTGGAAGGCTAAGGCGAAGAATAATTTCTTCGGACTTTTTGTTCGAAGGAGTCCGCGACCACTTTGCCTTAGTCTTTTTTGGAATTTCTCTCGGGCTTTTCTTCTGAATTTCTTCGGAAGAAAAGCCTGAGAGAAATTCCAAAAAAGACTAAGGCAAAGTGGTCGCGGACTTTTTGTCCGCGGAAAAAAGTCCGCGGAAAAAGTCTGCGAGAAAAGCCCGGGGAGAAAATCCGAAGAAGTAGACAAGGCAATTCTTGCGACTTTTTGTCCGCGGGGAAATGTCTGCGGGAAATTAGCCGAAGACCAAGGGAGCCGAAGGACCTCGAAGGGCAGGGGCCCTTGCGGGGGACTCTCGGCTGCCAAATGAAAGACGCTTCTCCAAAAGTCGAAGGGTCACCCTCCCTTCGGAAAGGAAGCAATGAGAAGCCGAAGGGACACCTCCCCTTCGGGAGGGTCCAAAGTAAAGCCCGAAGGTAGAGGAGTGACAAAAGGCCGAAGAGAAAAGACCGCAGTAATTGCCAAGGACGGTGACGTCTCCGAAGCCGTCAACTTCAAGGAAATAGACTAGCCGTTGTTTTTTCAAAAGGTGACGGGCCCGCGAATGTCATTTTTATAGTAGAGAAATAGCCGTTTGATCTTTGAATTCTTGAGCGCCAACTAGAAAGAGCCCAGAGAACAAAGAGACAAAGAGACAGAAGCCAACAAACGGCAAAATCAGGAAGACAACGCTGGAAAAGGACAAAAGTTGAGAATGAACTCAGTGACTTGCTAATAAAAGAGCCCAAGGAGCCAACAAGGACGAGAAGATAGCCCCCGAGGGCCAAAGGAGCCAGAAGAGACAAGGCAAGGAAAAGACAAAAGTGCCAAGTGTAGAAACAGATAAAACAGTCCAAGTGGCGAACGAAGGCGTCGACTCAAGGAGTTATTCCAGCGGTTGAAACAGTGCTTGCCAAGTGGTCATAAATGGGACGCAAACAGTGAACAGCATGACCCATTTTTTCTCCATTTTGCATTTATGAGCAGACAAACCGCGTGGGTGCCTTCAAGGAGCAGTCTTGGTTATGGAGAAACGACGCGGCCTATGTTTTTAAAACCCTGAAATCAGAATCGGAACCAACACAACATTTATATTTTAGCGGCTTCCTTTTCCCAACACCCTTGGGACGCACATGGGCCACTTGTCAAAGGGCGCCAAAAGTCTTTTTCAAAGAAGGCGCTGTTGTTCCCTCTTCTCTATATATATTGTAACTTCTCATTTTAAAAGATCTATCTTTCACATTGTAAGGCGAAGCTCTGGGAGTTCTCACTTGGAATCAATAAAAATGCATTTTTACCTCTATTCTGGTTAGATATCTCTGAGTGTGTCTGAGTGTTAGTCTTGTGTTCAGTCATTGCTTCCTAATGCTTTCACAGGGTTGACACCAACACACCTGATTTCTACAAGGCGCCATTCTTACAGGTGACAAGAAGAGTTGTACCTGGAGCGCAGAGGCAAAAGAAGGTTACTAGACAGTGTGCTTTTCCTACAGCGCTTATGGTAAGTCCCTTTTTTGTGTGTTCCATTAAAGCCTCCCTGTTAAACTTCCTGCAGTCTGGTCCTTCTACCAGTCAGAGCGTATGTATGTGTTCTTATGGTTCAGAGTGTGAGTGTGAGTAGGTCAAATCATTTGGTGCATCACTCTTTTAGATTAGGTTTTATTTTCCTATAATCCTTCTCCCTTTTCATCCCCCCCATTATATATATATATATATGTATTAGCACTTATTGGAATAACTCAGATGCATTAAAGGGAGCTAGCTCTTATCTAGAGACTCTCCCCCCAGTTTTGCCTTGCCCACAGGCAAGAGGAGAGTTTCCATTTTGACGTGTGGAAGATAGGAGCTCGGCTTCCTGTCAAGAGTGCAATCCACTGCATCAACAGTACTTATGATGACCTCTCATGTGATATTTTAACCCCCCCAGGATGGCAGGAACCTGGCTCTGATACCACTGTAACAATCCTTGCCCAATTCGCTCTTAATTATTTCAATTAGCTGTCTTGTAATTTTGTCAATCACTTTGTAAGCAAAGTGCTTCTTACTGGTTTTTGTCACAGTTTTGATGGTTTGTTTAAATGACGATGGATTAAAGCTTCAAGAAGTTTTAAGAATGACAATGCTGAGTTCTAGATTCGGGTTTTGTTCTTTTCTATGCAATTAGATGAATTTACAGAGCAAACTAATCACTTACAGCCAATGGACATTTAGTCGAACAGTTGGCATGCAACCTACTATCTCAATTCAAATGCTCAACATATAACCATAAATGATCAGCAACTTGTGATTCTTAATTGTATTGATGATTTGATACAATGCCCCACTAAACTAGCCAAGACTCTTGGCATAAACAAGAATTACAATTATATGGTATGCTGGTATGAAGGGCATACACCTACAGCTGCAAATATAAACTATATTAAAGGATGGATTGTATGCAATGAACCCTGGTGGGATTGAGGCGCCCTTGAGAATAAATGAAGGAGCAAGCAATTTACCAATGAAAGGATGGTCTCCCAAGCCAAATCGAATTTTCCAGCCAGCCGCCCCTGTTTTGGTCTAATCTCAAATTTAAAATAATATGCACTGAATATGCGCTGCCTCAAGCAATTAATATCATCTCCATGCTCCAAGAAAGTGGATGCACCAAGCCAAGCAGCGAATCGATGCAAAATGGAACCCCCACAAGCAAAAACGTCCCTCCCAATGGCGTCCTTCCTTGACTGTAAATAATTGATTTTTATATCAGCTCTCTACAATGCAATCTGCTCTCTTAACTAAGGAAAAATCGATGCTAAGCTATATAGAAACCAATACCAAAGAGATAGCTATGCAGCCTCCACAAATTCATCAAATCGATTCCTCCAAAATTGGCCAATGGCCACAAATTCTGCTCCAATTGAGATGACTGAAATATCACCTCCAAAATGCAACCCTTCAAGAGATATTTCACTCCCTCATTTATGCTATCAATGGGAGTTATCGTTCCCAAAGACAAATTGATTCACTGCAGGAAACTCTAGGCTCCACTAGCGTACCACAACAAAGACAACATCAAATCGGGATAATTCATAATGGCAGCCCACACCTCCCTTTATACTCTTTTTTTCATTTGGGAAGCTTCTAGAAACATCATAATATTTTATTATTATTTTTTTTCCCCTTTTTAATATATTATATTTGCACTTTAATATAATATAATGAATTATATCATAAAGCACAAATATAACATCATCTTGTAACATGAGGTTTCTAAAAATAGAACATTCTAATAAATCATTAGAAAACCTCCAGAATATGTCGCAACTTCCCCAAAGAAACTATTGACCATTTTTGGTCCAGCAGGCCAAAATCGGTCCCCTTCTTCCCTTGTTGTTTTGAGCCAGTTGAATTTGGGTTGCACAATTCTTTCGACAGAAGATGAACCAGTTCAAAGAATGAAAGGGCTTTTACAAAGCTTCTTCGGACAGTTTGTCCGAAGAAATTCACAAGGAAAGACAGCGAAACAATGATTCAAGACACTTTTCCTTAAGGTTGGAAAAGTGGTTCAACGTCAAGGTTCAACGGCATGAGCTTTCCAAGAACTTTGAACCATTTTCGGTTCAGTCGGTTTGGTTCAACAACTTGGTTCAGTCGGCTTGGTTCAATTGGTTTGGTTCAACGAGTTGGTTCAAACTGTCAGTTCAACGGGATGGTTCAATCAGTTGGTCCGATCTTTGGTTCAATCAGTCAGTTCAAAGAGTTGGTTCAACAAAGGGTTCAATCGAATGGTTCAAAGTGGTTGGTTCAAGCAGCAAATTGAATGAGCAGAACACAGTATTGAACCATTGAACCGTTGAACCATTGTTGGTTCAATCGGTCGGTTCAACTGGTTGGTTCAATCGAACGGTTCAATCAGAAGGTTCAAGAGAGTCTCCCGAAGGACCAATGCCCTTGCAGAGGGCAGTCAAGCATAAAAGGGACCATTCCAGTGCCTTTGCGGAGGGCAGTTCCGGACCCAAGTGCCCTTGCGGAGGGTAGGGAACACTTGCAAAGGGATCAAGGAGAAAGCCGAAAGGGTAAGTTTTCTTCGAAAATTTGTACAAGGCAAGAGACGGAGAATTTCTTCCGACAAAATGTTCGAAGGAATTCCTTCGGACATTTTGTCCGAAGAAATTCTTCGGAAGAAAATTCCGTGGAAATAAAAGACAAGGCCCCTTCAAATGACTTTCTTCGGACTTTTGTCCGAAGGAATTCCTTTGGACAAAAAGTCCAAAGAAATTCAGAGAAAGAGCCGTGGGAAAAAACCTGAAGAAGAATTCCGAAGGAAAGGAAGTGATCAAGATAATTCTTGCGGACATTTTGTCCATGAGAAAAATGGCCAAAAGGAAAAGCTTGAATGAAGGCAAAACAAAAGGAAAGATATCCTTCGGACTTTTTGTCCGAAGGATTTCTTTCAGACAAAAGTCCGAAGAAATACGGCCACCAAAACAATGAGGACCCGACTAAGACAAAGCCCGACCAGAGCAAAAAGTCGAAGGAAAGGAAAAGGCTAAAGAAATTTAAAGGGGTGACGGGCCCGAAGACGTCAAAATTAAGCACCATGAACTAGCCGTTGGGATCCAGACGTCCGATGACGTCCCCGCGACGTCAATTTTAGGGCAATGGAATAGCCATTGATCTTTAAAGGCTTGAGCGCGGACCCGAATACATAAAAAGGCCTTCAGGCCAAAAGGAAGAACTTGCTGATGAAAGAGCCCAAAGAGCCAAAGAAGTAGCAGAAGATAGCCCTCGAGGGCCGAAGGACACAGAAAAGACAAAGCCAGGAAGAGACAAAAGAGCCAAGTGCAGAAACGGACAAAACAGTCCAAGTGGCAAAGGAAGACATCGACTTAGGAGTTACTCCAGCAGTTGGAACAGTGCCTGCCAATTGGTCATCAAGGGGCGCGAACAGTGAATGGCTCGACCCGTTTTTTCTTCACTTTGCATTGATGAGCAGACAAACCGCGTAAATGCCTTTAAGGAGCGGTCTTGTTTGTAAACAAATGGTGCGGCCTATGTTTTTTAAACGCCTGAAGTCAAAATCGGAGCTGACATAGCATTATCTTTCAACGGCTTCCCCTTCCCAACGGTCTCAGCACACGTGGGCCACTTGTCAAAGGGCGCCAAAGTCTTTTCCAAGAGTGTGCCAAAAGGCCTCTTTCTTCCTACATATATTGTAACTTCTCATTTGAGAAATCTATCTCTTAGCCTGTAAGACAAAGCTCTGCCCAAAAATCTCTTGGCTTGTAAGGCGGAGCTCTGCCGGATTTTACCTTGAATCAAGACATCATTTTTACCTCTATTTGACCTTGCACTTTCGTATACGTCTATGTTTTTGTTTTGTGTTAAGTCATTTTCCTTATGCTTTCACAGAACGATTCCAGCATATCCAGTGTATTGTGGGTTCTTCTTTTGCAGGTTAGCCAGAAGTGTTCACAACAGGAATATAGGCGCATGTGAATAGGCTGCCAAAGTGTGTCTTAGAACGCCTCTGGTAGTTCTTCCTTCCTATATCTCCATCGGACCCCTAGCTCACTGATGCAGAAGAATTTCCCATATCAAATGAAGTGTATACCAGCTTGTTCTTGGTGGAAAGTGTAGACTCAAGCTAAGTAGATCAACTTTTTGGTGTATCACCGTTTTAGTTTAGGTTCTGTTTTTCAGCATCCTTCTCTCTTTTCACCCCGCACGCCCCCCCACGCCCCCCCCCCATTGTTAGAAGTAGGAAATCCAAGACCACAGAGATACATCAAAGGGAGCTAGCCCTTATATAGAGACTCTCCCCCCAGTTTTGCTAGACCCATAGGCAAGAGGGGAGTTTCCATTGTGATGCGTGGAAGACAAGAGCTCAGTGTCTTGTCAAGGGTGCAATCCACTGCGTCAACATAAACCGACTACCATTTGGGTGACTGCGAAGAGGACCCTCAAACCTTGCCGTATTAGTCTACGAGGGCCACTGATAGGCTAATCCTATTGAAAGTACAATGTCTGACTAGAAGGGGACATTACAGCTCTCTTTCTTGGTCTTTGGGGAATATTTTCTTGCCTCGTGCGCCTTGGATATTTCCAACGAAATCCCAAGCTTTACAATGAGTGCCTCCATAAACTTGTCCATCTTGTCAAGCTTTACCATTTATTGCTAGATGCTTGCAACATCTACCTACAAATTTTAGAATCCCATCTCTTTGGGAGTCTTTACTCTTGAGGTATGCCTCTTCTTCATGAGTCATGCTAATTATCACCTCTTGACCCACCTCTTTGGGGATATCTCTTGCCATAAAATAATTAATAAACCTTCCTCCTCTTGCTCTAGCTAATCTAGTAAAAAGCATATATCTCATATTTGCAAAACTGATCACACCACACAAACCACACAAGTCAACCACCAAAGATCTGCTTTGGTACCAATCTGATCCATAATTAGGATAGATACCATTCAGAATTCACCAACATAAATATTAACATGCTAATTCTAATATAAACTGAAACATATTTATGTTGTTTTTCCTTCAGTGTGTTTCTTAAAAACAGACTAAACATGGTATTGTGAAGCTGACTGGAACTTATGACAGCAGTTGTGTAATTTGAAATTGAGCAAGTAAATGGATAAAAACAATGGCACAGAGAGATGAAGACAAGAATTTACCTTGGAGAAACTTAACGTGGGAAAACTTTGACAACTTGGGGCTGACCCTCCCTGTTTCAACCAAAATCAGGAGGAGTTACAAGCCAGTTGCTCTCACAAGTCTGCCCTTGTCTGAAACTCACTCAACTTACTTCACTTCTACATTCAGCTGTTCCAGCATTAGACAACTCAATATAATTTTACATTATCCCAATGAGCATATTTTTGCTTCCACATGATCAGCCAAATGATGCAAAAGGCTCCAAATGCCCCTTTCACCTCACTAGTCAGAAAGTAGAGTGGCACAGATTCTGGTATTGGCAGTTCAGTTCTCCTTTTGTCATATTTGGACATATTTGACAATATCTACCAGGACATATTAGACTTGATCGGATTTGTTTGGTTCACCTTTTCTTTGCTGGATGTGCATTTTACACATTCAGATAGGGCCCAATGTGTCCGTTACAGAGTTAATGTTCAGGTGAAACATTCACTTGGAATCAAATGTATCACTTATTCATGTCTTCAACTTCCGCAAAGGTCTTTGAGGGTCCGACCACCCCAAAGTCTTCCTTGTCTTCTGTTTTCTTTGAAAATCCCATTGCACATTATGTATGTTAAGTTTTACTGCCTTTAGAGTGTGAGTGGAAACATGTCTTGAGTTTGGCATTTGTCATACAAACCATGAATGAGTTTGAACAACTGAAACAAAACTGAATTACATCATCATGACTGATCCATTTTGGCTCACTTATGTCACCAAATTTTGTGTCTGTGAAGTTACAAGTGTGTTGAAATTGATGAGGGTCACCAATGCTCCTCATTGCTTTGCATTTCACCTTTCAAAGTATAATACTGAGTGATTTCTAGACTGGCAGCAAGGGAGACAGTTGGAATTTCTCGCTGTTCTTAATCCAACATATGGAATTTTTCCTTCTCTATTTCCATTTCTTCTTGATCATCATTTCCGGTCATCATCTCATCATTTTTAGTTAATAAAATAATTTTTTTGGATCCTTCTAGAGGCCTTGCACTTTGTCCCTTGAATCAAAAGTATATGCAAACTCCTTTTTGATTTTGTAATAGTAGAAATAAGAAACAAATCCTAACTTGCAGGAAACACCCACTGCACAATGCGTTTCCTGCTAGAAATGCTTCCAAAGCGAAGCAGGGAATTGAAATGCCCTTGAAATGCACCGGAAGTGCTGGGAAATTCCAGATTCTTGCCGGAAACATCCCGGAAACAGCTGTGCGTTTCCAGAAGTTTTTGAGCATTTCCAGCAGGTTTTTGGGCATTGCTGGCAGGTTTCTCAGCATTTATGGCGCTTTAATTTTTTTTTGAAAACTTAAAGACAAACCTGGAAAATAAAAAAAGAATTTCATATTTTTTAAATGTTATATATATATATATATATATATATATATTCTAATAATTTATTGTACAGATGTTTCCGTGCCATTTTGTTTCCAAGTGTTCTTGAAATATTGGCATTTCCACGTTTCGGATCTGTTTCTGTTTCTCGGTAACTTAGAATGAATCAGATTTTTCATTTTCCTTTAGCCCAGCCTTTGATGTTGGATTAGTTTTGGAGGGGTTTCCTGTTGTAAGATTACTCCTAACGACCTTTAAATTTGTTTCAGCTTGTGGAATGACAACCTCACAAGTAGCCAACTTCAAAGCCTTGGCTTGCTTCATAAAGAAATCCTATTCACCAACATACGTAGCAACTACTTACCAGGAGGAATATTTTCCACCAGCAAGCTAGCTTGGTGGAAATCCATTATATAATATGCCGCAATGCCTTGTTTCATGTTCTTAAGAGCCAAGAAGTCATCTTTTTGGGCATACACTTCAATGCCACGATAGAACACAGTTACAAATTTGTTCCAAGAAGTTATTTACGGCACGCCACCTTCTTACCTTCCTTGTTTGTTCATTTTCCACTAGTGAAATGCTGACCCTTCAAGATGCAAAGTGGCAAATTATTTTTTTGTATTATCTTCCACTGGGTTTAATTGGAAATAAGGGACAGCTTCCCTATCTAATACTTAAGCCTAATAAGTTCACTGCAATCGTCAAACTCAGAAATGGGAGTCTTCCCATTAGCCTCTACTTTATATGGTTACTTCCCTAGATTTCTTATTTTTATTGATTACCAGGATCTCCTTCCAAAGTTTCACACAAGGGTTTTGCTTATGATCATAATGCCCAACCTCGCTTCGCCAATCTTGTGGCCTGCCATTCTTCTTATCCACCACCACTCTTGTTTCTGTCTCCTTTTGTCCATTGCCACAATCAATATACATTGGGCTTGATTCATTTGCTTCATGGTGTCCTTTATCCAATCCAAGGGAGTCCATAGCACTTACAATGAAGCCATTTCTAATTTCCATCACTAAGGCAATTTCTAATTTTCAGGTATTTTCTCCATGAGTAGCTTAGAATGAAGCCATTTTTGATGTTCACCCACAATGCCATGGAAGTGGCTTTGTTACCATTTTTATGAACCTAAATGCAAACATTCTATATCGATTTTAAACACTGTAGAAAAACCTTATGTCTGAAAATCTAAAACCTGAACTGAAGAAACACAAATCTGATTTCTGAATGCTTGTTGAAAAGAAAAAGAAAAAAGTTCTGTTTCAAAGACTGGACACAAATTTTAAAGAGTGATCTATTTTAAACACTGTAGAAAAACCTTAGTTTGAAAATCTAAAACCTGAACTGAAGAAACACAAATCTGATTTCTGAATGCTTGTTGAAAAGAAAAAGAAAAAAGTTCTGTTTCAAAGACTGGACACAATTTTTAAAGAGTGATCTAATTATTTGGACAGTACAGAAAACAATACTTAATTTCAAAAGAATGGAAAAGGAAGAAAACTTCAGTATTACTGCAATACCAATTCAGAAAGTATATGAAGAGAGGAAAAAGTTATTCAAGAATGTTTGGGTGCCAACTCAGGCCAAAACGCCTACAAGAGCAGTATGGTTACTGCACTTGGCCATAGTAGTATATACTGTCTAACCTGGTTGTTTTAATCTTAGGTAGGTTTATTGGATGTTTTTTGTATTTGCGAAAACACAGTGTTCAGAAGTGTATCGATGCTTTGGAGGTTGCATTTGGCTATAGCTGATGTTTGTGGGATCTTTATGTGCATGGAAGTAATTCATTATTTTATACCTTATCTTAACATGTTCTAAACAGTGTATTTATTCAATTTTCATTCTTTAATCTGTCAACAATCTGTAGATAGCTCTTCTAAGTTTTCCGTTGTCACACCCAAACCCATGGTATAGGTTACAATCACATTATCTCTGTGGTTACTGATGGTTCCCACTCCACCAAATGCCCTTGGCTTACGTTTCAAGGGCCTCTCAAAGTGTAATGCATACCATCTTCCATTGATATTCTCTTTTATGATGTTTTTTTCTTCCTCCAATAGCTGTGATGCGGTCTAATTTATTTGGATATTAGAGGCTTGCCTAACTATAGCATCACATAGATTCTTTAGTATTCTTTTTTCACCCCCAACCATTCACTTATTTTATATTGTATTTTAGAATGTGTATAAATCTGAAAGGCTCATTTTGCATAGAACTCTGGGAATTGTATCTTGACATAGTTTTTTATATTTCAATTTACGTGCTGTTCTTCAGACTCAGACTAATAATGTGTACTTTAATGTTATTCTATTGAGTTTTATTTCCAACGTGAATGGACTTTAAATGCACACAATTATAGAAGATGTTTCCTTATTATATTTCGAAAATAAAATAAAAAATCATCTAAATTTCTGTTTGATTTTAGTTCCTCAAATTGTTGTTAGTTTTGAAAATTGTCCCAACCACTTGGCCTAATCCCCAGGAGCTAGCATTTAAAATATTATCTATTGTTCATTTCATTTTTTTAGATTCAACCTTTGTTGATCTTAAATTATTTTGTTTTCATGATTTATTTGATCTAAAAAGTCTTCCAATAATATGAATTTACTAATAGTTACAAGTGGTGGTTCATTTCAACTCTTCTGCATAGTATGCTTTATGTTTGGATTCCATCTTCTGAATATGAATTCTATGTGCGAGCTATCCTGTTAAAGGCACATAAATCTTGCTTATGTGCCAGCTTTGTGTATTCTGCTGCAATCTCATTTTGGAGTCAACGGAGTTCTTTATTTGAACTTTACTGCACATGCATGAACCTGTACATTTGGTGATGCAGCATTATATAGAAAATTTGTTAATGCTTCTCCATCTTTTATTGATAGAAAACATGAAGCAGACAAAATTGAAATCGTGAAAATGAAACAATATGGAAAGATGACATGGATAAGGTTGACAAAGGCAGGACAGTTGAAGACTCTGTTAACTCCAAAGTAAACACCCTTTTTGATTGTCTTGGGTAGAGCATGAAGTTGTACTTTGTCAAACAAGAAATCACATGCTGCTTGGGATCTCGACAATGTGTTCATTTCCTTCTCTGGTTTATATCACTTGCTGCTAGCATTTAGCAACTAGTCTAATATCAAAATGTCTGCATGTCTTTGTGACCGACAATTATTGTACATTTTCTCATTAGTTCTTGTTAAGTTTGTGATTTTTGATCAGCCCCTTTTGTATTGATTGGTAACAATTTCAACAGATAAGAAGTCATGCAGAAAAGCACAATAAACTGAACAAAAGCAGTTTCAATGGTGGATTCAATTAGTCAAAGACGATATTAAAAAAAGTGAAGGTACTAAACAAATACACAATTTTAAGTGGATCATTTCACTGAATTGGGTGAATGGGACCTATACCTTGTCTTGTTTACCTAACAAATGGACATAAACAAGTAATCCTAGGTTCCACTTCCAAAGCTATTACATAGTATTCATAGGTTATGCAATTCAGTTACTTATCCCAATCAAACTCTGCCTGTATAGTGGCTGAATTTTTTTAACAGGCTGCAGAAGTGTTTGATGTTTTGATATGCAAAAGTTGATGCTTCCCTATATATTAGTTTTGGATTCGCTTTCTTATTTGTCTTTAACATCTATGGTTTTACTTTGTTAATCTGCTACTTACTATTTATGCATCTGTTTTGGCATTTGTTTGCTGTATTTGAAATCTTTGTTTTTATGTTGTGAATTGACAATGATAGGCATCTTGGGGGCAATAAACATGTGATCCTTCCAGCAAATGTAATTCCTTAGGAGATTTTATTGCGATAGATGAAAACCGATTTTCATGTTTAAGAGTGTGTGATAATATATATATAGGGAAGGGTATCTTGAAGGAGCTATTCATCAATAGATATGCTTGCATGTTACAGGGGACAAAGCTGGATCAGCTTACATTAAAGTTTCGGACTGTCATTTAAAGGTATGTTCGGATGTCTAGCATTATGAGTCCATTTGTTTTATAGTGGAGGGAAAGTATTGCCATAAAACATGTTATTGATGTCATACTTCTTTTCACAGCTGGAAAGCAAGCATGAAGCAGCTTCAGCATATGTAGATGCAGCAAATTGTTACAAGAAGATCAATACTAAAGGTTCTATTCTTTTCGATGTTTTAGTGAGATTCTTTGCTGGAGATTTTGTTCGTTGCATTTAAATTCTAAAATGTTTACTTATGTGCAAAAATAGTTTGACACTGAAATCTTACGTGAAAGCACATTCTATTACATTTTATATAGGTTAAAATTTTTACTGAAGGACTAAGCCCAAGAAAGAGGCAACTCAAAAATATATCAGCAGTTTAAGCATGTCCAGATCTACTAAAGTATTATGTAACACCTAGATGTCCATAGACTTAACAGTCCAAGATATTACAATGCATGCAATGAATTACATCGCAGCATTAGCAGATCATTCATCTTCAGTGAGACCAATAGCATTGGAAAAGGACTGAACAGAATCCATGGTATTGTCTTCCTGCTTCAATTCAGAAAATGCAACCACTGTATTTGTAGCCTCATAATCATCATCCTTGTTTTGAGCAACAACTAAATCATTGAGCAACGGTAACGGATGATTAATTGGTACAGAATGAAGGTCTGCAGCAGACCCAGGTGTGTCTTCCCGGATATAAATCTCTATGTGCACAACAAAATCAAATCCCAGGGTCTTGAATCTTAAAAACTATTTTCTTCCCCATGCCAATCTCTGGAAGAAATTTACTCATTCCTGAACTACATTATTAAAGAAGATATGAACCCATTTGGCACATAATTTATCATTTATGGAACAAGCAACTCCACCAACACTTACATGCATTGGCCTACTACTTGAACTCCAAATTTTTCTTCTTGGAATCCTCAAAGGATGTCATGTCCCTTTTTTCAAATCAAGCGAATAATAATTTAATATTAATGTTTTAAATTGTCCTAAAGTAATTTATTTAATAACATGGAAAAAATGACACTTAATCATTATTATTAAAGTGGGCCAAATTAATGATTATTAATTGGGCCAAATTAATGATTATAAATTGGGCCAAAAGCAAGGATAAATATGACTTTATTAAAATAAAAACATGTCAACATCAAAATAGAAGATAAAGCATTGCTTTTAGGGTTTTGGTGGAAAGGTAAAAATTTAAAAGGGTTGGATGAAAAGAAATCATCATTGATAATCATTCAATCAATTTTAAAACCCTTTTTAGAGCTTGAGCAACAATTGCTCAACTTTCATCACAGAGGATGAAAACCCTCCAATGAAAGGGCTTGAGGACAAAAACCCTCATATTCGGTAGGTGTTTCTATTTAGGGGCTACATTTATGCTTACCAGAATTAGAAGATTTTAGTTTCAGAGGTTTATTTGACAAAGGAATTTGTAGGGATTCAAAAAATAAGGGTTTGCAGGGAGCCACCATTTATTTTCAGAGTTTATGAAGCTACCGAGTTAAGCAAAAATTTCAAAATAAATTTCACAGGGTCTGTGCCATAGTCACCGCATTCAAATTCACCAAGGAAAAAAATCGAAAAAAATTCGGAGCTAAAAATTTTTAGATTAAATTCGGGATTAAATTTGGCTAATATAAATATACTTATTTTTAAAAATATATCATCCCACCATTCAAGAAACTCTAACATCTGAAACCCTAATGTAGGCACTGGAGGTTGGAAGTCTGAAACCCTAACGTAGGCATTGGAAGTGGAGAGTTGGAGATTGCAACCCTAAGTCAAAGACTTGAATGTTGTTGAAGTTTCAACACAGGGGCCGGAATGCAGTTATGCAGGTTGTGAGTCATGGAAGTAACAAATATGTCAGCTTCGAGATGAAGTTTCAATGCAGCAGCATAGGAAGGAAATAACCCAAATGCGTTTCTACACAAACAACCCTAAAAAAACAAATTTACTCGAATTTAAACGATTTTAAAAGGATTAAATTCATTGTTCAAATGTGTGATGAATTTTAAGATGAATTTGAATGAATTTTAATTTTTTTTTGAAGTTCAGCAAATTCCAAACTAAATCGTTGGAATTCGCCAAATGCAGTGACACTGGTTTGCGCTAGTTGGGCATCTTCCCTTTTTGACCCAAATTTGCGATCCCAACTTAATAAGATCAGATCGTAGCAGTTAGGGTTGTGTCTAGGGAAAAATAAAAATATAAATATTGCAGATCCGTATGGCAATCGTACTTCTATTAGACGGAGTAGATTCTAATCCGTACAGATCCATACCAGTGGTACTATTTATAGTTAGGGTTTCAGTCAAAGTTTCAAGTTTTTATGTGTTTTTAGGTTATGACAAGATATGACAGGTTATGACAGGTTAGGGTTTGACTAAGACATTCATAATTTATCGTTATATGCATATGTTATTGCTGATACATCGTCTGGAATTGAATGCAATTCATATTTATCTCCATTTGTTACGTTGGTATTGTATACATTTGCAAATCTAATTTATTTCAGTTTTAGATAGGATAGCAAAAAAAAAAAATTAGAACTCATAGTTGTTTGCTAAGGGATACTAAAATGTTATTAGAGCATTGATTTTGTCAGCCTGCAGGGTCGAAAGCTAACATTTGAGTATAGATCTACAATGGACACATGGGTGAAAGTGAACTTAGTAGAGAGAACATGGATTGGCGACCTAAGTTCTTACCAAAGGAAGAAGACAATGATCCTATCCAAGAGGTGTTGTTGTGAATACAGAAAGAACATCAAAAGCTAGGGATTGTCTTGAAGATTTCAACAAAAAAGCAAGACAAGAAGTACAAACAAAGAGGCAAGATTTTAAGAACTAGCTTTTGAAGCAATTTTCTATCAGCTATAAAGCCCTAGATTTGTTTAGAAGAACGCGAAAGAAAGATCCTATTCAGGAGGCGTGTTTAAAAGAGTAGTGTGATAGAGATGAGGTCAAACTTTTTGCCTTTGATGAATATGATAAGAAGTTTGATATATATACATATTATAATACCTTTGAAGAATTCCTAGAGGTATACACAAAAAATAGAAATAGTAGGATGAAGAAGAAAGATGGAAAGTCAAAACCTCAAAAGAATCCCAAGGAAGAAATCAAGAAGCAAGAAAAGTCAGATCCAAAAGAAGTTAGTGAGCAGCCCATAAAGGAATCCACCATGCGGGTGGAAAGTGAAGGATCTTCACTAGAAACAAGTACGACTTCTGATAAACAAAATGTTTGTATTAACAATGTAAAGGAAGAACATGAATTATATGTTGAATGCCAAGTGCAAGATTGAAGTTGTTCTAGCCCAAGAAACATTACATATTGAATGACAAGTATCCAAAATTGAGGATGTTTCAGTCCTAGAAGTACCTATCAATCTTCCAAGCATTGCAAAGTTTGAGTCATTACCATATGAGATTGATTTTTAGAGTAACTAAAGTGATGAGATGCAAGTAAGGAGAATGTTTCAATTGATGCCACTAATTTTGAAATTCTGAATTATAAGGATGGTTGTGCCAAGGCAAATCTCTCAAAAGCTCCTACTTCTAAATCAGAAAAAGGAAGTAAGCAATTTGATTACAGTCGAAGGTATGAAAAGGCAAGTCATATTTCAGATTTATTGTTTCATATTATGCCATTTCAAGTTTGTGGTCATCATAGAAAGTAGTGTATTAAAAAGTGTGGGTACTCGGTGGGTATCTGCGAAAAACCTTCTTTTTGGTTCAGACGGATAGACTGCTAGAAAACTGTTGGCTGGTTACCAGGCCAAAAAACATGGTTTTCTGAGAGCGGTTACCCACCAAAAACCGCAATTTCTAGCCTGGTAACCGGTTAAAACTGACAACCTAGAAAATATAAAAGAAGTGCAAAAAAAATCATGAATATTTCATTATGTTGTCATTTTTTTAGTGTTTACTTGTAGAATAAGCACTAATTTTGTGGCATTCATATGTTTCAACATTTTCCTGTTCCTTCTACATCCCTCAATTGTTCAATATTTCCTCTTCAAAGACTGGGTTCATTATGTATTTTCAGCTTCTTCAACTAGCCTTTGAATGTTTTTTATGATCTTTTTTTGAGCCCTATGCTTTTTTATATTGTACTTGTCTTTCTTGCACGAAAAGCTGAAAACAATAGTGAAATAATACAAGATTGCAAGGTTCTGATTTGATGTAGGTGTTGACAGCTATTTCAATTTTCTGCTCCATGTTTATATTTTTCTTGTTTTAAATAGATTTGTGGGAGTTCTATGTTTATCATCAATTGAATGATAAGGGGCGAATAACAGATATGAGAATTGAAATTTATGCAGTCTTTACCTTCCACTTCTAGGGGGTAGCAGAGGAGTTGGAGAGAAGAACTTCCATGAGCCATTTTAGTCTTTTTTTGTTTAAAATAGAGTATTCAGTATTCAAATTGTACTCTTATTTGCTTAAAAACTAATATAAAACATATTTATGACTAAGTTATGCGTTCTCTAAATCTCTACATTCATTTCATTTTCTTATGTATTTCAGTGTATTTTATGAATTTATATATATTTTTGAAGTAGCGATAAAAGTGCCGAGTAGTTGCCGAGTCCCGAATATAGGTCACAATTTTTGGTTGCCGAGTAACTGCGGTTCCAGAGTCTTTCTAATATGATGGAAAGCACTCTAAGAATGGAGAGAGGGTGAAGGACACTTGCAGTAAAAGATATAGGGATCCTTTTGTTTTAGTTCAAAATAGTCCATGCATAAAAGTATGGGATCTTGGTACTTGTAGGATAGTTCAGGCATTGCTTGAGGACAAACAATCTTTGGGAAGGGTGGACTGTCATGTCCCCTTTTTCAAATCAAGAAAAGAATAATTTAATATTAATGTTTTAAGTTGTCCTAAATTTATTTTATTTAATAACATGGAAAAAAGGATGCTCATCATTATTATTAAAGTGGGCCATAAAGTAATGATTATTAATTGGGCAAAAGCAAAGTTAAAGATGACTTTATTAAAATAAAAGCATGCCAACGTCAAAATACAAGATAAAACATTGCTTTTTAAGGTTTTGGTGGAAAAGGTAAATATTTAAAAGGGTTAGATGAAAAGAAATCGTAATTGATAATCATTTGATCAATTTCACAACCCTTTTCAGAGCTTAAGCAACAATTGTTCAACTTTCATCAGAGAGGACGAAAACTCTCCAATGAAAGGGCTTGAGGATGAAAACCCTCATACCCAATAGGTGTTTCCATTCAGGGACCACATTTGTACTTACCAGAATTAGAAGATTTCAATTTCAGAGGTTTATTTGACAGAGGAATTTACAGGTAGTTAGAAAATCAGGGTTTATAGAGAGCTACCATTTATTTTCAGAGTTTATAAAGTTGCCGGGTCAAGCAAAAATTCCAAAATAAATTTCATAGGGTCTGTCCTAGCTGGGCATCATCCCTTTTTGACCCAAATTTGTTGTGCCAACTTAATAAGATCAGATCGCAGCAGTTCGGGTTGCTGTCCAGGAAAACAAATAAAAAATTTAAAAAATTACAGATTTGTATGGCGGTCGTACTATCTAACGAATTAGATTCAAGTAGGTACAGCTCCAAACCAGTGGCTGTACCATTTACAACTAGGGTTTCAGTCAAAGTTTCAAGTTTTTGTGTTTTCAGGTTGACAAGTTAGGGTTTGACTAAGACATTCAAAATTTATTGTTATATCCATTTGTTATTGCTGATACACTGTTTGGAATTGAATGCAATTCATATTTATCTCCATTTTTTAAGCTTGTATTGTATACTTTTGCAAATCTAATTTATTTCAATTTTGGGTAGGATAGCAAATAAATAAATAAAAATTTCAGAACTCATAGTTGTTTGCTAAGGGATATTACAAAGGACGATGAGGAGGTTATGGATAGATTTAACACATGCATAGAGAGGATGACACTCGACAAAACCCTTACACATTTCTAGACGAGTTGCAAACTTACAAGGGTGTGAAGGTGAGGCTCTTTTCTTCAACTCTATGCATTTGAAGGGGAATGACCCAACAACTAGGTTAAAAAAATACTAAGTTATTTAATCATAGTCTCGTAGATACTAGACTTCTTTCATAAATGCAAATCTAGTTTACTTATAAAGTTATAAATGTCCTATTTGAAAATTTGTGGTGGGAAGATTATGATGCAAAAACACCAAATCTTTAAAGGCTAGAAATCTGTATTTTGTGCCAGTCCTGTAGCACTTATGGGTGTGGGTGCAATTGGAGCAAGTTTGAGGTGATTCACATGAAGAAGAGCAACATGTTGACCCAATAATGCTTCATTGACCTTGTTTTTGCGCAATACAATCTCTGTCTTTAAGTAAAAAAAGTGGAGGGGAAGGAGACTCATGATGCAATTGACCTGGAGCCATATTCTGATTGGATTGCTAATGATGTTGAGCCCATGTTTACTAAGGAGGAAATAACACATTTTGAGAGGGAAGCAGCGTAAGGGGCAGCAGCAACGGCCTCAAAAGCTAAAGCATCATGAGTGTTTGGACTGAATAATTGAATGTTTGAGGATGAATTCGTTCCCGATGAGGAATCTTTACCTTCTAGTTTGAAGGTGATGCTGATGACTATGAGGAGCTAGAGTGGGAAGAGAAAGTCCTCTATAATTAAGGGGATATACCTTCTCAAAAAATTCCATGCCTAGGAACCACATGGAAGAGGCTCTAAGGTAAATGCCTTTTAGTTTTGTGGTTGTCTATATATTTCCCTCTAACCACCCTGCACCAAAGCGTGTCTTGTATTTATATACCTTTTAAACCATTTTTTCTCCCAAAGCAAAATTCATGACCTTCATGGAATCAAACCCAAACCTCCATTTTTAAGTTTTTTTAATGCTAAAAGGGAATTTTTGTTTTGTCCTCTATCCCATTCCATAAGATTTATTTTGTAATCTTGTGGTAACTTCAACTGTTTTACTTGGCACTTGGAATAAAGACATTATGTATATTGTAACTCCCTGTAGATGTACTTTAATTAATTGAAAGCTTCTTGCTAAGGTAAGCCGTTTTCCTTTCTTTGTTGACAAATTTGCTTGAATTCAGTCTATCACTCGCTTCCAATGCTCGATGCTTCTCTCCATAGTTATTCCTAGGTATATACTTGGTAGCTTAGAAGGTTAAAACTTCATAATTCTGCAGATTCTTTCTTGTAATTCTCTAGGTACATTAAATGAAAATAACTTTTGATTTTCCTGTACTAATTTTTTTGACCTGCAGTAGTTTCATGAATATCCAATATTTTCTTGAAAAATTCTAATTTGAATAGTTGGAGCCCCTACCATCAAAGTATCATCTATAAATTGAAAATCAGGTACTGGATCCATTGAATAAATTGAAAATGGGATATTTGGGATATTGGATTCACTGAGGAAGTTATGCTTAGATCTTTTATTCTTCTTTCTTGTTGTTCCTTCTTTATCTTCCTTCTTAGAGCTTCTACCACTATAATAAATAGGTAGGTATAAGGGATCCCCCTACCTTAAACCTCGTGATGCATGAAAAAATTCAAGAGACAAGTTAAAAAAAAGACTTGAAATGCATGAGTAATTATGCAAATTTCAACCCATGTCATCCAATCCTATGTGCAACCAAACTTCATTGGCATTTTCATTAAAAAAATCCCAATATACTCTACACAAGTTTTGTTTAAACTTTATATCTAGTTTTATCATCAATCTTTCCTTCCTACTTTTGTGGACGGATGAATAGTTTCATGAGCTAACAAGATCCCATGTATTATGTCTCTTTGCCACGAAACCTTTTTATTCTTCTTGAATGATTGTGTGATAATTTATTCAATCTATTTCCCATTATTAAAGTTATTAATTCGCTGTTAGTCATTAATTAATGGTTGGTTATCAACCTTCCCAACTATTGTAACATCCTTTAACTCAATAAAAGATGGATGCACACACACTTCAAAGTGTGCCTTCCAATTTATCTTCATTCTTTTAGCATTCATATTTGCTAACACTAATATCAGAGCCATTGTTTAAGGAAGCCCTAGGTGAAGGGTATGGATAACAAATTGCACAGTCATGTTCGGGGAAGCCCTAGACAAAGGGTACAAACTGTGAAAAAAAATAGGTTCGAGGTTCGAGGAATCCCTAGGAAGATTATTAGGGTAAGAACCGGAGTCTGTGAAAGACCCTAGACCAGAGACAATTCACAAAAATTGCAATTAGGGCACAACAAAAAGAAAAATGACGAAGACAAAGCAATAATTAGTCGTGGCAAAGGAAGAATAGTTTGAGACTGAGGAAGAACACAATAGTAGAGGAAGATCGAATAAAAATGTGACTAGAAGATATCTAGATCAAGGAAAAACATGATTTGAAGAGCAACTTAGGAAAAATGCGATTTGAAGAGCAAATAAATTAGTGATTGAGGTCTTGATTTGCAGGAGCTCTAAGTCATGATTGTAGAAGATAAAGGAGTCATGAGACCAGAACATAGAAGAATTATGGATTCGCAAAGGAATGGTAGAGGAAGACTGTCGTGGATACTCTAGGGTAGACTTTTATGGATGTGCATAGGGAGAACAATCACAGATTTCCATAAAAGAATCATCATGCTAGAGCACCCAGTGGAAAGTGAAGAAGCTTTTAAAACTTCATGGTATTTTTAGACCAAAGAGCAGTTTGTGAAGTTGTTGAAGGTGGTTGTGTGAAGATCCCAGATCAAGATTTTTTTGTGTAGAGTAGGCGAGACAAGAAAGTTCCGCTATTTTTAGACATTGGTAATCATTTTTTCGTAGTTTTTTTAAAGCTTTTTTGTGGACAGCCCAAAATGTGCTAGGGCACAGATTTCCAAATCTTAAATTATTGTTTTAAAAGCAGACATTGCATTGGTTTCTGTGTCAGAGGTCAAGATATTGTGTGATTAATGGCCAATATTCAAAACTTGGTTTTGTCGGAAGCACAAAAATTAACTGGTCATAATTACAATGTTTAGAGTCATAAGAGTTTAACAATTGCGAAATATCGTGATTGTGATAAAATCATTCTGAGCATGAAGCTAGACCTGCTACAAATTTTGTGAATTATGACAAGCGTCATAAGGAGGCCTTATTGTTGTTAAAGTTATTTGTGTTAGATGACATGATTCTTGAGGTCCAAAATGCCATTGAGGGAAGTGCACTTTGGACCAGTTTGAAAATTAAATATCAAACTTTGGAGAAAGGTCAGGGTTTGTACTTGAAGAATCTGCTATTTTTCACAAAGATGTTTGAAGATGAGTCCCTGTCAAAACATCTTTTTTGGATGTAAGACTTTTGAAACCAACTTTAAGTCATTAAGAAAAAGGTGGATGATGATGATATGATGGATCTTGTTCTAAACAGTTGACACCTATGAATCTTTTGTGGGGACTCTACACTTGATGGTAGGAAGCCAAACCTTGATATTTGATCAAGTTAGTTCTTTGCTGGAAAAAGAACATAGATAGACACAAATCACTATGTCCAATTTTAGACAAATAAAGAGTGCATTTGCTGCTCAATCGAAGGGGAAGTGGAAACATATCCCTGTTGATTCATCTTCTAAGTGCCAAGTGAAGTGCTTTTATTGTCATAAGGTTGGGCATCTCAAAAATGATTTCTAGAAGTGATAGTATGCACTTTTCCAACAAAGTAGTTAGGCGGAAAATGTAGTAGCAGTTGAAGGACGAGATTCTGAGGAGTATGACCTTGTGGCACTATACTTGAATCTTAGTGCTACCAGTTGTTGGGTCATTGATTCTGGTGCATTTTGACATTTCACATGTAAGAATTGGTATGTCAAATTTATTGCAAAGTACAAACTTTTCTGATTAAATTTCATTAGTTGATGGTCACTCATGCAGTAGAAGGGATAAGAGATATTTGCATGGTATTGAATTATGCTAGAATTATCAAAGGAAGGAATGTTAGGTGTGTTAGCATAAATAAAAATCTTGTCTGTTGGTCAATTAATAGAAAATCCCAACATCATTATAGATTTCTTTGAGAAATAGTGTATTGTGTCTAATGTAAAATAAGACAGAGTAATTGCTCTGGGTATTGGGCAAGGTGGCTTGTGTAGGCTCGTTGACCCTATATAGTCAACGTAAATGCACGTGTGGAGGGAGACTCCACCATACAAGTTGTGCTGGAGGATGAATTTCCTCATAGGCTTGTTGAATTTGCTCCAGTCAATTTACATGCTCTAATTGTGGAGGGTGTAACCACTATCAAGGTTGTGCAAAAGGATGCAATTCCTCAATCTCAGTCAAATGCACGGGTAGTTGAGCGGGAGGATGAAACACCTTAGTCAAAGGTAGTGTCTCATAGGATTGGAAACAAGGTTGTTCATTCAATAGAGCATGGTCAATTTTCTCTCATTTTTGACCTTTGTATGGTACCTGAACAACCGATTAAATAGTCCATTGGGTGCAAATGGGTGAAGAAAATTGGTACTTTGGACATGTACATGGTTCATCTTGTTGCGAAAGGCTTTTCCCAACAAGAGGGAATATATGAGGAGATGGTTGCTTCTACTACAAAGTTGGTTTTTACTCCCACTGCTACTGAAGAGTTGATTTTTACTCCTACTACGAAGATGGTCGCATTTCTGTTGCTTCTCTCCATAGCAACTCAGTTTGGTTTCCTGAATGGAGATTTGGACAAGGAGGTCTACATGGTGTTCCCTGAAGAATTTTAGGTACGTGGTTGTGATCATTTGGTTTTAAGGATGATTAAGTCCTTGTATGGACTTAAGCAAGTCCCTGTTATAGCACAAAATTGCACCTTGTGGGAGAGTTCTTCAGGGTCTCCCACTTTCGGCTATAAACATGGGAACAACCTCAGGATGTGGGATTCCTATAGTGAGGTTGAACCTCTAGGATTTTTAACGAGGCTAGTTCCTCTCCGGTGGATCACCTAAACTATTGCTGAAATGAAACTTCACGGGAAAAGGGTTAGGAAGAGGCAACAAGGCTCCTAAGAAAGCTAGCAAGCCATGCACTAAATTTAAATGGACACTCATCTACGCTCGAACCCACTCTAGATCAATCATGAGGCGACTTGGGCTTGCACGATCTCAGGATCAAGCTAACACATGCTGGAAGAGGTTTAGGGAGAACACTAGTCCGAACCTGCAAAACTTGAAAAGACTTCAAAGAGGCAAGCAACAGGCTAATGGATTAGGAATATGCGCATTCACGAATCCACCAAGCAACAAGCATACTAAAACACTAATTGAAGACATGAAATAGGCAAAGAAATCGAGTCTCATTACATTCAAGAGGTAGTTCTTACAATCTCTTGGCAGGGTTGAGCCTAACCAAAGGAGCCCATTTTTGCAAACGCCTCAAGGAGTATTCGTCCCCCAACAAGATGACAAAAACTCTAAAAAATGGGAACCCTTTCAAATGGCAAATTGCTAGATATATATAGAGAAGGAAGAAAGAGAGAGAGGTCACATGTGAGGAGAGAAGAAATCGTTGGTTGTTGCAAACGTCTTCCTTTGTTGTGAAACGTGCCGTTCCAGATCGCTCCAAGCTTATCGAGCCACTCCCGCATTCAATTTTCTCTTTGTGAGGACCATGCCTCCATGCTTGGAATGTCATGATTAATTTGTTCTTGGACGGCTGTCTGTATGACTTTAGTTCTTCAATGGCTAAATGTGATGACCATGCCGCTGCATTAATTTCTCATCTGCCCATGGAGACCAAAATTGATTATTGAGGAAAACCAATCCAAGACATTGGTTTTCCTATAGTCGATTTATAGAATATATAGCCTCCCTTTGGAAAATCGCCTCTATCTTTTGTTGATTGGCCTTTCTGTTCCAGCTTGCACCACGCAGTAGCTTTGTCATCCGTTGCTTGCATGACTTCTCGTGTTGCTGGATGGCTTAAGTCAAGCTCTTGAAAAATCCCGATTTACTCCATATGGAGTAACTCGGGCTTTTGCATCTTCTTTACTTATGAAGCTTCCCAAGTAAAGCACCTGGAGAAATCCGATTTACTCTTTGCAGAGTAACTCGGGTTTCCCAAGCTACTTGACTGTGGACTTTCTCATGTCTAAGTCTTTGGACTTCTCCCAGTTGAAGTCTTCGGACTTCTCTTAGTTGAAATCTTCGGACTTTTCTTAGTTGAAAACTTTGGACTTTTCCAAGCGTAAGTCTTTGGACTTTGGCAAGTTGAAGTCTTTTGGACCTTGTTTTCTGTAGTCTTTCGGACTTTCCTCATGGGCTTCTGTATTCCTTTGGGACTTGTCCCTTGCATTATCCCGCGGACAAAATTCCCGAAGGAATTCCTTCGGGCAATTTGCCCACGGAATTTCTTTGGCGGTCGCTTCTCTTTCTTTTCGGACTTCTCTAGAATGAAGACTTGTTCCTTAGAAAACCTGAAAGCACCCCCAAAGACCAAAACGGACTTTTGGCACCTCCTTACTTCGGATTTTGCTCAACTGAGTACTCACAAAATGGAGAAGTTGAGCTACCCCAGAAACCCGAAGTTGTCACTACTGGAAAACACGAAGTCTTCCCAAAGACTTGCCATTCTCTTGCTTGAAAGTCCACCTTTTCATACTTAGGCAAAAATTTGATATGGGGGCCAAGAAATGGCCAACAGTTCCATAAGCTTGATATATTTTATTTGAGCAACATCTCCATGATTCTGAATTTAGAATTATCGAGGTTGGGCTGAAGTTATCAGCCAATGATGATTCGTCACCGGTCAATGAATCACCCATCCAAGAATTGGTGGACAACTTGATACATTTGCGTGTCCACATGACCAAATCTTTGTTTTGTTGTTGGCTATCCTTTTTAGTTTTTGTTTACACCAAAGCTCCCATACTGGACAGTAGCAAAATGTCAGAGGACTATAGATTTCATGTTGATATCTAAAAAGTAGGTTCTCAATATAATGACTAAACTTTCGTCCCATTTTTTTGTAAAATTTTGGGACAAACTTTGAGTAGTCTTTGGTTTAGTCATTAAGGGAGAGTATTTAAGTTATTAATTAGTTGTTAGTTAGTCATTAACTAATGGTTGGTTATCTACCTTCCCAATTGCTTTAACCTCCTTTTACTCCATAAACGAAGGATGCACATGCACTTCAATGTGTGCCTTCCAGTTTCTTTTCATTATTTCAGCATTTATGTTTGCTAGCAACCATCACATAAAGAGATTGGTGCGAAGGCATTAAAGAATTTCACATCCTTTTTTTTGAGATCAAGGATAGAAAAGTTCTAATCTATTATTTCAAAACTGTTTTTTTCCTTTTGGATTCTTCTATTGCTTCTGTTATGTCCGAGACCAAAATATGCCAACATTTGTGGACGGATCCTGCTTGATATTGAAGAGAATAAAACGATAAACCTATGTAGGAGAAACAATGCTAATATAATCTTAAAGTCTATCAAAAAATAAAAATGGGAAACACACACTATACATGGGATTTCCACTTGGAAAAAACCCTGACAACCTTCTTATTTATTGCATTAACTCAATTGTTTATAATCTAATAACATACTTCAATGTTCTGCTTTACCTTAATGCACGTGCGAGTATTTGTAGACACATCAATAGGAATTTGTTCCAACAATATTACAATGCAATGGATACAAACCATCACCTTAGAAACCGTGGGTCGTAAACCATGGGCCAAATCCACCCATGGTAAAAAATAAAAACGGGAAACACACACTATACATGGGATTTCTGCTTGGGAAAATTACCTGACAACAACCTTCTTACTTACTGCATTAACTCAATTGCTTATAATTCAATAACGTACTTCAAAGTTCTTCTTTGCCCTAATGCATGTGCGAGTATTTGTAGACACATCAATAGGAAGCTTTCCAACAATATTATGATACAATGGATACAAATCATGGGCTTGGAAACCGCGGGTCGTAAACCATGGGCCAAATCCACCCATACAGATCTTGAACCACATATAGGGTTCCCATACCCCCTAGCCGGAGCAATTCCCTAGACTTCTGTTTTCAAAAAAAAAACTTCCATTCTTAATACACTTTAGAGCTCCTTCATCTTTTTTTTTTGCTGCAATGCCTCATTCATCCCTTCTTTCCTTATGCCTTTTTGAACTTCTTCCATTTATTTTTCAGCTCTTCTTTATTAGTAAAGAAATTGTCAAAAGTTTTTTGTTCCATTCGTTGGGCTTCTTCACATTAGCTTCTATGTCAATTTATATTGTTTTCATCCTCTTGCATCTATTCTCCACCATTATTCTAGCTTATCTTTAAAACCAAGGGATACCTGCTAGCTTTGTGCTGTTTGGATTGCTTAGAGATATTGGTCAATGATCTGATCCTGATTTCTTGAGAATATTTGAAATCATTTTCTTTCCCAATAGCAACCATTTCAGGCTTATAAGGAGCCTATTAAACATTTCTACTATAAGTTGGTCCCCTTGTCTTCTATTGCTCCAAGTAAATTCCCCTTCTTGGGGTTCCACATCCCAAAGACTCCATCCATTGCAAAAAGAATTGAAATCCACCATAGTTATTCCTAGAAGGTTGTTTCCTCATTTCTTCTCTTTAGGATTTAGATTTTTTTCAAAATCTCTAGCAACTATCTAGTTTGTGTCTATATACTTTTGTTGAATAACTCCTATTGCTTCCCAACATTTTTTTCTCTCACTGTTTTCCATTGGTCCAGATACACACGAGGATAATAACTATAAGTTTCCAAGCAAATCATTGAAGATTATAATATGGAACTTACTTGAATTCAACTTGAACCCTTTAAATCTGTTTGGATTCTACAGCATGGCCAAACCTCCTGCTGTTCCTTCCGCTACAAGTTATATTATTTTACTTGTCCTCCAAACTGTGTTTTTAACGTTGATCAATTCTTCCAAATCAATCTTAGTTTCATAAAAGAACATAATGGTTGGTCTCTCCTCTATTAGTCTCCTTAGTGAGCAACTCTTATCAAGGGCGTTGAGGCCATTGGTGTTCCAACTTATGATTTTCATGGCTGACGTAGGGGAATCTCACCCTCACTAAAGTATTCATTCACTTTGCTCTGACATCCCTTGTTGATTTCTGATTGTTTCTCCATGTTTATTTTTACTGCATCGGGTTTTCTTCCTCTTAAACATTACACACAACTTCGTAGCTAGGGCCATTTTCTGTTTCTGAAACTTACTAGGAACGAACATGCCCCAAAACTCCCCCGAAAATGTTCAGAAACGGTTCCTGCACGGTTTTCTAAATTGGAACCATTTCTGGGCATTTACTGACAAAATTTGTTACTATATTTTTCCATAAAAATTGAGGAATGTGAAAAAAACCTATTTAATTTTGCAGAAAGAAGGATTAAAAGTCCGTTATAGATTTGTGATAAAGAGAGAGGAAAATAAAAACTTGAATTCCTATTCAGTCATATATATGTAAGTGTAGCCGTAAATATTTCCCCTAACATGAAGTAAATCTATTCCGCAACTCTACATCAGCTTGGCAAAAATTATTCTTATCTCCTTTAATTCATGGCGACAAAATTAGTCTCTATAGCTCTAATTTTTCTTGTAACGACATTTCTTCTGGTGGCAACATTCCTTGATGCTTTGTCACAATTGTTTGATTTTGTTTTTACTTTAAAGAATAATCTAGGTTAAATTTATTTCAAAGCTTTAAATTTTAAAACTTTAATATAGTTTATTATTATAACACACTAGTAACAACTTTAATGCAATTTAATTTAGATCACATATAAGTTACATATATGTTATAAACTTAAAATTATATTTGAAGTATATATATTTTAAACTTAAAATAATATTTTAAGTATACATGATATAAGCATATTGATATAACTTATTTTTATATTGTTTAAAGTTTAGAAGCTTTTAAAATAATAAGATTTTAATTTTATCTTTAAAATTTAAAATGTGAGTATAATTTTCAATATACAAATTTTATTCCTTTAATATCCTTTCAATATAAATTCAATATATATTATATATTTTAAATTAATATTAAATATTAATTATAAAGATTAAAAAGGAAAAAATAATAAAACTATCTATCTTTTACCAGTTGTTTCCTTTTCCTTTTTTCATGTTTCTTGAGGGTTTGAAGAATCGCGTTTCCTAAGATGTTTCCATTTCAGAAACGCTACCCATTCCAAGATTTCATGCAACTTAGTTCCTCTTCTTGATTTTAACCATGTATTTTGTGATCCATTTTTTGCCAGATGCTTTGGATCCCATTTTTGCTTCTAAGATTGTTCGACTCTTCTAGCTTCATCTTATAAGGAAACATGCTTAATGTGTTGTGACCCACCGCACTATCCAAGGTTCATAACCCTTGAAATATCTGATAATCCATTTAATTTCGAGAGATATCTTCAAAGCTAGATTTCTATAAAAAGGTAAAGGCTGTTTTTTAGGTCACAACCAAACCAAATTGGTATATGAGACCCCCTTGTGGAAGCTTGCAAGGGGAGGTCAAATATGAGACTCCTCTTTCAAATTGGGCCTTGTGTGCATATAAATCATAGTATGCATACACTGAGTACTTGGTGAGTTGTCAAGTATTCGCCATTTTTTTGCATAGGCGAGTTTTAACTATTCAAACTCGCGAGTCTGCACACGAGTTTTTGCACAGAACTCGTGGCGAGTCTGAGCGTAGAACTTGCCATATGCAGTTTGACAGAAAAAACATGGTTAAAAAGTCACATTTGCTTCTTTTTAAGCCCACGCGCCCACACATTTTCATCACACAACATTTGAGCATCCTTTGAGAGAATTGGACGGAGTTTATAGTGTAGTGTGAGGACTAGACCCTCTCAGTCTCCCCAATTTCTCACTAGAACGGGGAAGAGGAAATTGTAAATTCTTGTAATTTGTAACTTTCATTGATATGTAATTTATGATGATGATTTTCAATGACAATCATCATAATTTCATAAGCATAACTGTATAAGTTACAACAATTATTAATTGGCTGTTGTAATTGCACGATGATGCGATTCTGTACTTTATTTGTATTCATATCTAATAGAAAACACTTCCCCAACGTTTTACAGAGTCATTTGATACATTTTGTAATTGTATTTTGTATAAAATTTATGTTGTTTTAAAGAAATTTAAGTAGTTTTTCTGAGTTTTTGCTTAGTTAGATTTTTTTTGGTCTGCTAAGTCAGAGAATGCGAACTATGGTACAAATACTTTACAATGATACAAAAAACTACAAAGATAATTATGAGAATTATTCAAGCCTTTACCTATTTTGAAAGAGGCTCCTTGCTTTGCTCCGATGCTTCTTCTCCCAAAATTGCAACAACCATTTGAGGTTGAGAATGACACTTCTTAGTATTCCATACACATTCTACTTAAGTGGGAGGATGTTCAGTGGTCTGTCATTCAAAATATTCGTTGCAAGCCAAGGTCAATTATAGCACCTAGATCAAGGGATTTTATGTTGTGGTCCAAGCACTCAAGCAGTGGCACTAGCATCTCTTGGTAAGGTCATTTTTCATACCAATCACTAGCCCCTTTGGCTCGTGAACCATCAATCCAAGATTCAGAAACATTAGCATTTGAAGTGGGCATATTACATTCAGCAGTTTCATTTGTTGATAAATTAAAAGAAGGGTGTTACCAACAATGTGGTAGATATTCTAGCAATTGTCCTCGAGTGCTTAACATTTTGGATATTTGTTGTGCCACCTATGATCAGTGAAAAGGTCTCAACTCCATAGATCCCTAGTTTGTTCCGTTTTTTGGTGCTATACAGCAGCTTACAATGGTCAATTAGATACTTTTTTATTTAATACAGTTTGAGGGATAGGCTGTACGACAAGTTCACTCAGCTTTGCGTTCCCATCGGTTCCTCTCCCTAAAATTCTGCTCAAGAAGGTTCATTTATGCTTTTATAGTGGACATTTTGGCATGCAAAAGACCTTGCACCTTCTTCTGAGCTACTTGTATTGGCCTTAAATGTTGAAAAAGGTTGAGTACATACATTGGTGCTCCATTTACAGTCACTCTAAGCCTTCCAATCAGTAGCTTGGATTGAATCAACCATTACTAGTTCCTTCTCAACCATGGGAATTCATTTCCGAGGAATTTATTAGACGTCTTATCCACATTCAATGTGCAGAAGATTGCATCTTTGTTGTTTTGTGCCAATTTTTTAAAATGGAAAATTTATGCTTGAATACCAACATATTGCTTACTTGTTCTTCAAAAATGTTTTGAGCAATTTGGGATGCCATTTATCATCATTTTAGGTTGTGACCCACGCTTCTTGAGTCACTTTTGACATTCATTGTGGACTCTTCTTTGTTGAATTTCACTTCTCCACTTTATTTCATCTACAAACTAATGGCTGAATTGAGGCTGTTAATTGCACGTTGATCAATGCTATTCACATCTATCATCAAGTGAATAAGTAATGGTACAACTACTTGCATAGCATTCACCACAACTATAGTCAGGCTAGCCATATCTCAACACGGCATACTCCTTTGGATGTCTGTTTAGGCTTCCAACCTTTGGCGTCTTATGAGATTTTGATTTCTCTTCTAACTTCCAATATGTCCCACCAACAGAAGTTGCAGGAAAATGCTTCTTCATTTGTGTAGAATTTGGCCAAGTTTCATACTAAAGTTCATGAAATTCTCCACCATCTGCTAAGCTTCATGTGTGCAGACTTAAGAAAATTAAAGGCACTTCATTACTGACATCGAGTACCTAATTCTTTCCAAGTTGGTGATCGTGTTTTGCTTCACTTGGATAAGCAATTGTTTCATAACAAACATCACAAGCTGAAGCCTATCATATATGGGCTTTACACTATTTTCCAAGTAGTCGGACTTGATTGGGCTCGCCTAAATTTGAGCTCAAATTGGTCAATATGATCCAGCTCAAGTTGTATGGTCCATCAGACTTATAGGAGGTTTCCATGATTCATCTCGAGACTGCCATTCTATATTTTCAAAAGCTGTTGGCTGAGGATACTTTGGTCGATGCTTGGAGTTGAAACTATCCCAAGAAGAAAACCACTACTTTTATTGATTGCTGCAAAGGCACTTAACAAATGCAGGGTAAGGTTTTTTGAGTCGGCTTTTGCGGAGAAGTTTCATCTCACACAGAAGTTGGGGACAACTTCCCCTCAGCAAGGAAGAAGTGAAGACGATCATTATTGTAATTATCTGTATGTACACTTGGTTCAGGTACACACTAATTGCAAGTTAGATTAACTGGAACCTTATTGACTGCATGTAAGTTAGACTAATTGAGGTGGATTCCACATGTCCAATTCTGGGGTAGTATACATGTGCTTTGCCTTCTCTATCCAACAGTCTTTGCCATCTTTTTGTAAATCTATATAAACTATACTAATGAAGGGTGTACAACATCTGTTTTGGCAGCTGATTCCATATTGTTCTTTGTTGCTCTTCAATTTGAGTGTACTTTTCATTTTGTTCTCAGATATATGCTCTTTCAGGGCTACATCAACACCACTCCATGAACATCCACGTCATATCTTTTTGTAGGGTTGTGACTTGTAATGGAAGAAGTTTCCTGAGTCTTCTTTCTAATCAGTCATTATCCACCTTTTTCTTTACATTAGTCGTCTTCATTTCCAAGTTCATTGCCATGCTATAAGCTTCTTTATAGGATGTGCAAAAAGCAACTTTCAATTTGGATTCATTTGGAGTTCCTCTTGAATGCATGCCAAATAGATGGATTGGTATTATCAATGGGCCATCTCTTTTGCAGCTTGTCCAATATGCCAATTATTTATTTTAGATGTTTTTTTTATGCCTTGATTAAATCAGATGTCCCTTGTTTTATGCTATAAATTTTGGCTATTATATTATTAGCACACTTGGTAACTTAATATGTTTTTATATGTTCTGAATTATTCCAAACTCTTAAAATGCCCCTTTTCAAATGTCATGTACCATTCCATGCAGACATCTCTTTGTCTCATTGAAAATTCCGTCATACATTTTGCTTCATCTAATTTCTCATTGGAAATCCATATAGTTTCAAAGCATTCATCCTAGAGGATGAGGAATGAGCGATAACAAATTTTGTAATGAAAATTTGGGTTGTGGTTGTTGTTTCTTGTAAACTTAGACCATGTTAACTAGTTTGTGGGTGGCATCAGAATAGCCATGGTTTTAATTGGTTGTTGCTTTAAATCCATTGTTTATCTGTCAGTCCAGCTTGGCATCCCTTAGTCAGTCGGCTGGCAGTACCTTTCTCCTATGGTCCAGTAGTTTGCACTTGTGCCTTAATTCTTTCTTCAGAAATATCAGTCCTATTCTCTCCACTTGATCTACTAGGTTCAGAGTAATCCTTGTAGCTTGCTCCTATGAGTTACCGCTTGGTCCTGAACTTCAGTTTCCTTCTTGTCATCAGGTTTTGCTGGGACCTGCACCATGTTTGTTTGTTTCTTGTGTCAATAAGGGTTAATTATCTGACTCTTCCTCCCCTTGAACTTCTTCAATTACTTAACCTTTTCTTGCTTGGAAAACTTCCTTCAACTTCCTCAATTACCAAGCTTTCCTTATTTGGCATCTTCTCCTACCAACTCTCTATCGTCCTCAGAAACCTTTGATTCCTTTCCTTCTTGGCCAATCTCTTTGGCATTCTAACTTCTTAGCGACCATGTACAAATAATGACTTCTCTTGCTTTTTAACAATCTGAATCAATTTATTCATATGAGCCTTGAATGCGTTAAGCATTAATGACTTTTTCTCTGTCCTTCCTCTTTCTCTTTGTTGTTGATCCTCATATTGTTTCCTTATGAAGCGTCTTTCAATTTCCAGTTCATGCTATTCATGTACATTTTACAAGTCAATAAATAAATTTGCCAGAAATTGAGACAGGAGTGTTATCAATTAATTTGTGTGGTTGTTCCATTCAGAATTCATCCGCTTCTTGTGGAGTCACCTGCATTTCTTTGTTGGAATCAAATCTATTCATGTGTGAAGACTTAGTTGAGATAATTCGTGGGTTGTAGATTAATTGAGGCTCAGTTGAAGTAACTCACGGGCCATTAATAGCTTTGAGGCTCAACTGAGGTAACTCATGGGCTATTAATTCATTGACGCTGGGGTAACCCATAGGAAGTGATTGCTTTGAGGCTTAGTTGAGATAACTTGTAGGAAATTGAATTCTTTGAGGCTCAGTTTTGGTAACTCAAGGGCCATTGATTACTTTGAGGTTGGGCTTAAGCAACTCTTGCACCATTGGTTGGATGAGGCTTTCTTGTGGGATTCTGACTGGTTGAATCATAATTGAAGAAATATGTGGGACAGTTGAAGAAATATTTGGTTTGACAAAGAAAATGAAATTGGTTGGATTCCTGATTTAGTGATGCATCACGATGAAACAAATCAAGAGGTGCTTGTCGTTAGACATGGTTAGGCAATGGCTTTCCTCTAGTCCAGATCTATTGGGTTTTGATTACTAACATTGTTTGGTTCATGTACAGATATTATCATTGCAAGAGTTGCTTGCTACTTTTCTGTTTTGTACAGATGTTTTGGTGGTGCAATCCTAGCACATTTCATCATCTTTGACAGATGCCTAAGGCTCTAGTCAGCTGCGGCCATTGTATGCAATCATTTAAATTAGAACCCTTCTTTAAGGATATGCTTCTGACAAATTTTCTGAATTATGTATTGTTCATCAATGTTGTTTGTAAATTGGAACAGAAATTTATGGTTTAAGCTTCTTCTATTGGGCTTTTAATCTATTCAGTTTGAATTTGAGATTGTCTTATACAGTCCTGGTAGTTTTTGGTATCATGTATGTTGTCTGCAATGGAAGAAATGTTATGTAAATCATTTGGAAGGTTGGGCAGAATTTATGATTTTTTCATGTGAGTTATGGATTTAGAATAGAGTTTTTGTTTTCAACATTTTTTGTTTTACAGATGCTTTGAGATGCTTAAATTTGGCCATTAATCACTTCATGGAAATTGGAAGATTGTCAACAGCTGCAAAACATTATAAGGTAATGAGATATTTTTTCGATAAACATCTGGAAACAATTGTGTTCATATCCTCTTTCTTTACATGTTAAAAATGAAAAGCTGTGAAAATTATCTTAAAAATCTACTGAGAAGTATAATTTTCCATTTTCTCTTTTGATAGTATGGCATTGTAACCATACAAAAACATGCATGTTTGCAGGCTTGAGGAGGTGTATAACAAGATCATAAGATCATGCTTGGCATAATTTAAATGTTCTCTTTTTATAGACTGCGGACCTTATTTTATTAAGGAAGCACTTTGGCCAATATTTTTGGCAGTTTTAAGAGATTTAGTTATTAATTAGACTTTATTTCTAATGTATATGGTGGTTTTATTGATTGTGACTCTTCATGAAAAATGGATATAATTTTGCAGGATATAGGCGAAATTTATGACAATGAACAAGATATCGAAAAGGCTATGGATTTTTTTGATCGAGCAGCTGACCTTTTTCATGGTGAAGAAGTTATTAGCACAGCTAACCAATGCCGACTTAAGGTTGCACAATTTTCTGCTCAACTTGAACTGTAAGTTACTTTTTTAACTATATAAAGGAAGGAAGGAAACCATATTTGAATACTGAATTGTTAAACTATCTTTTGTTAATTTACAAAAGTCACACTATGAAACAATAAAAAATAAGTGGAACGGTGGCACACCTCAAGCCATAAAACCCCACACATTCCATTATGAGGGCCATCATAAGTCAAATAAATATAGAAAAAAGTGTCAATGAAAAAAAATTCATTTTTAATTAGTGTCTCAATTCGCAAACATAGACCAATTAGTAGTGGGCATGCTGTACATGGAATTGCAGCCGAGGAGGAGGATCTGGTCTTCCTCATTCCCCAGGGAAAACTTGGGATATCTGATTTTAGAATAGATTCTATCCCCCACTATTATCTTTTTGATACCTCCCACATGAGAAGTGTCAAATTTTATTTTCCTTTGAAAATGAGCCTTCTAGTAAAATGGTGTGGCAATGCCTTTCTAGTTCTTTTAGTTTGCTGCCATCCCTTATTATTGTCCAATACTTTATAGCTTAAGCTTTGCCTTTCAAGAAGGAAACTTTCCCAAAGAAAACTAATTATAAGGAAATTCATAAAAATGTTTTTGGTTCTTGCCATCAGATATGGTTGGTTACAAAGGCCCTTGGGTAGTAGGGCTATAATTAGAGTCAGTTGATCCTTTGTCAGACTTAGAAGAGCCATAATATAGGTCGATGGAGCCATCACTCAATGTCAAAGCAGTCTGACGAGACAGTAGGAGGAATTCTTGTCCCCAAGATAGGCAGATAATTTTAAATTAGCGTTTCAAGTGGGTTAGAATTTACACAAGTCATACACATTTCTTGAAATCAATATAGTTTTCAATAGTTTGGCACATGAAAAAAGAGTGCTACAGTCCCATAGTTCATGTTTGTAACAGGCACTAGAGGGTTTATTGAAATCAAAATTATGGCACATAATGATTTTGGGTGTTGCAAGATGCTCTACACGTCTCACACAAATTCATATAATTCTCACATTTCTGTCATAAGAAAAATTCTAATGTATCTGATGTTTAATTTTCATAATTGTAATATATTTTAATCCTTAGTGCACTCTTTGTATTTAGATAAGCTTGGTGTTGGTAGAATAAGGTGAAGCACATGCAAAAAGATTGAGAACTTGGCTTGACTAGAATAAACCTCATGTAGTTTTGTAAATATGCACTTAAAAGGCTCCAGTGAACCAAGCCATGTGGATTGAGAGAGTAACTATAAATACAACAGATAATGACAAATTACACTTACACTCAACTTGGAGTTTTAACATTTGTTGCTTAGAGGAATTTGTCACCAACTTTTATTATGAATAGGGAAATTTATCCTCAAAAGCAGTATAGGAGAATCACAAGGTGGCATTTTGGCAAGGTGCTTTTGTGGCCAACTAGGTATGTAGTTGTCTTCTTTTGACAAGTGATGCATCTATGAACATTGATCAAAGTATCCTTAGTTTTGTTTTGCTAGTTAAATTATAATTATATTTATATAAGATAGGAAGAATTACATCAGATTAAAACGTTTTTCTGCCCTGAAGGAATCGCTGTCTCGAATATTAATTTCCTATTAAAAGTACTGCAACTAATCCTTTGATTATTATCCATGTTTTTACAATTTGTGCTTATACGAAAAAACTGAACCTTTATCTCATCCAGAGACTATAGCACCCTGATAAACTTAACCATGACAAACAATATTGAGGAATCAAGCTGGTCAACAAATTAACAGTGTTGAATGCATCCACAGGTCTATCAAAGTATCATTAGTTAAAGAAGACTGAAAATTTGGAATTGTGGTCCCAGGAAAAGTTATTGAAAATTTGAAACCATCCCCTCCTTGTGAGACGATTCATATGACTGGGGTTGGATAACATTGACAGCATAGGTCACTTGAAACGTTAGGAAAATCTTAAAAAGATTCTGTGCAGTTTATCTAGAAATCTTTGATAGCATCATGGATGCCAAGCTAGGGTAGATGATCCAAATGAAAGGCATTGGTATGTACTATTTGGATGATAGTTTAGGGCACCTATCTGTTGGTCTTTGATTATGTTGGTGTTTCTTGTGAAACTTTTGCTTATCCAAGTGAATCCATACATGATCACCAACTTGAAAGGAATGAGGTGCTTGATTATGATCATGAAGTTCCTTGACCTACTTTTTGATTCCCATTGAGCAAATTTTGGTCATCTATTGACATCAATATAATTTCTTTCTTTCTTGAAGTATACCTCTAGATTTCTGATTCAACTGGCTAAGATTCAAAATGGGGAATATATATGTTAATGTCCAATTTGAAATTCAGTTGTCCAAGAAGAACCATATTGGGTATGTCTTGGTTTTGGCCAATGGTTTGTTGGTTCAGTAACATGAGTTGCTGGGACATTAGCATGATGTATTTACGAAATTTGCATGAAATTCATGTTATTGTTCATGAAGCTCTTCTACTAGCATTTGAACTATGTTTGGACCTTGGTGGATTTCAAAGTCATTCAGACTATCTCTGTGTGGAAATGAACTTGAAAAAATGACACCTCCGTTTAAAAAATAATTACAAGTACAAGAATAATGAGGAAAAAGACATGTTTTTAATGCAATAAAGGTGTTAAAAAAATCAAGTTAGAAAAGACAATGAAGGGGTAAAGATTATAAAGAACCCCTAAGCAACATTTCTAAGTGATGACATTATAAAATAACCCCAGTATTTTTCTTAGACAAGTCACTTATAAAAGGGAAATATCTAAGAGCACATGCTAGAGGAATATTCTTATTTTGAGGAAAGTCAAAATTTTAGAAAAAATAAAAAATACCTTACCGCCTTTGCTTCAGTGAGGAATATGGAAAATTGTGTACATAATCAATCTAATTGGAGGTGCCAAGATCGACATAAAAATGACACGATGCTGGACAGAGAGAATGATGCATGAACATGGCACAATGTTACTGCTACCAACGAGTAAAAAATGCAGGAAAAAACACAGTACTGATTAGAGGGATTAGATAAATTACATCTAGGTAAGACTTGTGTAGTAGGATAAGACCAGCACATGTAAAACTCCTGAGAACTAGGCTTGGGAAGAATACACCTCAATTTGTTATCTATACATGCAGTTAGAAGGCTTTAGTGAACTGGGCCATGTCAAGTGAGAAGAAATCTGTACATTAGATATTTATAATTTACATATGCGCTCAATTTAGAGTCTCATCAAATACCCTTTTTTTCTGAATGAAAGCTTGGATATAAAATAATTTCTTTTACTCATTCCTCTAATATTAGCAATTTATATTGCTGCCTTTCTCCAATAATATTTGATCCTTGTGGCAGCTCAACCTGGAAGGTTTTATGCATTGCTTTTATCCAACATACAAATGTTAGATGAAGTAGCTAATGTTTCCCTTGCTCCCTTCCTAGGGAAAAGGCGCAGAAGCCCCATGCGGGATCGACAAACAACACCCTCTTGAGATGAATGGTTAGCTCACTCTATGAAATGTAAGACCATGGCTCTACCCAAATTATTTTGACAACCTTACAAACAAATAAAAAAACTTAAGCACTACCGCCTAGATATCAGTAATTTCCCGACTCATCTTCCTTGACATCGTTTCAGCTTCTATTCAAAACTTTCTGAATTAATATGTAATGTAACCCCCTGGAGAAGAGAATGTTATGCATTCTACATCTCTTCTAAGAAACTTGGCATGTACCAAATTTGTAGATCAACACTTTTGATTATAGTCTTTGTTGGAAATATGTTTCTCAATGTGTATGAATTTTTATATTCTCTACACTTTGGTTATCATTTGTATTTTATTTTGCTATAACATACCAAAACTTGCAAAAAGAGTGGGTTTTCTACTAGATTGATCTTGTGATCCAAATCAATGATAGTGGAGCAAATTACTACTCAGACTACTTAGAGCCTCCAACTTGCTTTCCCTCGGCATCATGGCTCTGCTCCTTCCCGCCGCCATGGCTCTGCCCCTTTTCGGCGACATGGATCTACTACTTTCCGGTTGTCCCCCTAGACCACAAGGGCAAACTGATATTACAAGTTTCTTTGTAATACTACGGGAATTACACCATCCTTGGATGTAAGGGGAGATTCTAGAGGAAGTGTCTTGCTTCCTCCTAGGATACCCTAGCTTGGCTCTTCTGACCCTAGGTACTCCCTGATGAGCATTATCAAATCTTTCACAGTGATCGATGATGGCTCAAATGACTCCACTTCAGGGATAGACAAAGACATTCAATGAGATTTCCTTCCAGCCTTCATCGGCACATGCTTTTGGGGGCTCTTGCTTGCCATTCATTGCTATTTGTATCGATTTCATTGCCACTTGTGTTAGTGGCATGTTGCTTTATTTTGTCTTTTGTACTTTTATTTCTTTAGTTTGCTTCTAGGATTCTCTCTTCCTAGAACTTTCTATTGTTTATTGTTGTATCCTTGAGTTCCATTGACCTATTTTTGGTCATCTGTGGACATTAATATAATTTCTTTCCTTCTTTCTTTCGTGTATCTCCCATTGAACCAAATTAGGCTACAAGGAGCATGGTATTGAGACATAGGGATCCTAAGACTACCTTCCTAATCGGTTCAAATAGTCTCAAATGGAGCAGCTCATGATGGCTCAAAAATCTATTCATGAGACAATCAAGGATGCACTTTAAAGGTGGAGGGAAGACTTGTTCAACTAGTTGTCTCAATTTTTTTCAATGGATCTAGCCTCGGCTTTGTCCTTTATAGTAAGCAACACCTTTGAAGGCTAAATACCATTCAAAGTTCAAGTGTGGACATTGCTTTATTTGAAGGGAAAAAAAGATGTTGATGCAATGGACAATTGGCATGACCAATTGGAATTATGTATTTTGGTGAACAATTTCTCGAGTAAAGAGTCATGTTTGCGTTCTTATAGGTTGCCTCGCTTGTCAAAATCTAGTGGTAATCTAATTCTTTTCAACATGAACAAGAAGTTGCCCAAATAGTGTTGGGGATGATTTAACATAGTTAAGAATGGATAACACCCAATAAAAAATTATCAGGATCACAAGAATATACAAACATGTTTCATATTTTGTTTGCATAATAGGGCATATGCAACATTGAAAGAAACAAAGTCCTCAAGTACCACCGTGGCCTACACACATACATCCAAACAAAGACGGAGTTTTTGGAGGAAAAGACACTTGAGGACGCCTACAAGTATGTAATAGAGATTGAGGAGAAATTTAAACAAAAAGTCGAGAATGAAGGGTCTTCATAAAACTCAACGTCATTGAAAAGTAATTTTGATAAGAAATCATAGAAACAATTTGGTAAGCTATGCAACTTCCACAACTCTCCCAGATACTTGGACAGCGAGTGTCACACAAAAAAAGCGTTCATAGCCTTGACCCATACACAACTACCAACACAAGACACAAGTGTTGACCTAGATGTAGGCCGCAATGCAAGATATACATCTTTGATGACCTAGGCACATGCACTAATGCAAGATATACATATTTGATGACTTAGGTGCATGCATCAATGCAAGAGAAAAGGTAATAAAATCATCAAAACAAGCTTCAATGCTATTGTTGCAATAACGTACCACCACCAGTATCTAATCCTAAGGAGGTGAGGAATGTTTTTTTCATTCATAGATGAGGATACAGGGTAAACCTAGTAGATATTGGTAGGTAGAAGAACATAATCTCCATAGATTGTCATCAAAGGACTAAATATTCCAAGAATGCCTTATCCTCATAGAGAGATATGTGTCATCAAACAATGTCACATGTCATGTGCCATACAACCTTTGGAGATGAAGTTCTATGTGATGTAGCACCATTGGATGTTTATGGTGTTTTGCTTGGAAAAGCTTTGGTATGGGAGCTGCATGGAATTTATGAGTCATGCCCTGAGTGTTGCCATCACCGTGAAGATTAGCACTATAGAATTCCAGGGGTATACCATACTACAATAAATGTCAAACAATATTGTAAGCTGATTAAACAGAAAGGAAATTTGTGCTCCTGATGATGAATCCTACAGAAAACAAAATGGTAGTTACCACCACTTAAGCCCCCTCAAATGTTCATCCGGCTGCCTTAGAGCAATTTGAACTGGTTGAGGTAGATCAGATTACAGAAATAAAGACTAACATATTGACATAAATATCCATACCTCTTTATAGGGCTGTCAAATCAGGCCAGCGCCTCAATTAAGGTATGGTTCAGCAGCGGTTGGGTGCTGAAGTTTCCACAGTTTTTACATTAATCTGTATTATACCAACTCCCCTTACCTCTATATAGGGAAGACAACATTTTACATTCTACAACTCTTCTCAGTGATTTTCCGTGCACAATTTTTTAAGTTTGATAGATTCTGATTACAATTCTTATTGGAAATATTGTCCTTTGTATAAATTTATGTTTTCTCAGCACTCTAATTATTCTTTATATTTTTTTCTGCAAGTAATAAACCAAACTTTGCAATTATAGTGTGTTGTCACCCGGCTTGCTCCAAGGATCTGGATCAGCATTCCACTTATTGAAGTTGATAGCGACTTGTTTATTGAGGGTAAAAGATAGGTAGAACCTTTCATAATATCACATATTAGATTTGAACAATTGTAATGTCTCCATTTCCGGATCACTTATGAACAGGTACTGAAGACCTTTAGTCTATTTTCCCCATAGACTAAGGGATCACTTTTGGGGTTTTATTTTATTAATTAATTATGATTTCTTGAATGGTGATTTTTATCATTTATCCATATAAGATAATTCTAATTGATTAATAATATATTTTTAAAAAAGTGGTTTTTACCACTATGGTAATTAAAATAATAAATAATTATTGGATTATTGCCTAAAAGAAAATTTAATTACTATTTGTTATTAAGACAATTAATTTAATATTATTTTTGGAAAAGAGGAACGCCGGTTTGGGAGATGAACAAAGAAAATAAAAGATATCTTAAAAAGTTGGCAATGAGGTGTTATGAGGTATTTTACCCCCAAGGTGGTTCCCCCCCTTTGGAGGGTACAAATACAAGGTGGAGATCTTATTTTAGACATGTTGAATATTATTTTGTGAATCTTTATGTTTGAAGAATGATTGGTATGTATGCCTAATAATTGCTTCCGCGATCTTGAGTTGATTTATCAATGAAAAGGTGTTTTTTGACACCACCTTACAAAGGAATACTTTGTTGCTTGCCCTAAGAGTGGGGCAATTTGCCTTAGTGATCTTTGGAGAGGGTTTTGAGGACAAATTGGGTGTTCAATTGCTCAAAACTAGTTGCTGGAATTTATTGTTAATTTTCTAAAAGTGTGGCATTGGATTTGTTAGATGATTGGCAAGGTTGTCAAGGGTTATTTAATTGAAAAAATAAATAATAATTTTATGAATTATTATTTATTTATTTGAAAAAAATTTATGGTGAATTTGACTTCTTGAAATGTTGATTTGGACTTCATAAATAATTTATGATTTTTCCTAACTGTGGCGATTTGGTTAGGGAAGCTTGGAAAGTCCTTTAGACCCTAGTTCGTGAAGAATATTTAATTTTGATTTTATTTCAACGTTTTGACCTAGGGCGACTTCACTTGGGAGGTTGTTTGGTCACTTTGGGTGCCCTAAAAATGAGCTGGAATTATTCAGATAATTTTGACATTTTTTTAATGATGATTGTAAGGGTTTGAAGAAGATTTTGGAGAGAGAACTGCTGTTTTTTTTAGTAAAATAAGATATTTTTCAACAAGCATTTATTAAAAATTTATTTTCATTCAAGTAGAAAAAATGTACACTTTCATTAATTTTTAGTTTTTACTCATATTTGCATGTTGTGGGGTGAATTAAGGGTGAATCAATTGCTAGAAATTGTCTATTTATCCCTTGTACTTTGGCACCAAGGGTTTGGTGAGATTGGGTGTGTTGAAGCTTCAATTTTCAGCTAGGGTTGGTTGATTTTTCAAATTTTAGAATTCAGAATTTATGTGCATAATATTGGGATTTTAGAAAAAACCCTTATTTGGTTTTTTAGCCCAAAAAGAGGACATTACAGTGGTATCAAAGCATCGATTTGGTGTATCTGTGAGATCTTATGTGTGTAGATTTGGATGCAAACAAATAAAAATATTTTGTATTATCAGATAAGAGGAAAAGCCATGGATAACCAAGGGTTTACTTTAGAACAGGTTGAGTTTTTGCAGGGCTTGATCAAAGAAATCCAAAATGATCTTCAACATACATTGGGTATGCAATTTGCAGCTATGTTGAAAGCTACTATAGCTCCAAGCAAGAGCCATTCCTTAAATGGAGAAGGAAATTCGAGTGACAATGAGAAGGTTTCCACCAAACTTCATAATTTATTCAAGGCTATTTTTTTGCAAAGAGAACCAATGATTGAGATTGAGACACCAATGTGTGACCCACTTGATACACACCAACAAGAGTATGCAGCCCTCAGTTTTGACACACAAGAACTCTTGTTTTTTCGTAATTTTTGTGAGATGAAGAATGGGACAAAATCAAAAGGACCAAGCATGCAACCCCGTAGAGATTTGCAACAAAGGCTGGGTAAGGTTTCTCTCCCTAATTTGATGGTATTGATAGACTTCCAATGAGATCATGGCTGCAAAAATTGTAGACCTATTTATCACTCAACCCCATGTTTGAGGATGAGGCTATCAAATTTGTCATGCTACACTTGGAGGATGTCGCTCATGAGTGGTGGTTTCATGGCATGATCACACAAGCCCATGAATCTATTACTACATTGGAAGAATTTAGCAAGAGGATAATGGAGAGGTTTGACAGAAGAGATCCAGAAATCCATTTTCGTGAGTTGGTACAACTCAAGCAAGATCATAATGTTGAAAGGTATGTTGCTGATTTTCAAAAGATTTTCGTCATGGTACCGGATACTAGTGAAAAAAGATTGGTTCTCTTTATGGATGGTTTGATTGAGCCTTTGAGAGGTTTGGTAAAAGCTTTTAAACCTCTTTTTTTGCAATATGTGATTACTAAAGCTTTGGATTTAGAATGTTCAGCTTACAGGGACAATGTTTGGCCAAAAGAGCAGCCAAGGGTAGCCATTTATTCACTGCCAAAAGTGGGAAATACAAGGTAGACAAGGTCTGATTTTAGTGGGACACCAAAGCCACCAAGTGGGCAGCACCTAATATGCGACCAAGTAAGCCTTTTCAGCCCTATGTTCCTCCACATAAGGCGCTACCCTATAGCAACAATATGAAGGATGCAAGAGATGAGTTAAGAAGGAAAGGTTTTTGCTTTACTTGCAAAGATCCATGGACTAAAGGTCACCATTGTAGGGGCAAAGGACAAGTCCATTAAATTGAGGTAATTGATGATGATTCAGATTTTGATATTATTGATACTAATTTTAAACAAAATGAAAATGTTGACGAGCATGTGCATGAGGACGACACACAAGACTTGGGTAGCACACTTGCTTCTCTTTCAGGAGCTCCCAAGTATCATGCTTTCAGGGTGAAAGGCATTGTTGGCCCATTTTTGGCCCACATATCAAAGTTTACCTAAGTATGGAAAATGGAGCTTTTAGGCAAGAAAATGGTAAGCCTTTGGGAGGACTTCGGGTTTTGTTTGAAGGCACAGTGCACTTCAGGTTTTCAGCAGTGCTTGGCTTCTAAATTTTTTATAAGTAATTCGGGTTGAAGAACCCAAATTACTCATAGACAGTGTATTTTGGGTTCTCCATGGAGCACTATTTGATTACTTCAAAAGTTGTGAGCAGTCAGAAGCCCGAAATGAGTAAAGGTGTTCAACAAACTCGATTTAGTCTTGAAAAGTAATACTTCTCGGGTTCTTCAAGAGACAAGTCTTCAAAAATCCGAAGGGCATTTTCAAAATGCCGAAGGGTCTTTTTAGGGCAAAAGGGACCAGTCAATTTTCCCGAAAGTACACTTCAACTTTTTCAAAGGGCTTTTTCTTCTCCAAGTGGACAGTTGCAATTTTCTCGAAGGGTATGTTACCCTTCGAGAGGACCATTTCAAAATTTTCGAAGGGTATCTTTCCCTTCGGGAGGATCATTTGCGGAAATTTGAGGGGACATGCAGAAAGCCCGATGGGTCTCTTACCCTTCGAGAAAGTCCATTGTGAAAAGCCCAAAGGGTAGTTTCCAAAGACAGATGCAGACAAAAAGTCTGAAGGAATTCCTTTAGACAAATTGTTCGAAGAAATTCCTTCGACAGATTTGCTCAAAAGAAATAAGCCGAGAGGGAAGCCCGAGACCAAGTGTTCAAAGGAAATGACGGCCAATGGACGTCAAAATCAGGATAAGCGACTAGTCGTTGGAAATAAATGGGTTTGAAAACCCTGAAGTCTTAAAGTTTGGGAAGCAACAAAGTGAGAAGACTTCAAGATGGACAAGCGCGAAGTAAGTAGGCTTAGAAAACCCAAATTACTCTGCATAGAGTAAATCAGGGTTCTCAAAGTACTCTACTTAAAAAGGCTTTATAAGTGAAGGATTTGGGAAAGTCCGAAGTTGGGGAGTTCAAAGAACCCAAATTACTTTGCACAGAGTAAATTGGTATTCTCCAAGGGCTTGACTTAAGCTTGGTCCAGCAACGCGAGAATCATGATGCAACGAATAGAAGGCTGCCATGTGGTGTAACTAAAGCAAAAAGGCCAATCAGTAAAGGACAAGTGTTACAAGGATGTTCAATAAACACATGAGAGTCTGAGCGACTGGTAGCTGGAAGTTACGAAGGCTCTCATCCGTCATGGTTCATTGCCTGAAATCGTCGTTCGACGCTTCAATGCGTCACGTCAAGAAGAAACATTCCAGTTGTTCACAACATGACTTTTTAGACGTGCCAAAGAAAGTGTTAAAGATAGGTGGGGCTCGAGAGTATCGGGCGGTGATCTCGAATGATGCATTTATGAAAATCAAGGACAACAAGAGGTTCCATCCATCTGCGACATCTTCTTTCCTCCCTTTCTCTCCCCCCCTTTTCTTTATAGAGGCCTTGGGGCCTAGAAGTGTACCTCGAACTGGTGATAAAATCACTTTGCAAAAATTGCTTTGTAAAAGACTCTTTTGAAGCAATATAAGGAAAACTTTTTTGTTTCTGGTCAAAGAGAAGTTTGCATTTTTGGTTTTATCTGCAGAATGTATGATTGTTGTCCATCACCTGCATTTTCTCTAAGCACCTTGCTTTTGACGCTTTCGGTTTTATGCAGGATTGCGTGAAGTGTCTGTGTGTTTAGTTCCCTTTGAAGTTTACTAACTCAGTGTTTCCCGTAAACCTATTTTGTTTTTCTTCAAAGCATAAAGCTCTTCTTCGACCTCCATGCAAAAGCTCCCTGTCGACGGCCCTGAGATAGAACCAGAATAAGCCTATGTCCTGTTTAGCTTCATCAGTAGTTTGCTCTTTTCTAGACCAAGTGGATCACTCTCTTTTGGTGCATCACCTCCCATTAGCTTAGGTTTCTTTTCAAGTAATCCTCCTACCTATTTTCCTTGGTCATTAGTATAGTTTAGTATAGAAATCAAAGAGTTGAAGTGAAGCCCCTAAGGAACTAGCCTCATAAAAAAGTCTAGAGGTTCAACCTCACCATAGGACACCCACATCCTGAGGTTGTCTCCATGTTTATAGCTGGAAGTGAGAGAACTTGAAGAACTCTCTCACAAGGGTGCAAATCCAGTCTATAACAGTACTGGCAAGCCCGGTGGGACAACTACCATTTCACTTCCATTTTTTATGGAAGATTGGTCAAATTTGATGCTGTTTTGATCAGTTTGCAGCAGTTGTAGCTTTCATCCTTCAGCATTTGGTGACTCCAAAGAATACCCAGCTATCTAGTGGCAGAGTAGTAGTCTTTCATGCCAAAGGTGACTACAAGATCGACTTCTGCAGGTATTCATTTTGAGTTTGTTGAATTACCTTTAAACTCAGCAAGAAGGTTAAGGTTTGCCCATACTCACCCTTATATAAAAAGCTATCCTTCCAAACTAGTCATAAGGTATACCTACGCAAGATCTTTATCAGCGCCTCTTGTTGCTGTGATTCCCCAAAGAGCTTTTGTGGGCTTCAGCGGTGAAAGCCCTTTGAACTTATCGTAGTATGATCCTATGCCAGTAGCAGCTCTCAAAAGTGTTTCTTATTACTCAAGAGACCAAGCTGTAACTCCTACTGAGCACATAACGGACATAGCCAACTTCTGCAACATTCACAATATCACGGTGGAGAACGTGGCTGTTAGGATATTGGCTGTGTCCTTCAAAGGAAAGGCATTAGACTGGTATAGGGGCCTTGTTCCTAATTCTACCCACTCAGGGGACGAGCTGGGAGCAGCCTTGTGTAAAAGATTTGCAGATAAGAGTGACCACCTGTCACTTGCAGAGCAACTGACCACCATTAAGAGAGATCTTCATGAAGTCATGCAAGACTTCAATACAAGATTATAGAAGGCGTGGGATAGAATCCCAGCAGCTGTTAGACAAACTTTGCTTTCTTGTATTACTTGAAGGCTCTCAACAGTGACATAGCTGTAATGATCCAGTCTATGGGAGGAGACATACTGCTGGATGCATACGAGGTGGGCATCAAGGCGGAGAATTGTCTGGTTTAGGCTAGTAAGCTTACTCCTAGACCTCCAATGCCTCTTTTTCCAGAGATCAGACCACCTCTTGCAGTCATTCCTCCACTCGATGTTATACTTCCAACACCAACAATTGTTGTTGTACCTTCACCTAAGAAAGAGAAGGCCTCTACCAGTGGATCCAACGACTCCCAAGAGCAAAAGAATTACTTGGAGTTGAAGAGCATGCTCCAATCCCTGGGAAATGATGTGGTCAATGTCAAGAGGCAAGCTTACAACAAGCCTTATCAAGCTCCATATCAGCCTCAATAGCAACCTTATCAAGCAAATAAGCCACCTTACAAAGGAGGTTTCCAAGGACAGGGGCAGCCTAACTATGCTAGACAACATAATTACAATCCAAATGCTGCAGGCCCTTCCAACTCCTTGGTCCAGTTCAATATAATGTGGCTGAGGAAGCTGAAGGGACAATGCCATGGAATCATTCTTTTGGGCACTCCATTGTCACAACTAATGGCTCCAATTAGGCGTTTAATGATCAATGGTAGCAGGTTGTTGCTTATGGATACAACCCGGCTCTTATGGCCCAAAGCACGGAGGTACCTACAATGACGAAACAAAATCAACCTCTACAAGAGCAAGGCTCGGATCAAGGATCAAACCAGCTAGAAGCCTCAATGGTCATTAGTGAGCAATAAGAGTGCTATGCATCCAATCAACACACCACGCCCAGTCTAGCTCACATCCCTGTCTCAGCAAATACAAGGTTCAAGAGAAGGAATATGGGTGACAATCAGAAAGCTTTCAGAGAACCTATTGTCACCACTCCATTGACAAAGCCAACAACAGTAGCTCCCAAAGTTCAGATAAAATTTGGTGGTAAGCCAATCAACATTGTGGAGCAAATGAATAAATCCAGCGTGAGTGTGCCAATGTGGGACATGCTTTCCCTGCCTGGCCAAGTAGACATCCTGCAGGAAGGATTGTCCAAGATGGGTGTTACTACAGCTACAAGTAGCCAAGCAAGACAGCTGAAGTCCTCACTAATGCAGTCAAGAGTCATGCGGGAGAAGGGTCAAGTAATGTGACCAAGCCCCCCTTTTCTACGTCTCTTTGATCATTGGTGATTCCTTGGTGCACAATTGCTTGGTGGATAGTGGGGCCAGCACCTCAATCATGCCAAAGTCTATCGCTGACCAGCTGAAACTCAAGTATGAGCCTCACACTAAAGGAGTCCTGCAACTTGATGGTTCTTCCACAAAGCCATCAGAGATCATCAGGAATTTGAGCCTAACCTTGCATGCTTCTCCTAGTGTATTCGTGGTGCGAGACGTGCTGATTCTAGATATCACTCATTGCTTTGCCTTGTGTCTTTCCAGAGAGTTCATAGCCAAGATTGGGGGCTACCTTGCAATAGATTGGTCTTACATGGTGTTCAAAACAAGGTATGGGACTAAGGTCTCAATCAAGGCTAAACCCATGGCACAATTTCATATTGAACCCCATCAACCAAATAACATAAGCCTCAATTGTACCATCCTTGATGAGGATCAGTTTACGATTGGCCAAGAGCTGAATACTCATCTTGAAGAAGTTCCAGACTTGTTCATGGATGAGTTATGGGGAGATAACCAATTTTTCAACCCTTTGGAAGGTGTTGAGGAAAAAGACATGGGTGTCTACCTGCTGCATGAAGAGAATCAACCCATGTCATCACTCATTAGACCTAAAGAAGACCCTAATGGTTTATGGAAGTTGTTCTTTGATGACTTAAGGAGCAAAAATGGCATAGGTATTGGGGCAATGTTGGTTTCACGCTCAAGTAACAAGCTTTTCTCTTCTTACAGGTTTCATTTCAGCTGCTCTTCAAATGCAACAGAATATGAAGGCTTGATCTGTGGCCTTCAATGGACCACCAAGAGAGGAATCAAATTGCTGCAAGCTTATGGAGACAACGAGCTCATAGTTAACCAAGTCAGAGGCTTGAACGTCGCAAAGAATGCTTTGATGAGGTCCTACAAAAATAGAGTATGGGACCTGATTGAATATTTTGAAGTTTTTAACATTCAGACTGTCCCAAGAGATCAAAACTAGCATGTTGATAGATCGGCAGCTGTAGGAGCTCAATTTGACATTCCAATTGAGCTGAAAGAAACCAAGGTTCAACCACATGTCAAAGTGGTGGTAAGACCGTCAGTGCCAGATACTGAAGCCCATTGGCAAGTTTTTGAGAGTGACAAGCAAATTGTTTGTTTCTTGCAGCAGGAAGCTGAATTCTCCTCCTCCAACCAAGCTAAATTGAAACATCAGTATGAGGATCAAATTGTTCAGCTGAAGTCAAACAAACTTCCTAAGGGGCTGGTTACACTTGAGGGATTTTTTATGGAGACCATATGAGGAAAGAGAAGGCAGTAATGTCTACTAATGAGGAAAACTATGAGAGTCCTCATCTTCAAGGACAAACTTCTCAAGCTAGGGAAGCTAAGCAACAACGCTGAGAGGCATGCTTTCATAGCACTTTGCCAAGAATATGCAGATATTTTTGCTTGGGAGTACAATGACCTAAAAGGTTTTGATCCTAAACTAGCCCAGCACACCATAGAGTTAGAAGCCAATGCCAAGCATGTAAGGCAAAAGCAAAGGCCACTTAACCCCAAGATTGAAGAGCTGATGAGGAAGGAACTAATCAAGTTGATCGAGTCCAGGATCATCTTTCCCATCAAGCACTCATCATGGGTAGCCAACTTGGTGCCTGTAAGAAAAAAGAGTGGGGAGATTAGGCTTTGCGTGGATTTCAGAGATTTGAATAGTCTCCTTGAAAGATCACTATCCCTGCCATCCATGGAGTAGCTCCTTCAAGTAGTTGCCGGTTCAGAATGTTTTTCCTTGTTGGATGGTTTTTTTGGCTACAACCAAGTCTGGTTGAAGGATGAGGATTGGTACAAGACTGCCTTGACTGCCAAATGGGGCACGTATGCGTACCAAAAGATGCCTTTTGGTCTGTCAAATGTTGGCGCTACCTTCCAAAGAGCCATGGACATGGCTTTCCAGGGGTTGCTGAGCCAAATGGTGCTGGTGTACTTGGATGACATCATGGTTTTCTCCAAGAATGCCAGCAAACACATGGACCACTAGAGGCTGATTTTTGAAAGGTGCAGAGTATGGGATTTCATTGAATCCCAAGAAGTGCGTGTTTTTTGTGCATGAAGGCAAGCTATTGGGCCACATCATCTCAAAGGAAGCGCTGTCCATTGATCTTGAGAGAATAAGTGCCATATTGACCTTATCCTTGCCCAAGCATAAGAAGGGACTCCAGAGTTTCCTTGGAAAGATAAACTTCGTGAGAAGATTTATCCCTGGTTTTGCAAGTTTAGTCAAGCCCATCACTGCTATGCTGAAAAAGAACCAAGTGTTCACTTGGTCAAATGAAGGCAAGTCAGCATTCGAAGCTATCAAGCAAGCTATTGCTCAAGCACCCACACTTATGAATCCTGATTTCTCAAGGGATTTCACTTTGTATGCTTTTGCCAATATTGATAATATATCAGCTATGCTGATGCAAAGAAACGGTGAAGGACTTGAGTAGCCATTAGCTTTTTTCAGCCAGGGCCTTGAAGGGTATGAGGTGAGATACACTTTTGTAGAAAAACAAGTCCTTGCAGCAGTAAGGAGCCTCAAGAAGTTTAGGCCAATGCTATCCAACAACAGAATCCACCTTATGGTGTCTCATCCTGGAGTAAGAGACTTCCTTCTTAACAAGAATTTGAGCAAAAAACGCGTTGGTTGGATTACTAAAGTCATGGAGTACGACGTGGAGATCAAGGTCACTAAGCTAGTAAGAGGTAAAGGCTTATGTGAGCATATGGTTGATGATCTTTATGAAGACAAAGAGGTCATCTTGGTGACACAAGATAACCTACAAGCAGATGCACCTCCACCTCACACTAGCTGGCTCCATGATATGACTCACTTTCTGCTAACAGGGGAGTGCCCTCAAGGTATGGACAAAGCAAAAAGAAGGTATTTCAGACTTGAGGCCATACCTTATGTTTTAGTTGACGGGGTTTTGTTTAAAAGAGACCTCAATGGAGTGCTCCTGAGGTGTGTAGATGATGATCAAGTTGCCAAACTTTTGGAGCATTTCCATGATGGGCTTGCAAGAGGTCATTTTGCCCTAAAGACTACGGCAACAAAGATCATGAGGGCTAGTTACTACTAGCCCAGCCTCTTCAAGGGCACTTATGTATGGGTGAGGAAGTGTCAGGAATGTGCTCTCTTCATGAGAAAGCAAAGGTTAGCAACTCTTTCTCTCAACTCGATTCAAGTGGAGCAACCATTCATGCAGTGGGGTTTGGACTTCATTGGAGTAATTAACCCTCCATCAAGTGCAGGGCATAAGTGGGTGCTTATTGCAACTTATTGCAATAGATTACTTCACTAGGTGGGTAGAAGTTATTGCATTGAAAGAAGCCAATGAAAGTGCAGTTTTAGATTTCTACGACAACATTGTGACCAGGTTTGGTGTTTCAACCACTATCATATATGATAATGCTTTGGCTTTCCTTGGTTTGAAAACAAGTGAATGGGCTCTCAAGATGGGCATCTACTTCAACACTTCCTCAAACTATTTTCCTCAAGGCAACGGGTTGGCTGAGTCCACAAATAAGAATTTGCTGAGGATCATCAGGAAGACTATGGAGGAGAACCAAAGGACGTGGCACACCAAGTTAAAGACAGTCTTGGGGACTGACCGGGTAACTCCTAAAGCTGTTCTTGGCAATTCTCTATATGTTCTAGTATATGGAAGGGAGGCTAGGTTACCCATTTCTCTTGAGCTCCCTGCATTAGAGCTAGCCCATTAGTTGGAGCTGCTGGAAGATTGAACCTATGAATGTGGGATTGGCAGAACTCACAGAGTTTGAGGAGACAAGGGACCTTGCAATGAAAACATTGGAGGCACATCAAGCTTAGGTCAAGAAGGCTTTTGACAAGAGAGCTACAACAAAGACTTTCAAGGAAGGAGACCTGGTTCTCAAATAGGACTCAAACAAGGCCAAACCAGGCAACCATACCAAGTTTGACAGCTTGTGGAGTGGTCCTTACTTGATCCATGGATGCAAACAGCATAACGCCTTCTAGCTTGCTCAATTAGATAGAGAGGTATTACCAATCCCCGTCAATGGGATTCATCTGAAGCCTTGTTATTGAAAGTTTGTAGCCGTTGTATATATTTATGTACGCTTCTTTTAGTTTTCTTTTGTGTTTTCCTCTAAGTGCCTGGTGCACATCTTTTTCAGTTGTGTGTTTTCCCTTCCCTAAGTGCCATGGACACAGTTTGTTTCATTTCGGTTGTCCTTGTTGCTTCAAGGGAGATTTTTAGATAAAGCCAGGTTCGTGCAAAAGCAGTGACTCCACACCCAATGGATTGAACAAAGCAAATGAGCTGGGTTCTCAAGCATAGTAGGCATGCTTCCCTGCGAATCGTCAGAAATGTTGGCCATTTTTTGGCCCACATATCAAAGTTTACTTAAGTATGGAAAATGGAGCTTTCAGGCAAGAAAATGGTAAGCCTTTGAGAGGACTTTGGGTTTTCCAGCAATGACAACTTTTTTTTTTTTTTGAAGGCACAGTGCACTTCGGGTTTCCAGTAGTGCTTGGCTTCTAAATATTTTATAAGTAGAAGTAATTCGGGTTGAAGAACCCGAATTACTCACAGACAGTGTATTTCGGGTTCTCTAGAGAGCACTACTTGATTACTTCATAAGTTGTGAGCAATCAGAAGCCCAAAATGAGTAAAGGTGCTCAACAAACCCAATTTGGTCTTGAAAAGTAATACTTCTTAGGTTCTTCAAGAGACGAGTCTTTTTCAAAAATATGAAGGGCATTTTCAAAATGCCGAAGGGTCTTTTTAGGCCAAAAGGGACCAGTCCACTTTTTTGAAGGTACACTTCAATTTTTCCGAAGAGCTTTTTCTTCTCCAAGTGGATAGTTGCAATTTTTTCGAAGGGTATGTTACCCTTCGGGAGGACCATTTCAAAATTCCCGAAGGGTATCTTTCCCTTTGAGAGGATCATTTGCGGAAATCCAAGGGGACATGCAGAAAGCCTGAAGGATCTCTTACCCTTCGGGAAAGTCCATTATGAAAATCCCAAAGGGTAGTTTCCAAAGATAGACATGGACAAAAAGTCCGAAGGAATTCTTTCAGACAAATTGTCCAAAGAAATTCCTTCGGGAGATTTGCCCGAAAGAAATAAGCTGAGAGGGAAGCCTGAGACCAAGTGTTCAAAGGAAATGGCAGGTCAATGGACGTCAAAATCAGGATATGCGACTAGCCGTTGTAAGTAACTAGGTTTGAAAAGCCCGAAGTCTTAAGGCTTGGGAAGTAGCAAAGTAAGAAGACTTCAAGATGGACAAGCGCGAAGTAAGTAGGCTTAGAGAACCCGAAATTACTCTGCATAGAGTAAATCGGGTTTCTCAAAGTACTCTACTTCAAAAGTGAAGGATTTGGGAAAGTCCGAAGTTGGGGAGTTCAAAGAACCCGAATTACTCTGCATAGAGTAAATCGGTATTCTCCAAGAGCTCGACTTAAGCTTGGTCCAGCAACGCGAGAATCATGATGCAACGAATAGAAGGTTGTCACATGGTGTAACTGGAGTAGAAAAGGCCAATCAGTAAAAGACAAGTGGCACAAGGATGTTCAATAAACACAGGAGAGTCCGAGCGATTGGTAGCTAGAAATTATGAAGGCTCTCATCTGCTATGGTTCATTGCCCGCAATCGCCGTTCAACGCTTAAATGCATCACGTCAAGAAGAAACATTCCAGTTGCTCATAGCATGACTTTTCAGACGCGCTAAAGAAAGTCTAAAGACAGGAGGCGCTGGAGAGTATCGGGCGACAATCTAACACGACGCATTTATGAACATCAAGGAAGGACAATAGGAGGTTCCAACCCTCTGTGACTTCTTCTTTCCTCCCTTTCTCTCTCCCCCATTTTCTTTATAAATAAAGGCCTTGGGGCCTAGAAATGTATCCCCGGATTGGTGATAAAATCAATTTGCAAAAATTGCTTTGTAAAAGACTCTTTTGAAGCAATATAAGGAAATTTTTTCTGTTTCTGGTCAAAGAGAAGTATGCATTTTTTGTTTTATTTGCAGATTGTATGATTGTTGTTCATCACCCGCATTTTTTCTAAGCAGCTTACTTTTGACTCTTTCGGTTTTATGCAGGATTGCGTGAAGTGTCTGTGTGTCTAGTTCCCTTTGAAGTTTGCTAACTCAGTGTTTCCCGTAGACCTATTTTGTTATTCTTCAAATCGTAAAGGTCTTCTTCGACCTTCACACAAAAGCTCCCTACCTACGGCCCTGAGATAGAACCAGAATAAGCCTGCGTCCTGTTTAGCTTCATCAGTAGTTTGCTATTTTTCAGACCAAGTGGATCACTCTCTTTTGGTGCATCACCTCCCATTAGCTTAGGTTTCTTTTCAAGTAATCCTCCTACCTCTTTTCCTTGGCCATTAGTATAGTTTAGTGTAGAAATCAAGGATTTGAAGTGAAGCACTTGAGGAACTAGCCTCATAAAAAAGTCTAGAGGTTCAACCTCACCATAGGACATCCACATCTTGAGGTTGTTCCCATGCTTATAGCTGGAAGTGAGAGAGCCTGAAGAACTCTCTCACAAGGGTGCAAATCCAGTCTATAATAGGCACATTGAGGGGACGAAGGATGACTACATTGGTTGATAGTGGAGCTACACATAACTTCATTGATGGAGGCTTGGTTAAGAAGATGGCATTGGAAACCACGGATTGCAAGGGATTCAATGTGACTATGGCCGATGGGTTCCCTATTTCGTGTTCCAAGAAGATTCCACAACTTCCACTCACTCTTTGCGAAGCACAAGGGAATTGATAATTTTTTTGTTGTTGACATCGTGGACATTGATATTGTTTTGGGTGTTCAATGGTTATATTCATAAGGTGAATGCACCCAAAACTATAAAACTATGGAGCTAAAATTCTTTAAAGAGGGCAAAGAAGTGGTCCTCAAGGGTCTAGCTAATGGTGCTCCACAAGAAGTATCCATGAAAAGGATGGAAAGGGCTTTTAGGAGGGGTCAAATTGCATGGGGAGCAAGCTATCTTATTATAGTAAAATCAGAAAAAACAGAACAATAGTCCCTACATGGAGAGTTACAAGTTATTCTTGATATGCATGTTCATATTTTTGATGAGTTACCTCATGGGTTACCACCGTATAGACGTTTTGAGCATAATATTGAGTTGGAATTGGGTACCAAACCGGTTATTGTCACACCATATCGTCATCCAAGAGCTTTCAAATAAAAAATTGAAAAGACCATCAAAGAATTGCTTGACATGGGGCACATAAGGCCTAACTCAAGTCCCTTTGCTTCTTCAATGGTGCTACTAAAGAAAAAGGATGGCACTATGAGGATGTGCATTGATTACAGGTTGTTGAATAAGAAGACCATCAAGAATAGGTATCCCATACTTAGGATTGATGAATTGATTGATGAGTTGCATGGTAACACTTTTCCAAAATTGACTTGAGATCCAGCTATCACCAAATCAAGGTAAAAGAAGAGGATGTTCATAAAACTGCTTTTAGATGTCATTTTGGGCATTTTGAGTTTATGGTTATGCCTTTTGGATTGACTAATACCTCTGCTACTTTCTAGTCATTTATGAACAACATATTTAGCAAAATTTCTAAGGAAGTTTGTGCTAGTTCTCTTTGATGACATTCTTGTGTCTAGCAAAACTTTAGAAGAGCACTTGAGACACTTGGACTTGGATTTGGGCACTTTGGGGCAGCATTTTTTCTTTGCAAAAAAATCTAAATGTGAGTTTGGAGTAGCATAAATTTTGTATTTGGGATATGTCATCAATGCACAAGGTGTGCAAGTGGATAAACAAAAAATTGCAGCCGTCATGGATTGGCCTTTTCCCTCGACACTCACACAATTAAGAGGTTTTTGTGGTCGTTGTAGTTACTACAAGAGATTTGTGAGAGGTTTCTCACAACTTGTTGCCCCCTTGATTGATTTGACTAAGAAAGGGGCTTTCAAATGGTCCAAAACAACCCAACTAGCATTTGAAAAACTCAAGAAGGTGATGTGTTCTTGTCCGGTTCTTACTATTCTAGATTTTCTACTCCTTTTATAGTTGAATGTGATGCTTCAGGTGAAAGAATAGGGCTGTCCTAATGCAGAATAAACAGCCTATTGCTTTTGAGAGTAGAAAAATCAAGGATTCAAAAAATGTGTATTCAATCTATGACAAAGAGATGTTGGCGGTCATGCATGCTTTTGAGTAAGTTTAGACAATATTTGGTTTGTGGCAAATTTATTGTAAAATCAGATCACAAAAGTTTGAAGTTCTTCTTCAATCAAAAGGAATTGAATGGCAGGCGACAAAAGTGGGTAAGCAAGGTGCAAGCTTATGATTTTGATATTGAATATGTGAAAGGTAAAAGCAATATGGTAGTGGATGTTTTATCAAGAAGGCTTTGTTTGGAATTGCTTGAGGGCAATCAATTGTGGGAAGGGAGGATTGTAATGGGTCCATTTTCGGATCACTTATGAACAAGTACTAAAGACCTTTAGTATACTTTCCTCATAGATTAAGGGATCACTTTTGGGGTTTTATTTTATTAATTAATTATGATTGTTCGAATAGTGATTTTTATCATTTATCCATATAACAAACTTCTAATTGATTAATAAAATATTTTTAAAAAAGTGGTTTTACCACTATGGTAATTAAAAGAATAAATAATTATTGGATTATTGCCTAAAAATAATTTTAATTACTATTTGTTATTAAGGCAATTAATTTAATATTATTGTTAGAAAAAAAGAATGTCGGCTTGGGATATGAACAAAGAAAAGAAAATATATCGTAAAAAGTCGACAAAGAGGTGTTATGAGGTATTTTACCCTCCAAGGTGGTTCAGCCTCCTTTGGAAGGTACAAATACAAGGTGGAGATCTTATTCTAGACATGCTGAATATTATTTTGTGAATTTTTATGCTTGAAGAATGATTGAGATGTATGTCCAATAATTGCTCCCGCAGTCTTGAGTTGATTTATCAATAAAAATGTGTTTTTTGACACCACCTTACAAAGGAATATTTTGTTGCTTGCCCTAGGAGTGGGATGATTTGCCTTGATGAACTTTGGAGAGGGTTTTGAAAACAAATTGGGTGTCCAATTTCTCAAAACTAGTTGCTTGAATTTATTGCTAATTTTTTAAAGTGTGGCTTTGGATTTGTTGGATGATTGGCAAGGTTGTAAAGGGTCATTTAATTGGAAAAATAAATAATAATTTTCTGAATTATTATTTATTTATTTGATAGAATTTTATGGTGAATTTGATTTCGTGAAATGTTGATTTGAGCTTCATAAATAATATATGATTTTTCTTAATTGTGGCAATTTGATTAGGCAAGCTTGGAAGGTCCTTGAGGGTGCCCTAGACCCTAGTTTATAAAGAATATTTAATTCTGATTTTATTTCAGCATTTTGACCTAGGGCGACTTCACTTGGGAGGTTGTTTGGTCATTTTGCGTGCCCTAGAAAGGAGATGGAATTATTCAGATTATTTTGACATTTTTCTATGATGATTGCAAGGGTTTGAGGAAGATTTTGGAGAGAGAACAGATGTTTTTTGAGTAAAATCAGATATTTTTCAACAAGCATTTATTAGAAATTTATCTTCATTCAAGTGAAAAAATGGTACACCTTCATTAATTATCAATTTTTACTCATATTTGCATGTTTTGGGGTGAATTAAGGGTGAATCAATTGCTGGAAATTGTCTATTTAACTCTTGTACTTTGGCACCAAGGGTTTGGTGAGATTGGGTGTGTGTTGGAACTTCAATTTTCAGCTAAGGTTGGTTGATTTTTCAAATTTCAGAATTCATAATTTATTTGCATAATATTGAGATTTTAGGGAAAACCCTTATTTGGTCTTTTAGCCCCCAAAAAGGACATTACAACAATAAAAATTCCAAAACCAGATGAAATGTTCCATTTTATGAGGGTTGGCACATGTCTAGAATTTGGGTGACAATATAAATTTTAAGTGAATTATCTAAAAATTAGTATCTAAAAATTTGATAAGTGAATTATCTAAAAATTAGTATGTAAAAATTTGATAAGTGAATTATATGCTTAACACTCCAGTGGTCTTAGTTGTTGATAATGTCCTCATGTCGGACCCTGGATGATCAATCTGTCATTTGCAAAGCAATGGTTATCATCTTGGGTGGAAAATGTGTCCATGAAGCTTTGGTTATTCCATGTGTATTTGGGACTTGCTTAAATATTTTTTTTCTGAGTACAATTCCATTTCTTTGTGATCACTTTTTGTGCGACAAAGACTTTGTTTTCCACTGTGGTTCAGTGTTTTTAATATTAAATATAATTTAATACCTTACTTCATGCTTAGGTCAATACCATGGATTTCTGAGTATTGCACCACAAAGAATTTGCTGAATGAAATAAAATTTAACTTAGCCCATTAGATCATGGTGTTTTTTTTAGTTCCTACAACCAATTCTCCTATGTTATGTTCCTTTTAAAAATTCAGGTTAACTATCATCAATCCTTATCAGTTTGTAGTAGAAGGAAGGTATCTAACTGCACTTTTCTTGAGATCCATATCAATTCACACAACATAGTCCCCAGTGATGCCTGTATTCGATGCAGGCACAGATACAAGCCCAAAAAACTTCTTGCAGTTGAAGGCAGTTTACCAATATATGAAACTATCTTAGAACACAAATGCAAGATAATCAGTTGTAAAGGGTTATTTGTAAACACATACACAAGAAAAATGAAGGGCATGGATATCTAATCTCTTGTCAGCTGCAAACAACTTAAATTTTCCCATTCAATTTCAACGTCCAAATTAAAATTTTCACTTTATAACTGGTAAAGTGGAAATTTATTAAATGTATTGTATGGAGCTGATTCCAACTGTCATATATTATCTGAATCAAGGAAGAAGACACAAAATAATTGAACAAATTCCTCGAAATAATTCACGACCAACAACTTTCACACTCTTGCCAAAATGGTAATGCTTAAAGAGTGACAAGGATAAGAGAGCAATACTTTCTTGGGAATATTCCCTATATAATACAAGATAAAACAAAGTTCTAAAGCCACAATCACTGTTTCGAAGGCTGCATCTAAATAGAAAGATGCTTCTCTCCTAGGATGTTCAAAATGAACTCTTCTTTGCTTCTCGAGAGAATAATAAAACTGCAGTTTGTTATTGATCATTCCATGGGATATTTGCACACAATCGACAAATATGAGACACCAGCTCTCTATTGTTTTTTGATAATTAAAAATTTATTCAAATATTTAAGTTCAAGGAGCTCAAAAACATTTGCTTTTATTCACTGGAGTGCTTTAGTATGTACATCAGTCCATACATCTGATTCTTTTCAAGTAACTCCTGTAAAACAGATCTATCAATACCACTGTCTTTATAGAAACTATTTACATAATTCATAGTCTATTTCAGACTTAGGCAGCATAGGAATTATATTTTGTTGATAATTCTTTTCAGGTTTATATTCCAATGCTATCTTGAAAGTCTTGACGCGAGGTTTAACAAATGACTTATAAGTAGACTTATACAAGACCTTATTCAAAATATTTGTACCCTTAGACTCCAACTGAGAACTTTTATAAACATTGCTAGGCTAAACTTCAGGAATTTTGAAGTTGACAAGAGTACCTGGAAGTGTTTCTTCAGTAATCTTTATCTCAAGTATCGGGTTAGGACCTTCTCCTTGTGAAAACACCTCTCCTGGTTGTTGTTGCTCTAAGATAAAGTATGTTTCAGCTTCCGCTTCATTCAAGATCTGATAGCTTGGATCGACATCATGAACTCTGGAAAATTCTGCCATTATTCAGCTTTAATCTTTTGGGACTGCGAGAATGACTGGGTTCTCCTAAAACTTGAGCAGAATAATGCCTTAACACAATCAAAATAACGACTTTTGTGCTCACAGACAGGATGCCAGTCTACTTCAAGGCAACAAAAGATTAGGAGACTTACTATACTTTAGAATTTTAGATTTGGATAGACCTTTAATACATAGGCTCTGACACCACACTTCACATGACGCACAAAATTTCAAGTGCATAATTATGAACTCAAGCTACAGTCTCACAATGCCATTTTTCACATCCACTGACTTAGAAATACTATACTAGGCTTCATGTTTTAGGAATTTAAGGCTATTTAGGTTACGTGAAGAAATTTTCCAGAGTCTTCTCTGATAGGTTTTCGTGATGGATTTGCTCAGTTGGTGGTATTGACCATGCAAATCTAGCCCATTGAGAATTCTTATTTCTTGTTGTGGTATGTTTTGATTACGTGCCTAACCACTTGTACACATATGTTATTTTCCTTTTAAGTATATTTCTGTATTACAAGTGGCCATTATTCATTGACGTAGCTTGAACATCTTGTTAAAATTTTCTAGTTCAACAAGAATAACAATTATTTAATTTATGTTTGATAGGCTCGTTTTTAGCGACATGGTTGATAAATGTTTATAGCTTGCACAAACCTATGTGCAAAGCCTAGGACAAAGTAGATTGTAGACAAAGTAGATTGTTATAAACTGTGTTCGTATTTCATGTGACTTGAACAAATTTTGAATTCAGCTGTCTGGTACTCTCGCAGATATCCGAAGGCTATAGAAATTTTTGAATCTGTAGCAAAAGAATCTATCAATAATAATCTGCTGAAGTACAATGTCAAGGGGTATCTTCTCAATGCCGGCATTTGCCAGATTTGCAGAGGGGACACCATGGCACTAAACAATGCATTGGAAAAATATCAGGTTCTTATATAAAAAGAGATTGAAAATTCTGCACTATTACAAATTTTAGGCTTGTATTTTTTTTTGAAGCAATTGTAACATATGATTATCCCTTCAGGAACTTGATCCTACTTTTTCAGGCACACGAGAATGCAAATTCCTAGCTGTGAGTCTCAAATATTCTTGGTCCTAAAAAGTGTCATCTTATTTTTGCTATGCTTTTTATACGAAGATTAAACTCAAATCATGTTAGTGCTTACATTTTTATCATGTATTTGAAAAAAGACTTGTACATATCCAAAAACATTTGGATTGCTATGATTTTTTTTTTTGTTATGATTGAAGTGAGCCGTTGATTAATTTTCTCTTTTTAATTTCAGGATTTAGTGTTGTGTCTCAATGAAGATGATGTGGAGGGATTTAATGATGTGGTCAAGGAGTTTGATAGTTTGACTCGACTGGTATGTTTTCTCTGGTCTAAAAGAAGTTCCTGGATATGAAGTCTGTTTACTGTACCAATTACTTTGTCACTCATTCTCTTTATGTGCAGGGTAAAGTATGGTTCATATATGTGTTTAATGAACTCCTTTCCTTGATTCTTTGATTTTAAGTTCTCAAAAAATTCTTAACGCCTAATAAAAATACACAGGTTGGTGATTTGGAATTGCCTTGTAAAGAACAGTTCACAACTAAGTTGTTATAAAGATTAGTTTGCAAATAAGTCACAAGGCCTGAGGTAATGAGGAAAATGTCCTTAATTTATTTTTCATAAAATTCCATAGATTGAGGGAGGGTATACAATTTCTATCATGCAGTTTCTCACGAAAATAATGAAGCAAATGACCCTAAATATTTTCATGTCCATACAATGACAAAGTTAGCCCAAAATGACCCTCAAGGAAGAAGACTTCAACCATGAAAATGACCTTATGATGAAAAATGCGTCCAAACATATTTTGCCTGCTTGTGGAAGCTTTTTGGAATTTCCAAGTTAACGATAGTGTGTAGTTTATTTTGCATTTCTGGAGGTTAAATGTTCACCGTTGGAGTTATTTAAACTTTAACTAGAGAGCATGCATTTGGAGATATGCATTCATAATATGAAAGGAACCAATCAATTCCTGTTATTATAATAGACAAATTTTTGAAATAGCCATTTGTTGCCCATGCTTACTGGCCTAGTTATGTAGCCAAAGAGCAATAACTACAGTTATTTCTCTTTGGCTACATAACCAGGCAGGAACACATGGACAACGAATGACTATTTTTATCCCATTGGAAATATTAGAGAAATATGCACATATCAATTATGCATGTAATCCATGCTTTCTTACAGTTATTTTTCTTTGGCTACATAACCAAGCAGGAACACCTAGGCAACAAATGACTATTTTTATCCCCTTGGAAATATTAGAGAAATATGCACAAATCAATTATGCATGTAATTCATGCTTTCTAAGACACCCTTTGCAATGTGGAAGCAGAATTTGTGGTTCTAGCCTCCAGATTGATGGAACCATGGATTATACAATGGGTGAGTAATCGCCAGGTACTTGGTTACTCGTTGGGAAAATGCTAAGGCAGTTAATCGCCACTCGAACTTGCCAAACATTAAAAACCGCTGGTTTTTGGCCTTCGAGTACCCGTCGGGAGGCTTGTACACGTGTTGTACGCATCTGGACTCGTCTAGATGCAACCAACATGCATCTGGACTCGTCTAGACACAACCAACATGCATCCAGGCTTGCAAATGGATGCCAAACGTTGATAAAACTCTGAAAAACACTAAAAAAACGTGAAGATTTGCTTTATAAATCAAAACACACCCCCTCATTGCATTCACACAAAATTTGGAGAATTCAAGAGTGAATTGGAAAAAGAATTTAGCAAAGTGATTTCTAGGTTAGTACATTTGTTTAAAAAAAATAAAAATTTACGAGCATGTAAATGAATTGTAATTTAATTATAAACTTGTTTGATAATTATTTTAAATTTTAATATTAAAATTTTATGCATTCTGTTCAATCCCGTGTAATGCTATTTTAGTATTTAGTATTTACAATTTATGTATAATTTTTGTTTAAAAATGTTTTTTAATTGTTATAGTTTTCGTTTATCATTATAATTTATTTATTGTAGAGAATTGTTTTCAATAGTTTATCCTAGGGTTACATCAAAATGCCTAAAATTAAATTTACAAGCTTACGATGTAACCTTATGATGTAAGGTTTTTTTTAAATGTTGTAATTTAATGTATTAAACATTTTTATTTGTTATTTTTTATTTTTTTAATGTTGTTTTGAACATGTTTGTAGTTATACCGTTAGCAAACAATGGCATCCACCAGTGCATCGAGGTTAGATTCAATCAATGGTGGGAAAATAGTTCCCCCTAATTCTCGCAGTGCTGCTTGGAAGTATATCGTGCGAGTTGGATCATCCCAAACGATTTTAATTTGTTCATTTTGCACAAAGATGTTAAGAGACATCAATCGCCTCAAGTACCATCTTTCATGCATTCCTTGCTGCGATGTCACGTCTTGTCCCAGTGTCATGTAAGAGGCAAAACGAGAGATGACTGAGCTTATATTGTTGGAGAAAAATAAATTAGAGAGGGTAAGGATGCAAGCAATCATAACAACGAGAATGTTGTCCAAGTTATCACAGACAATGCAACATATGTGGTAGCTAGGAGACTTCTTAGGAAAAAACATCCATTAGTCTTTTGGACCCCTTGCACGTTCCATTTTTTGACCTTTTTTTGGAGGACATAAGCAAATTTGATTGTGTGCGATTGATTGTAGAAGAAGTTAGAGAAATCACAAAATATATATACAATCACCATTGGGTTTGCAATGAATTTTCCTACGTTGCAAAGCAATTGTAGTTTGTTGACTCATTTGAAGTAGATATTTATGTGTCAAGCATAGACAGACTTATCATATTTTAAGAAAGTTGATGCAGTCAAAGTTGTGAAGACAGTTTTCAGTGAGGCCTTCGAAAAGAGAGCTACAACAATCGTCCAAGTAACTTGAAATTTCAATTCTTTTTCCTTATTTTCAATTTTTTAAACTTAAAGTATTTATAAGTTTTTAACTTTAATTTATTTGTAATTTTGTAGGTGTCGGAGCCTTTGGTGAGGGTTTTACAATTGGTGGATGGGGAGCAAAACCAAATGGGTTATATTTATGAAGCCATAGATAAGACGAAAGAGGCCGTCCAAAACTATTATAAGGGGAATCGTCCCAGATTTGATCCAATTGGAGAGTTGATTGATAGGAGGTGGAACAATCAACTCCATCAACCCATCCATGCAACGGAGTACTACAATAATCTTAGGTTTTTCTACTCCGATAGCTTCGCAGATGCTAGTGGAGAGGTTATGGAGGGGCTCTCAACAAACATTGAAAGTATGACACCTTACGTTGAAGTAAGGGACCTCATTATTTCAGAGTTGTAGAACTACAAGCAAGCTAGGGGAGGCTCTTTTATACAACACTAGCTATCCGAGGGAGAGCCACATAGTCACCAGGTAATAGCAAATGAAGTTGTAATATTCCAAATCAGAATATTTGGCATTAATTTGGTTTTCTCGGAACTACTTTTTAAAATAATATTTTAAAAAGGAATTCCGAGAAAACCAAATTAATATGAAATATTCCGATTTGAAATATCACAGTGGTATCAAAGCTATTTTTCTTGCCAGCCTATGAACCATGGGATCACTACATAAGAAAATTATGGACAGTTTCGAGTCGTACGTCCTTTTAGTAGAGATTCGAAAAGAAATCTCTTTTTCACACTTTTTGGAGTTGAAAGTCATGGAATGAAAACAAACACTATGAGGAAGATGAATTCGTGAATCGTAGTTATGGCAATTCGGAATATGAAGAGAAATTCAATTTTCAAGAGGTCTTAGAAGAAATAAAATATGATGAATATCATTCAAACTATGGACAATAAACAGAATTACAGGCAACCATTATGATTAAGCAAAGTGAAAAATCTTTGGAGACTCCAGGTGCATCGTGCTCAAAAGATGAAAAGAAGACCCTTTCTCTTGGAAAGAAATCAGGGAAAACTTGTGACAAGTTTCTTGACAAAGAGGTTGACAAGGAGTTACCTCTAACAAAACCAAATGATGCCTTTGGTGAGGGTTTTGCAATTGGTGGATGGGGAACAAAACCCAATGGGTTATATTTTTGAGGCCATAGATAAGACCAAAGAGGCTATCCAAAACTATTATAGAATTGATTGTTCCAAATTTGATCCAATTTGAGAGTTGATTGATGGGAGGTGGAACAATCAACTCCATCAATCCATCCATGCAACGGGGTACTACCTTAATCTTAGTTTTTCTACTCTGATGGCTTCGCAGATGCTAATGAAGAGGTTATGGAGGGGTTCTCAACAAACATTGAGAGTATGACACCTTACGTTGAGGTAAGGGACCTCATGATTTCAGAGTTGAAAAACTACAAGCAGACTAGGGGAGGCTCTTTTCTTCAACACTAGCTAACCGAGGGAGAGCCACATAGACATCAGGGAATAGCAAATGAAGTCTTTATTTGTACCTTTACTAGTTACAAATTTACAATTATTAATTACTTACAAAGTTTTGAATATCTTGTTTGCAAGGTCGTGTTGGGAAGATTGGGGTGGGAATACTTCACATCTTCAAAGACTAGCCCTCTGCATTTTATCTCAACCTTGTAGCGTTTCTGGATGTGAGCGAAACTAGAGTTTGTTTGACGCCATTCACACAAAGAAGTGCAACAAGTTGAGCCAACAATGCCTCAATGATCTGATTTTTGTGCAATACAACATTCGACTTCGCACAAAGAAGTTGGAGAACACATCATAGGAGCCTATTGAATTAGAATGAGATTGATCCTTACAGTGATTGGACTGCACAGGAGGAGGCTCCCATGTTCACAAAGGATGAGATGTTGATTTCGAGAGGTAAGCTATCGAGGGTGCAGATGTAGCAGGAGGAGATATTGGATTAGAGGACATCATTGAAGACGAGGCAGAGGTAGAGGTGGAGCCATAGGCACAGACACATCCTTCTAGGCAGAGCGAGGAGGGGCAGCTGAGTGGGAGGACTAGACTTTCTCAGTCTCCCTTAGTTTTCCAGAGAACAGAGAAGAGAAAATTTTAGATTCTTGTAATTTTTACTTGTAAATTCTTGTATAAGTATCACTATATCTGTTTGTTGTTGACAACTCAACAGTTTCACAGTTGTATTTGCATGATTATGCAATTTTGTACGCTATTTGTATTCAAATCTAATAGAAAACACTTTTCCAAGGTTTTACAGATTCATTTGATCTATTTTGCTTCTGTAATTTCTTAAAAAATTATGTTTTTTTAATAAATTTAAGCATTTTTTTCATTTATCGGTTATTCCTAGTCAATCGACTAGCTTGGTCGGTTACTCTCCAGTTACTCAAAAATCCCCCTTGCAAGTAATCACCGGTTACGGTTATGTATACTATGGTTGGAATCATTGTTCTCTATAGAATTAAAACATGTCGATGCTCTATGCATGATTTTAAACAAGCATTTGAATTTTCTCTCCATCTAGGGTGCACATGCTTATGATCATGAATACATTTCATGTTGTAATTCTGAACTATTAAAGAAAGTTTATACATCCTATCCTTGGTTATTTGCCAAGTTTCAACTATAAAAATCCACTCTAGTGTAAAGAATTGTGTTACATGCACCCCTAAGTTTGGAATTTCTTTGACTAGATACAAATTGCTTTTCTCAAGAATCTTCTTATTCATATATCGGTCTGTACGAATTTGTAGTGATTTGGGTCATTTTGTCCTGAAAACTATGAATAACTCAAAGGTACTCGTTTATTTTTCATGTTTCTATTGGTAAGAGTTAACTAATTAGAGTATAAGAATTCATATGAAATACTACAAACACTTTACACTCGTACATTGAACTTGTGGTTTATTCTTAAGATCTGACTTTTATGACGTATAAGGAATAAGATCTAGTTTGAGCTGGCTTCAAAGTCTTGTTTGAGTTTTCTATTTTTTCAGTGAATGATACCATGGCAAGATATGCTTGGAAATTAGATGTTATACCACCACTTTGGTTTCAAATGGGAGGATTCAATCGCATTCTTTTCGAAAAAATCCATAAATAAACTAGCTGTAATTGGGGAGAGAGGAGAACCCATAGCTACCAGACTACCCCCTCCATTTACTTATAAGTTTCTCCTAAGAAACTGAAATATGTGGATACTAGGCAAAACTTCACTAATTTAGTAGTCTCACGATCCATAACATCCTTGATGACCTTAACGGCCTCATATAGAGGGATCTTTGTAAACAGTGAATCTATGTTGAACTAACCAATAAGTCTTTTTCTTCTAGTCTAAGGTCTGTAAGGATATTGATGAAAGCAACGAAGTATTGATAAAAAGACAAGGTATTACCCACAAATGGCTCTAACTTCTTAGCTAAGTAACTCTCTAGGTTGTAGGTGGGCGAATCGACACTTTCCATAATAGGCCTGAGGGTGACACTGGGTTTGTGTATCTTAGGTAATCCATAAATCCTGGGCATGATTGGGTTTGTTGGTATCAATTTCTGTTTATTTTCCTCTCTTAACGGGGACTTATTGATTCATATATGTGCAACTCACAAGAAATAACCGGAACACTCATCTTTATTCATATATGGGCAATGTAGATCAATCATGGACATTGAGAATGCCATGTAGAATGTACACAAAAGATGGCTTTCTGTAATGGGCACCTCTGTTATGCCCAAAACTAACCCAGCTGAAACCCCTTATGACTCCAGAACGGTTTGCTTGTATTGTTTTTTTTTTGTGTTTTGCAAGGTCTTATGCATGTAACATAAATATAGAATAGAAAGCATAGACACACAGCTGAAATAACCAACACACTGTATTTATATTGATTGCAAAATGAGTAAACAAGTACAATGTCGGCCATGCGATAACTCACTAAATACTCCAGTAATGGAATGAACATTGTTTCAAGCGAATATCCCCAGCGAATACCGAAGGTGCAATCATTTTGTTCTCTGTCCAGCAGAACTACGGACTCTACAGGCTGGTTTTTACGGACTCTGCAAGCTGGTTTCTACGGACTTTGCAGGCTGGTTTCTACAGACTCTGCAGGCTTGTTTCTACGGACTCCACAAGCTTGTTTCTACGGACTCTGCAGGCTAGTTTTCCACGGACTCTGCAGGCTTGTTTCTACGAACTCTGCAGGCTTGTTTCTATGGACTCTGCAAGCACACTTCTACGGACTCTGCAAGCTAGTTTCTACGGACTCTGCACGCTGGTTTCTACGGACTCCGCAGGCTTGTTTCTACAGACTCTGCAGACATGCTTCTACGGACTCTGCAGGCTTGTTTCTACGGAATCTGTAGGCTTGTTTCTCCCGACTCTTATTGTAGATAGCGGCTGCTACGTGATGCTACAGTGACGTGGTTGCTACAGTGACGGGCTGCTATAGTGACGCGACTGTTATAGTGGTGTGGCTGTTACAGTGTGCGGCTGCTATAGTGGCGCGACTGCATGAGGCTGAAAGCATAGACTTTAAAGACCAATTCCAATGATTGATGTCTGGAGTGCTACAGATGGGAGGGACGTTCCCAAATGCCCAAAATAACCTGCAAACTGCAAGTGCATCAATTTTTTCTTCTTATCCAACATGCTGAATGAAGCCACAAACGCTTCCTTTTATTCTTTCTCCAAGGGGCGACTCAACTCTCATGAGCAATGTGAGATAAAAGATATGTAACATTTTATATATTAAAATATTACTTATGTCTCCCTTGGGTACCATCCCCATAAAATAAGTATTAAAGTAACACTTTAATATTTTGCAATTGAGTTAAATGTTACTTTTATAACACTTCAGGCATTATAATATAATAGCAATCGGACTCCAAATAGCGCAAGTGATAGTTCGCCGAAAAGCTCTCGCCGAGGAGTATCAAATCCAATCACCAAAACTAGCCTCCGCTGTGTCCTGCTAACTTACTAAAAATAGTAAGTATGCCTGAAACTAAGTAAATCAACTCTGTTTTGGCCCAAACTGAAAATGACTAGGCCAAAACACTCTAGGATCCCTTTAAACCCTTCGTTAGCCCTCGGGACCATGTAGAACTAGGCTAACGCACACACACACTTGGTCAACTGCTAAAGTGGGGACATTACAGTCCGCCCCCTTGAAATTGCTTGTCCTCAAGCAATCTCAGCCCAGCCTGTTGCTCCATCCTGATAAAAACACCATACTCCACATGCTGTGAAGCAACATCATGGAATCCATAAGAGCCAATGCACCAATCGTGTCAATACTTGGATCCCAAACCAACATGTAGAACCCACTGTAAGAGATGAAAAAGAAGTTTGTCAGCCAAGTACCCTTACGTAACCATCCATGCATGTAAGACATTCTAGTCAATGTGAAGATGAATCCCCATATGCCCATAAACCAGCTCAAATGGACACCAAACCTCGCTGTCATAACTTTGATTAGAAGCATAGATGATATCAAATATGTCATCAAACCAATCACTATCACCATCATGGGAATGATCAACTATCTCAACTGGAGACTTTGGGTTAGGCAATTCATGCCTCTCATCATTAAAAGAATGGCGAATATCACGAATATGTTGAAAGGGAAGATTGACTTGTTGAACCATAATCTTAGCTTGTTTAGCTCTTTCCACCCATTTTTCATTCAAAACTTGGGCATATTCTATATCAGCTGTATCAAAATGTATAAACTCAGTCCTATGACAAGAGACACCATCAAAATTACCATGTACCATACTTGCCTCTTGTAGTCCATCAGCAAGTGAAACTGTGCCCTTACTTTCTTCATGATTGTTAGTGGCAACATTAGGAGAAAGGTGAAATATATCATTACTGTTCTCAAACTAAAATTTAGGACTGGTTTCAACCTTTGTGTCCTTGCCTACGTGATCTTCCCTGGAATGATGAGGAATTTTCATACCACGGTGGCTTGAATCCACCCTATATTCCCCGTAGTTATCACACACAATTTGGTTGCCATCATAGGTAGATTCCATAACGCTATCCTCCCCATGCAACCAAGTCATTACCTCCTGTTGAAAAACAGAAACATAACTGTTGTCATTCAAATTAGAATTATTGTTATGTGCTTGAGCCATGTTTTTGACCCCTTTTACTATATCATCATTGAAAACTTCTTGGCCAACGCTTGCAACATTGTCTTCATCAGTATTCTCAAGTGTAAGTGCCACAATATCAAGAGGAGGATGTAGGCTCACGCTGCCCCAAATCAGACTTTTGGGATCTTCTTCTTTGCTTCTGCTGGAACCATCAAACATCACCAATTCTAAACTTGACTCACGTCCTTCCCATGTGGTTAGAGGTGGTAGTGTGTCAAGTAATTCTTCTTCAATTGATGTCACAAGGCTGCAAGGTATGTCCTTGTGAAGCTCTTCCATTCTTCCATAAACTTGTTCAACTTTTGTGCCCCTTGCTTTGTCATTCTGTATCATGGAAGGGACTGCTATAGAGGACTGATTTGCTGAATTATGCATGGAATGATGAAACATACTCAACTGAAGACGAAGATCCATGATTTCCCTATCTTTATCTTCCCATACCAATTTTTTTTTTTCTGATTTTTCTTCATGTGTAGGAATTGTGCCATCATAGGAATCAACTATCTCACTAAAAGATGCATTGTGATCATTCCAAGAATCCACACCATCATTATCCATGTCAACCTCGTGCTCTACATCAAGGGAAGCTATGTTTACAATATCTCTAAAGGGCTGATCCAGGTTTGCATTATCTTCCACCTTGTGATCAACCAAAGGAACACCATTAGAAACCATACCTTCATATGGATTGTCAATCATAATCTCTACGTTACCCACCAAGAGACTCATGCACCCTTTTGTAGACGCCTCAAAATCTTTGTAGGAATGATCTAAATGCAGGGCTAATGCTGCTGCCATGTCCTCATTTCCACGCAACTCTTTATCATATGAAGATTCTGACAATTCATTAGGGACATCCTGAGACTCAAGCATACTCCCTTCTTGAGTTAAGCCATCCTTTTCAAACTTTGTAACCTCATTTGTTGGTATGTTTTCAACACTGTTTGGCTGCAATGGTTCTTTTTCCTTGTTAACTCCACATATGTGATCAAATGACCAGTGTTCCTGACAAGTGAAACAAATCTGCTCTTTCTTCATTTGGTTCTTGCTCTTTTTGGGTGATCTTGGGACCTGTATACCCAAAGAAATTAGCTCTGCAGCCATCATATGTTCCTTGAACCACCCAATTTTCTGTTCAAGCAAACCTTTTGAGAAAGCATAAGCCATGGGGGAAACACACTGCTCCCTCCAAATGGCCAACAAGTCTAATTGCAACTGCTTGCAGATATCATCATCCTCATCTAAGATTAAGGACATAATAGTTTGCATACAAGCCCTCACGTTGTCTGGATGATGCTTCCTAATTTCAGTTAAGAAGCATTGAAACATTCGAAGAATCAATTTATCACATCTGAGATCCAACGAAATGATAAATGATCTCGTTCTTGCCATGTTTTCTAAAATCTTAGCCTTCTTACCAAAAGTAGGGGCTTTGACATAATGTAACCCATGCAGGCTCTCCACAATCAGCTGTAGAACCCTTTTTAGTATGTCATCATTATAGGGTGCTAGAGGTGTTGTTATCCTTATGATCTCACTGTGACAAGAAGCAACTGCAAGTCTCACCTCTTCATAAAGATGTTCCACAAACATGTGCTGAGCCAAAGCGAGCATTGAGGGCTGCAAGGCCCAGTTCAGAAGCCTCCAATCTGACTGGTCTACTTTGGACAAATATGTGTCTAATTCCTCAAACTTAGAGAGAACATCATCAGGAAATTTTGTGGACTTCAATTGTAATCCAATTAAAGTCGATTCCCTACTTCCCTTTCTTTCTGTAAATCCCTTAACTGATCACCATTAAAAGTATCGTTGAATTCTTTTGAGAAAAGGACACTTTTCAAATTTGCCATTGTCTTTATTTTATTTACTGTAATATCCCGAACTAATCTGCTTTCGATTTTTGAATTTTTTTTGTTCATCAAATTCTTGGCATACTGCTGTAAGTCTCTGTATTTTTAAATCTTTAGCTTGTTTGGAATGTTGTTTATGATGTCTACTTACGCAATTTTGGTTCCAAAATATTCTTCTAAGGAATTGGTGCAATAACTTCTGAATTTGCTGATGTAAAATCAAACTCCCTGTAATTGATATTATACAATTCCTGTCCTTAAGATGAAGCTTACACTGTTTTTAATTGATGTAGTCTGATGATACTGCTGCACTTATACCGATACTGAAATCTGCTTATATCTTCCTTAAATGGTGACACACTCAGCATCCAATCACCAAATGTTGAAACAGGTAATACCTAGCTATTATAACTGTTGAGTAGAATTATCTTTGAATGCCCATGATAATAACAATGCAACCTTCCCCAATCACTCACGTCAGTTCTTCAATGCTACATCACTCTGATGGTGGTCTTCGTGAATGGGCGACTTGAATTTCACGATTCACTTCTAGATATGTTGTGCTCAGAAATAAGACTCCTACGATTCCTAGGCGATTTCTCTTATGCAATCATATAATTTTTATATTTGTCTTCAAACTACGCGGGGCCCACACTTCTCCCTCTCACTGTCAGGGTTTGTCTCCTAGGTAGACACCAACTTCAAATTCTAATTCTTTAACCAACTCTGATATCAAACCAAAGAATTTATGAGATTCATCGAGCCCTAGCATCATCTAAAAATCTTCTTTTGCAAACCAACACAGGATGGCAAAATCATGGCTCTGATACCACTATAATGGGCACTTTTGTTACGCCCAAAACTAACCCAGCTGAAACCCCTTATGACTCCGGAACGGTTTGCTTGTATTGTTTTTTTTTTTGTGTTTTGCAAGGTCTTATGCATGTAACATAAATATAGAATAGAAAGCATAGACACATAGCTGAAATAACCAACACACTGTATTTATATTGATTGCAAAATGAGTAAACAAGTACAATGTCGGCCACGCGATAACTCACTAAATACTCTAGTAATGGAATGAACATTGTTTCAAGCGAATATCCCCAACGAATACCGAAGGTGCGATCATTTTGTTCTCCGTCCAGCAGAACTACGGACTCTGCAGGCTTGTTTCTACGGACTCCGCAGGCTTGTTTCTATGGACTCTGCAGGCTTGTTTCTACAGACTCCGCAGGCTTGTTTCTACGGACTCTGCAGGCACGCTTCTACGGACTCTACAGGTTGGTTTCTACGGACTCCGCAGGCTTGTTTCTACGGACTCTACAGACATGCTTCTACGGACTCTACAGGCTTGTTTCTACGGACTCTGCAGGCTTCTTTCTCCCGACTCTTACTGCAGATAGCGGCTGCTACATAATGCTACAGTGAAATGGCTGCTACAGTGACGCAACTGCTATAGTGGTGTGGCTGCTACAGTGGCGCGGCTGCTACAGTGTGCAGCTGCCCGTGGCATGAGGCTGAAAGCATAGACTCCAAAGACCAATCCCAAGGATTGATGTCTAGAGTGCTACAGATGGGAGGGATGTTCCCAAATGCCCAAAATAACCTGCAAACTGCAAGTGCATCAATTTTTTCTTCTTATCCAACATGCTGAATGAAGCCACAAATGCTTCTTTTTATTCTTTCTCCAAGGGGCGACTCAACTCTCATGAGCAATGTGGGATAAAAGATGTGTAACATTTTATATATTAAAATATTACTTATGTCTCCCTTGGGTACCATCCCCATAAAGTAAGTATTAAAGTAACACTTTAATAATTTGCAATTGAGTTAAATGTTACTTATATAACACTTCAGGCATTAAAATATAATAGCAATTAGAATCCAAATAGCGCAAGTGATAATTCGCCGAAAAGCTCTCGCCGAAGAGTATCAAATCCAATCACCAAAACTGGCCTCCGCTATGTCCTGCTAACTTACTAAAAATAGTAAGTATGCCTGAAACTAAGTAAATCAACTTTGTTTTGTCCCAAACTGAAAATGACTAGGCCAAAACACTCTAGGATCCCTTTAAACCCTTTGTTAGCCCTTGGGACCATGTAGAACTAGGCTAATGCACACACACACTTGGTCAACTGCTAAAGTGGGGACATTACACTTTCCCACCAACTCCTAGTCTGTGATATTAAGTAGCAATGTCGGCCCAAGAGATGTGTTTGTTGACCCAACAATCTGTCAATCACTCAACATGTACTGACCATGACTAAAAAACTAAGAGTATACATCTGTATGTTACACATGACATAAGAGTCAAGACATTACTTCAACCATAGATGCTTCGGAAGCATTCATCATTCCTCACTATAGCATGGTCTTGTACCACTTGATGATGTACTGGGTTGTTCGACATTGGGCTACCATTCCGGTTATCATCCCATCCCATCCCATTCGACATCAAACTGGGTCATGCAATCATTTTATTCATAACATACAGGCTTACTACAAAATGTTCAACTAAACCCTAGTACAAACGTAAATGACACTATTTTAATTCCTACACCTATCCCCGAGCCTGTTGTAGACTTGTTGCCAAGGATAGCAACACTTAGCAACTCATTGGAGTCTGATTGACAGATGATTCCCCATTGTTGTTGCTCCTCTACTAAAAATGTTAATCCAATAGTGGTGGCTTCGAAAAGAATCTTTTTTCTCCCCCACTTCTTTTGTACCAAAATCCACTTCAAAATCATGTTTTTTAGATTCTTCGAACTGTAACCAAAATAGTCACCAAAGTAATGACATGTGTATTGAGATGCTTCATCTAGTGAAAAACCTCAAATTTCAGAAAAATAAAATATATAATCAACACTACACTCCAAAAGCTCCACTTGCTTACAAGATCTTAAGTTGCTTACTGATGTCCCAAAAATGAATAAGAAAAAATAAGAAATGCAGAACGTTCCATATACAGATATGATGGAACCTAACGGATGCAATTGTGACTATATTCTTATTTTGCTAATGCAAGTAGTGCTGTAAGTTAATACATTGCGAGTCTAGGAGATGATTGTACTCAATTGCAGTAAAGCAGGTGCTAAGGTACAATTGATTATAGTGTTAGGTTCAATAACAAAGCTAAGGAATGAAGTTTACAGGTTATTTGATTTAGATTAAGGTAGATACCATAACACAAGGAAATCAATGATGGGATATTATCATTTACTAAATAGTGGCATTGTGTCATGGGCTGGAAAGAAACAATATACTACAGTCTACAACACTCGAGTACTGAAGCAGAGTATATGACGGCCTCTTATGCTGCAAAACAGGTCATACGCAGTAGTAATTTTAGGGAAGTCTTGGGACTCGAAACATAATGCACCCATAAGCTATTTTGTGATAACCACTCCATGGAAGCGTGAAGCACATTGCTATACATTTCCATTTTATTCATGGATAAGTATAGGATAATGAGGTCAAGATGGAGTATTGTTAGACAAGAAACATTACTGCAGATATTTTTAATAAGTCTCCACCTTAAAGCATGAGTTTGTGGGTTCCAATCACAAGCATTTCCTGAAAAGCCTCAAAGAAGACATGGATATTTTCTAAGGAATATAAGGAGTCGTCGAATATCTGCACCCACATGATTTGTTTTAGATAGAATTTAATTTAAATTCAGCATGCATGAAATTGAGAACACAATATTTATCAACTTATATGCATGTTTAGTCAGTTTCAAATTAGAGGGCAAACACACTTAACATTGTGTACGGGGAATATGTTTTTAAGTTAGCAGGCAAGCTAGTTGCACAATTAAGCAAGGCAAGAATTAAAAAGAAATGTTCAAATATCAGATAAAGACAAGGTAAACTTCTGAAGCTATACTATTAGAATTTTGAAGACATATCATGCGTTCTCTCTCAAAGTTGTGTGTTCTGCTATGCCTTTATTCTTGTTGTTTAACAATCAAAATCATTTATGTTAACTAATACCGTATTTTGAAGCTTGGTTTTCTCCCTTTGCAGTTTAATGCTCCCTACTAGCAAGTGCAAAAACTTTGCTACATTTTCCTTATATGATTTTATCTAAAAATTTTTATGTGAAGGCTCCTTTAATTCAGGTTATAATGTTTTCTCTTTTGTAAATTAGAAGCTAAAGTTGCTGAAGACACTGACATATTTAGAATACAAATGGTTAGCTTTTACGTTGTAATTTCTTTCCGGTTTGACTTTAAATGCTAATTGAATACTTTGCATAGAATAAAACTTGACTGCTTGTCATGGCCTATTATTGCATCGAGATGTAAGACCTAATGGTGAAGAGTTTTTGAATGGAGCAGGATCAATGGAAAACAACTCTGTTGTTACGTGCAAAGAATTCTTTGAAGGTCAAGGAGCTGGAAGAGGATGACCTTACTTAAGAACGTGGTAGGGACAATGTACTATTCGTCATGCGTGATATATCATTGTGATAGTGATGCAATATCCACGTTTGTTGCATTAGAAACCATACAAGTCTTCATTTATAGGATTTAAAACTTACATTTATTTCACTTGCATGAAAATATTGGTGTTTATATAGGTGTATTGCGGCCATACTATATTAATGGTTACATGTTTTCTCTTCCCAAATTGGGTCTGATATAGGTTTGCACCATTGGTTTATATTTTCCAGTATTTGTACACTATTTTTTCACTAGACAAAATCTTTACTAATTCAATACAGGTGTTTAAAAGTTTGATAAACTGCCCCAAAAATGTTCATATATTATCAAGGTGTTACAAATAAAGGTGTTTAAAAGTTTGATAAACTGCCCCAAAAATGTTCTTATATTACCAAGGTGTTACAAAGCAGAAATGACTTATGTCATGGCGTTTTGAACGAGTAAATTATTATTGAGAAATTTCTCTACTATCTGAGACTAAATAATATATCTAAATATTCAGTTCTTTTTTAACATTTTTCAAGATTGAGTTTGTCTTTTTGCTAAAGTTTCCTTAGTGTTTGGGATGGTGCAAGGTGTGCTAGGTTTTTGTCTGTTAGAGTTCAGTTGCAAGACACTTGATTTTATACTTATCTAGTGTTTTGAAGACCCTATTCATTCAGATTTTAATGTTCTTAATTCGACAAATATTGAGGATGAGATCCATAAAAGGTGGGAGAATGAGTAATGGCTAAGAAGACATGGTAGCTAGTCGTTTAGTACCATTCACTCATATCATCCAAGGTTGAAAATAGAAAGTGCTATGGTGGAATGTTGGTATTTTTATGTGGACCTGTTGTCAACCTGGAGTTGCACCCTGAATCGAAGATGTGCTGAAATGGCCAATCCTCTCTCCGGTTGAAACAATGGAATCTTCTCACGAGGGTGGGTGCTTCAATGGTGAGAAGAACCTCCAGAGAAGGCTGGTTCTTGTAAGATGTATCAATGGATCTCTACTCTGTGCTATGAATCTACCATGGAAAAGGGAGAAAGAAACTTGAAAGGGAAATCTTACCTAATACGGTGATACACCAAAACGTTGATCCACTCTACTTGGAACCTTGAACACTGAATTAAACAAGGGAAAAAGAAGACCTTTGATTTCAATTGATCACTATGCATAAATATTTTATAAGGTTTGATCCAATGACCAAAACATGAGGAAAAACAATGGAGAGAGGTCTGATACAAGACACTTTGCAGCGACCTAACATCCACTTACAACTTCAGTAAAAAACATATAGAACACTGAACATGACTTGCATAATATGATAAGCTAGCAACTAGGTACAAATCAGAATTTGGGAAGGGAGAGAAATCTACCACATATGCAAATTATTGAATGAATATACACTATGCCAGTGTTTGAAATCTGAAAGTACAGTCCTTATATTGATTGAAGAGGTTACACAACTCACCAGTGGTAGACTCTGGGCTTACCAAGAGAGGGATACAATTCAAGGCTGAAAAACCAACTTATATAAAAAATTACAACAGCCAAGAGTTGGCGTTGGAAAAATAGGAAAGAGGCTAAATCCGTCCAACTCAGCGTTTACAAAAAGTCTATTTGTCTTGCATGAAGCTCTTTGGCGTTAGAGGAAATGGATGGTGAGTTTGTTGAAAGTCAAACTCTTATCATGCAAAAATGTTATGCCCACCTCTAAATATAGACTTCCTCTTGAGCCGTTTGATCGTTTGAAAGCACGAGATAACGAGAGCATGAATGAAATCCAGGCCATGCTAAAATTAGAACTCGAATTGAAATGTTGGAAGCTGAGTTGGAACATTTGAAAGCACGAGTTGATCCGGAGATGAGCTTGACTTCAACAACCAGTCAACTGAAGCTTTGACCAGTCAATCGAAAATAGCCTTTGCTTGCATGGATTTCCATGTTGACTCCATCTCTTGTTTTGGTCTACATGTTCGTGTCGTGTCTATTTTTGGTGGGATTCTTATATTTGGATTTATTTTGTCTATATTAGTCTATATTTCTCGAATTTCTTGGCTATCCCTTTAGCCTTTATTTCTGGCTTTTTCGTTGACTTTATGCTTTTCTCTTTGTTTTTTCTTCGGACTATCTCCTGTCGACTCATCTTTTTTCTGCGGACTTTTGTGTATGCAATTTTCTCGAACTTTATCTTGGCTGCATTTCCTTCGGACTTATGTTTTCTCACTTTCCCCCGGGCTTTTGTGTCCTTCGGATTTTTGCGGACTTTATTTCCTTCCCCTATGGATTTTACCGTTGACTTCTCTTTTGGTTTATAATTTTATGCGGACCTTTTCCTTGTCCTTTCCTTCGGGTTATATTCTCTCAGGTTTATTGTCCATTCCTTCGAGCTTTTATGTTTTGCTTTACCTTTGATTTCCTTCGGACTTCTATCTATTTGCATTTTTTTTGAATTAATCCTTTGGACAAAAGTCCGAAGGATATCCTTCCTCCAATTTTTTCTCTTTGCCTTTGTTTATTTTCCATCAGGGTTTTTTTTTGTCCCGAATTTATTCAGACTTTTTGTCCAAAGGAATTCCTTCGGACAAAAAGTCTGAAGGAATTAGTCTCCTTTGTCTTTATTCTACCACCGGCCAAATGCCCTTCGGGAAAATTGGAAAGGTCCTGCCATTGACCAAGTGCCCTCCGCAAGGGCTTGTGTCCTTCCTATGTGCCCTTCGGCAAATTGGGAAGGCCCTGCCACCGACCAAGTGCCCTTTGCAAGGGCTTGTGTCCTTCCTTTGTGCCCTTCAGGAAAATTGGGAAGGTCTTGCCACCAACCAAGTACCCTCTGCAAGGGCTTGTGTCCTTCCTCTGTGCCTTTCGAGAAAATTGGAAAGGTCCTGTCACCGACCAAGTGCCCTCCGCAAGGGCTTCTGTCTCTCCGAAACAGGGTTTTCGGAAGAATTGAAGGGCATCTGGGTTTTTTGTAGGGCCCCTGGGCTTTTTGTAGGGAACCTGGGTTTTTTGTTCCTTAATTCCTTAGGAGAAAAAGTTTGAAGGAATTGAATACTTTGTAAATTGTCCCTTTGAAATTCTCTTGGACTTCTCCCAAGTCCTTTGAAAAATATTTTCCCTCAGACAAAAAGTCGGAGGAAATTGTCCATCTCTTAGCTCGACAAAATTTTGAGAAGACAACACTTTAGAAAGAAAGCACTTGGGAAAGAGAATAGTCATTGTAAGTCTGAAAAACAAACCTATATTCCGTAGGTCTCTGAAAGAAAACACTCCCCTTCATTCATAAGCGAACCTACAGGCTTGTAGGTTAACCTCAAGGCTGGTTGTATGTGGACATTGCCAAATCTGAAAACAAGAACGCCCCTTCGAATCCTTTGAATGACAAAAACTTTACTTGGTTGTAGGCTTTTTCCTTGGCTTATACCTGGTTGTAGATGGCTCCTTGGGTCGCTGTAGGTATGCATTTAGGCTTGATTGAACTTTGCAAAACCTTTTCCTTTTCATTATTCAGTACCCAAAACTGATTCACAAGACAAACTAGTACCATAAGTCGATCTTCCGAATAGTAAGGTTGAGAATTTTTTGGCCTGTGGAAGAATTGTCAATAGGGCATTCATTAAAATTCATTGGTGAAAAACATCTAATTGGAAGTTCACCTCTCATAAATATGAGAACTGTAATGAATGCATTAAGTGCTCTGAGAAGAAGTTTCCTTTTTGTGTCCTACAAGCATTTCCTTTGATTAAGGGGATCTTTTTTAATCAAATATAATTTTTTTGTTGATTTATTTAAACAAAAAAAAAAATTATATATTAATGCCCACAAAGCCAAGATTGGCTTATGGTATTGCAAAAGGCAAATTGCGCTAAGGACTACAAAAGAGAACTAAATCTAAAAAGAGTCTAAAAGGCACCAGCCTAGCAGATACAATACCGTGAAGAAGATAAAAAAGAGGAGGGTCCCACATAGTGAGATGAAACATGTTGCTACAGAAAAACACTTATAATGCTAGAAGTCGTAAAGAAGTGTGAGGCCATGTGAATCATTGGGTCTGTGACATTGCATAGGCTACCATATAAGCTTGGAATTTGTGCATGGAACCTCATCCTATTGGTGGTGTGAGATGGTTAGAAATTGGATATGATTAACCTATGGCAGCCCCCCTTGGAGGACTTGTGTCTAGAAAGTTCTTGGTGAAGGTCGAACATCTACTAGAGGAAGAGGGCTAAACATCCATGGTGAAACATACAAGTATTTAGAGAGAGCCAAGTGAATCTTTGAAGAGGTAAAAGAACCATTCTCTTAACCTATAATAAGAGGAGTATTTGAAAAACAAAATAGTCCTTGGTCTCATGTTCCAAAGAGCAAATTTGATAAATATGGTGCTTCTGAAGGATATGGTGGTATGTTTCAATGCGACGTTGATAGGAATAAAGTTTGAGCTAAGCAAGGGGTGACTACAAGGTAACTAGTGTCTAACGTATCTTGGGGGATATGGTGGTATGTTTGAATGCAACGTTGATAAGAACAAAGTTTGAGCTAAGCAAAAGGAACCCTCCAGCTGCAAGGTAATTGATGTCTAATGTATTTTGGGGTTTGGATGAACCCATCAATATTAAAACTATTATGACATTCTCATAATAGTGTACCCCTTAGTAATTATCACAAACAAAACTCTCTTAAATAGAAAGGAAAACCTTTTAAAGGCAAAGGTGGATTGATTTTCAAGTTCATTATGCTTTTAATCATAAGTACACATTTATCAAATTTGAAGTTTTCAATGTCTCCCAGCTCGTCATAGAAGGCTAGGCAAAATATTACACTCCAGAAAATAAAATAAAATATAAACTTCCTTGTCAACTTTGAAAACTTGTAGTATTAAACCACCCTTGACTAATTTGATTAATTTAAATGTGGTGTTAGCTTTCCATTTAATGGTTCACAAATCACGGAAAAAATAAATAATCACAACCATCAATATAGAGTTTCGATTTTCGTAATGGAAATATATCTTCTTAACTTCAGTTAGTATCCAATTTCCTCCCTTGCATACTAATATGATTCAGAGCACTAATAAAATAACAAAGCCCCTTGAATAACTCGATATGCGATTTGATCAATCTGCGGGGTATTTTATAGTAAATTAGAAATACAATCAAACACTCTTCTATTAGTCAACTAAAACATCTAGGGAGTTGTGACTAAAGAGATGTATTTTACTTTAAAGCCCATTTTGTAATAACATGAATGGATTATTTATTGTTATTTCACAGATAGAATTATCATATGTTTCTATTGCTTAGATTGGATTTACATTTCATATATTTTTTAACTTTGTAATTTAGATTTAATTTCTATATGTAATAACCTCTGATTTGAAAATAAAACTTTATCCATCATAACTCATTTGTTAAACTTGAGAGTTAAAAAATATGTCCCATACTAGAATGGATTTATTGGACACATCCTAACATGTGTTGTAGGGTTTGAAACTTGATTTGTTCTTTTACCTCGAAGAGATAAGATTAATGTTAAGAACTAGGTTGAAAGTGTGAACAATGAAAAGCTTTATATTTTAGGGGTTTATTGGTTTAAAAGGTTTTTTGTTTGAATAAATTTCTATGGTTTTTGTTGGGATATGACGCATTGAATTCCAATTTGCTTAATCATATTTTGAATTTCCCATGGGGTTGAGTTGGATTGGGGGTAGTTGGATAAAGTTTTCAAATACATCTTTTTTATTAAATAAAGGAGAATGCCTTTGGGCTGATTTTTTTTTTTTAAATTTAAATATTTGTTTTGATACATACACACACCCAAACATATATATATATATATATATATATATATATATATATATATATATATATATATAACCAAAATAAATAAATAATACACTAATACAATGAGTGTTCAATAGTAAAAGGTGATGTGAGTGCAATAGTTTATGGCATAAAGTGAAGCAAGGGCTAACTTGAAATTTTGGACAATAAATGTTAAGGATAGTTATTTACAAGATTGTTCTGAAATGATTGTCTTTGAATATTTTGTTTCATTGTAATAACATGTACTATTAAACTAAGGAAGATTCAGAGTGGGTTGGTTGCAAAGCTAGTTGGACAAATAGTTGAGAAACCTAGAACATGGTTGAGCTACTTGTTTTGGTGTGTTGTATAATTAAAAATGAAATAAATAAATCAATATTAAAATACTAACAACTTTTCCTTAAGAAAATTGATTTTTCCACTTTCTATAGCATAAAATCTCATTAAAACTTGGAAATAGAATAGAAAATTGATTCAATACCATGTTTCAAAAAATGATACTAAGCCATGTATATAAAAATTGTCAAAATTGTCTTAAGAGTAGAAAAAGTTACTTCTAAAACTACGTAAGAGCTATGTTTATTATTATTATTATTATTATTATTATTATTATTATTGTTTATTTTGACAGATTAAAAAGTATTTTATGTATTGAAAAATATTTAAAAAACTGTTATACCATTTGAAGAGAGAAGCACAATTTATTTGTCATCTATAAAGCGTCAAACTTAAACTAACTTTTCCAAATTAAAATATAAAGAACCTTTCAAATTTGATGACTCAACTTACCTACATAATGTTAAGCCACAACTTTGGAGAGATTGTCTAAGATTCTTTCATATGCATTACACTAAAAGCTCTTGATTTGGTTTTATTCCTTTTATCTACAAATATTTTTATTTATACATCATTTCTCTCATTAAATATTTTGTTTATATAAAATAAAAATATGATTAATATTTATATTATTGAATCTCAAATTTGTTCCAAATTAATGTAAAAATATAATTTAAGTAGACATTTTCTTATTAATATATATGATGTTGACTTGATTTTACTCCATTTAACCGACAATTTATAAATACTTTTATTTATAAATTAATTTTTATATTAAATATTTTGTTTAAATAAAAATGAAATATTTATTTACATTATTAAATATCAAATTTGTTCTAAATCCATGTGAATGTCAAGAATGCCAAATATATGTTATAATAAAATGGGCATTTTCCCATTTCTATGTAGATGTCGATTTAATATAAACATCATTTGTAAGAACAAACAATGGTATAATAGGGTTTCAACGTTGTATGTTTTACCGTACAAGGAAAAGCTAGTAATAAGCCAAATTTATAGAGAAGCGCATTATCATGTAGCAAACTATATGTAGATTCGATAAATCAATTGCAATTTTTTTAAATAGGAGATGCAATCTTATGTGAATAGAATGTAAGAAATAGCTTTCTTCCCAAAGGACAAGTGAGCCCCAATTTTTTCTATTATAAAGATTTTGAGGAAGATAGCTTACATGAGTGGTCATGCACACATTTTTAATTTTCATAAAATTATTGTTAAAAGAAAGGTTTTGTAGATATAAATCCATAAACTATTTGAACTTTTGGAAAATAGTCATTGTCTGAATATTGGAATGTAAGGTTTGGATTTTATTTTAGATAAGGAAATTATTGTTATTGTTATTGGATCAATACTCAAGAAAGAATCAAGTCTTTGATCTGTAAACAACACATTTCAAAAATTCAGAAGTGGTGGAATAACCGTCAAGGCATATGGCTAAAAAACAAAAGTGGTCAAAATCTGAAAGTTAATAACTTTTAGGTCAAATTATCACAAAAACAAACATACTCAAAATTACTATTCCACCATCATTCTTCAACCATGAGAACTCAAAGTCCTTGCAGGAGAATTAGGAATGATGTATCCTTTCTTTCTGCGTCTAACAATTTTTCATTCTTCTTGATTACTTAATTTATTTGAGTCTGAGCTTTCCACTCCGTCCACTTTTTCGGCTTTACTTTTATCTTCTTTATTATGTGAAATCAAGGCCCATTCTCTTTTATAACTAGATTTTAGACTCTTAGAATTCAAGGTAAAAAACACAGTTGGTTTTTTACAATTTTCAGAAAAGAATTCTACTCCATTTTTTGAAAGCAATCCTGGGTTTCTATCCGGATAAACTGAAAGATGCTCCTCTTTATTCTCCTTCCCCCAGGTAGAGATTAATTTTCTCTTGGATTTAACATAAGAAGCTAAAACATGACCCAACTGGGAGCAATTTCTACATCTGAATGGAATTCTTTCAAAATCAATCGGTTGAGACCAACACCTTTCTTTAACTTTTAATTTGATCTTCTCAGGGAAATCCTGAGAGATATTCAAACAAACCAACGTTCTAGCAAAGGTTGTTCGGGAGAATTTAGGTGAAGAGGCATCAATTTCCAATAATTCTCCCAAGGCTTTACCAATCACTGAAAACCCATATTCGTCCCATATTTGTAAAGGAAGATATGACAACCTAACCCAAATCAGGCATATGGAAAGATTTCCAGTTAAAGGGTTAAAGGCAGGGAACCAAGTTTTTAACAACAGTAAATGATTGCCAAAATTCCAAGATTTAGCATGAAAAATATTGTTTCAATCAATCAAAGAATCAAAAGCCACTATAAAAAATCTTTTGTACATGGATAAATTTCCATATCACTTTCCAATAATGGCTTCCAAGGTGTCGAAAGCCAGTTACGCAGTTTTGATAGAGATGACATGTTATCCTTGAATTTAAGTAGGCTCAATTCATAGGATAATCCTTAAGAAACTTGTTTGTTTTGTAGCCCATAAGCTCTAAGCACTCAAAATGAGACCATTCACTGCCTCCTTGCGTTTGTTTTTCTCAAAAAAGTTAGTCTTTTGAGGGAATTTTTCACTCCGTGTAGTTCGGAGAATTTTCTCTGAACTACACCAAGTTCATTTTGGTGCAAGTTGGAGAATTTTATCCGAACTACACCATTGCGTGCAGAAGTAGAGAATTTCTCTGACATTGCAAGTGCAAGGTTGGAGAATGTCTCTGATCCTATACTCGGGCCCACCATTCATGTGGTGATTAATGTGCATTAATTACCTAACTAATATAAATTACCGTGTCATAATTTTCTTTTTACCATTTGTCTCATGCACTCCTCGTTGTTCTCGAGCTCATGTGCACTTCTCACCGTTTTTGAGCTCGTGTGCACTCCCGTTCGTTTGTCATTTTCAAACTTGTTTGCATCACCCTTCGACGTCTTCACATCTATTCCTACTTCCCTGTAATCACCACCTCTAGATTATAGGTACGTCTTGGTACCTTTTGTTTTTCTTTCTTTTTCCTAGGGTTTATTTTCTTTTTAATTTTCTCACTTTATATATTTCAGTGTTGTTTCGTATTTTATGAAACCCTCATCTTTTTCTCCCTTTTTTGTAAAAATCCTCAGTGTTTTTGTTATGATCGTCTTCCCCCCACGTTTTTTTTAAATGACCCTCAAGGCATTTTTTCCTGAAGGGTGCAACTTGGAGAATTTTCTCCGAGGTGCACCCCTTTCACTTTCCCCTCGTGCACCTTAGAGAATTTTCTCCGAGGTGCACCCTTGCACGTTACCTTCCCTGGTGCACCTCGAAGAAAATTCTCTGAGGTGCACAACAGACCCTTCGGTGCACATCGGAGAAAATTCTCCGATGTGCATCATGAGCTCAAAACCCAAGGTGTAAGTTGGAGAAAATTCTCTGACCTACACCAATGTGATACAAGGTGCAAGTCAGAGAATTTTCTCTGACTTACACCAAGACTTGCACTTTCCGAAACCGGCAGTGCAGGTCGGAGAAAATTCTCTGACCTACACCTAAACATACCCAAATTTGGTGCAAGTCAGAGAATTTTCTCCGATTTACACCTAACCTCAAATTTTACCCAACTCGTGTGCAGTCCAGAGAATTTTCTTCGGATTGCACCAAAGATCAATTTTGTCCATATCCTGTGGAGCGCTGATTTTTTCCGCTCTTGCATTTTATCCAAAGAATATAAAAAAAGCTAACTCTGGAGAAATGGCATTCTATCTTGTAGTCACTTAATCAATGTCAGAGGATTCTCCGACCAAGAGAGCAATGAAGTACAAATTTCAAGGTGTTTTTCCAGCATCTGCAGTTGAGTTGAATGTAGATCAAATCATAGACACCGAAATTGGTCATGTTGATATGGCTGAATTCTTACAGAGGTTGGACAGGGATCCCATTGCTCAACACATGCAACCTTTTTTAAAGTGAGATTCGTTTGGCAGTTGCATTCCCTGTGTCAGCGCAAGATCCAAAATTTGTTTTAGCAGTTGTTGCCCACTTTGACAAAGAAACCAAATCAGTTAAGGATGCAAGTGGGAAGGTGATCATTCGACTAGATGATAAGTACTTTGACAAAATCTTTCATCTCTCAGATATTGAAGAATACTCAGATGTAAGTATGAACTCAACTCAAGAGTAATATTATAGGAATTCTGACAAGTGTAAAAAACACATCAATACTCATTGGCTTAGAACTCTTAGACATTCAATTGTGAGATGGCCCAAGTACTTATATCGCAGTGAATTCTTCGAAGTAGGAGATTTGATCACTCTCCTAAGCAGAGTCAAGGTTCTTCCCACATAAAACGTCTTTCAAGAGTGGATGTATCACTACATCTTTATTATCAAGAAAGATAAACAAAAAATTTACTGGGGAAGTCAAATTAGTGATGCCATATGTCACTAGCTCTTGAGGTGACCTCTTCTCTGAAATTTTATATGACTTCCTATCTGGTATATGCTACAACCAACATGAGAGATTTCCTAGGATTGATCAGTAATGGTGAGAGGAAAAAAGTTCTAGTACATGAATATTATCCACAATTAACTCTCAAGGAAAGCATAAAACATTACAGAAAAATTAATGATGCTTTCTTCTACAAGTTCATTTGCATCTTTGAACAAGACCTCAAAAAAAAAAAAAGAGTTTCAAACCAAGCACGGGCAATGGTTAATAAGATTGGTTGTGTCTTTCTACAATTCCCAACCTTCACCTACATCAGGGTAGGAGGGTTTAATGAACAACCATACATGCCACCTGGGTATCCAAGTGATAAATTGATTTTGATGGAGATGTGCTACCAAATGATGGTTGTGCATAAAAAACAATAAGAGACTCATAAATGGGGAATCAAGTTTCCAATTAGCATTGGCCGATACACAGTGTCAACTACTCCAAAATCCAAGACAATGAAGACTAAAATGCAATGGGTCACTCTCAAGAGGTTCAAGAGTAGAAAATAATTTGATTATACAATGATGAAGGAGAAGTTGAAAGGCAATTATGCTCATTTACACATGATCAAAGACATTTGGGTAGAGTGTAGCATTGAGAAAGATGTGAGAAGACTTGATTACAACCGTCTTACTGCTGATCAAATTGATAATCTAAAGTTGGCTGATATTCCAGAAGATTTATCAGATGATGAGAATGAATTGGACCCCTCATATGAGGGTAATTAGATAGCTTCCACTCTTCTCCTGCCAATCCAATGGTCCATCAAAGAATTCACATCTATTAGAGACAGATTTCAACCTGTTCTTGCAAGGACTAATGCTTGGTTGGAGTCTAAAGGTATCAAGTTGAAACATTTCAAGATTGGATTAAAAGAAGAATATGACAAAGATACTGCAAGGAAATGAGAGGAGTTGAGGACAAAGAATAAAGAAGAGGCCTCTGCATCCACACAAAAACCAAAGTTTGTGTTCCTAAGTAAAGGTAAAAGAAAAGACAAAGGAGCTGGTGCAGAGAAGTTTTTAAGTAGAAAAGGAGGAACACCTAGCCATGAACGAGGCACCACCTCAACCAACAATTTCACAATCACCTCAACCAGTGATTCAACAGTCTTCACAGCTGATGACCACACAATCAGAGATTCCTTCGGTTGAAACCTGTCAAACAACAGTTTCATAGGTAACATTTTCCATAGTTCTCCCTGTAATACCAACTGTACCAATTGATTTCGTTCCTCCCCAAATTGTTCTTTCATCTCCACCTTCACCTCTCAGTGCCACGCTTTTCCAAGTTCCTTCACAAGGCACACTCGATCAAATTTTACCCAACATGATATAGATAAATTTATGTCTACAACATCGTCAAAAATAACAACTCAAGTCCCTACTGCTCTAGTATCCAACTTACCATTAGGGACCAAAGTGTTAGTCACGCCAACCCAAACTCCACCAATCATAACCACAATCCCATTGGTGCCAACTCTACTCCAAGATACCTCTATCGTCTCACCTTCCATTCCACCCACTTCACAAACCATTGGTCTTCCCCAAACATCACAATCCTTGGCATCCTCCATCCCATAAGATCCATCTCCCCTTCCTCCTTCGCTGATGACTCAAACACCCAAGAGGAAGAAGCAAGTTGTTTCTCCTGATGATTTTGATTTTGGTTAGTTTGTGCCAATAAAGCCCAAAACAACAAAGAATGATAAAACCATGTCAAGGGTAATTTTTGAGTCTGGACACAAGTATGTTGAGGTTGTAGTGCTTCTCCAAGATAGAAACATTGAAGATATCCAAGTGTCTGAATATGCAGTTGCACGAATAAACCTGGGGAAACAAATGCATGAAGGTGCAAAGGAGGATTTACAGATAGCTATGGTATCCTTGTTGGATAGATATGACAAGGACAAGAAAATAAAAGATCAACTTAAGGTAACAGTAGAACAATTGACCTTTGTTCTACTAAAGATCACACAATCCTCTGAGTCAGTTGAACTTGTTGAGCATGCAAACATAGAAAAATCAATTCAACAGGCAAAGAAAATTGGATCTCAAGGTCGAGCGGTCAATCCCTGGATTGAAAGGTTGACAACATAAGGTACTCAACGGGTTGCATTCTATCATTAAATTTTTGAAGAACTTGAGTGAAGAGAAAGTGGAAATTTAGCAAACGTTTAAGACATTCCTTCAAGATTTGGAATTGATTGAAAAAGACATTGATACATGGACTCAAATACACCAATTCAAGATGAAACTCTTAGTTGAGAAAAATGTCATTCCAAATAGAAAAGTATTTAGTGAGTACAAAGAAGCAATGAAGAATAAAAGAGAAGTTCTTGAGAATCTAATTAAAGATCTTAAAGAAGCTGAAGATATGTGCAATGATAAAATGTTAGATCTTAAAGATAAGATTGGAGAGTTTCCTTGTCAGGTTAGAGATGATTCCCAAGAAATTCTTCTTGTGAAAATAGTACTTCAAGGGTTTACATTTTTGATTCAAATAGAGATTGAAACAGGAACATTCACGCTTGATTCTATTGACAAATTGGTTGAGTTTCAAGTCATAATAGATAAGTTACAAGGAATCTTGGGTAAAATTAAAGACATGCCAGTTAATCTAGTAGATTCCATCATTAGAGTCTTGACCATATCCAGAAGTACATCAGGGCCAAACAACAATGAAGTCCAGGCCACATTGAAGAGATATGAGGAATATCTAGAGAAGAATTAAAAGGAAGAAATTTCCGTGTCTAAGGACACTTAGTTTATTTTTGTAACTTTCTTATATGTAATTTTGTTTGGTGTAATTTACACCTAAAAAAAGTACACAGTCCTAAATCAAATCAAACTCTGTCAATGAATAAGTCAATGTATTTATGTTTTTTCTATTTTTACTCATAGCTCCTCTCTATGAATAGGAGGATGTTCTTTTGTAAAGGGATCACTAGGGCTATAGAAGCAAAACGATGTTGAATTGATAAGAAATTTTTGAAACTTTGTGCTCATATTGTAAATCTTGAATTCCATCAATATAAGAAAATCAAGTGATCTTTCAATCTTTGTGTTAGAATATACTTGTGGTGTATTGGGAACGTTCTTTTGTCTTTCCCATTACATTTTCTTGTGCTTTGATTGAATTGTGGTATAAAATTTCTATAAAATGGAAGGTGCCAAGAAGCCGATTTTGGAGTCTTTAAGCTACATTTTAGTTACTAGGTTTGTGTTCATCATTGAAAGTGACTTACCGTGGAGACTTTGGACCACAAGTTATTTTTCTTTGATGATTTTTATCTTTGTTGGAAATAAGGTTAAGACTTTGGGTTGTACTTTTTTTCATCTATTCATGTTACTTTGTTGGTATCATTCTAGTTACTCTTTCGACTAACTAATCTGAATATCTATTATCATTGCTCTATCAAGTAATTTTATATTTTCACAATACATTATAAGGAACAAAAGAAAGTTTGTAAGTGAACATTAATTCTGAAAAAAAAGAATTGGATGATATGATAACACCCACTTTGATAAAATTAGTGTAAATAATTAATTGTTGTTTTAGTTAGTAATAAGAAGGGAGCCTCCCCTTTCCTTGAGGAGAGATTTTATCTCATCAGACTGTGGTTGAAAGTACATTTTGTTACCATTTTGTCAGTAACAAAATATTCACCCAACAGTTTTTGGTGACTTCGCTGGGGACACGAACACGCAATCGAGAGCTACAATCATTCAGTTGAAATATGACTAACACCTTATTGTTTATTACTATTTTGTTGTAGCTAATCTCCTTTCTTTTCCATACACTTTTATGATTTGGTGGAAAAAATCTACACTCGTGGCAGAAGGGTAGCGAGACACATTGATCCAACATTCGAGTTGTTTCAAGAACATAACTTCAACCTTTTGTCAGTACGTGCAAGGTCACCTCTTCAACGTACATGAAGTTTTCCACCTACCAATAAAAGATCTCCTATACTAGGGGAAGCTTCCAATGTTCATAGGGTCTTGCCTATTTTGCCTTTGCAAAGATTCGTTATTCCTCCCTATAATCTGCACAAAATGGTTGCACAAGGTCCATGGGGAAATGCTTTTGGTCTGTTGAATTTGGCACCACCATCTCATGAACTTCCCCGCGGTTCGCGAAAAAATTTCTCCAAGTTCTATGGTGATGGCAAGCAACATCTGGATAAACATATTGCTACAGTCTACATTGCATGCGGAGTTCTTGGAGTGGAACATGAAGATGTTTCTGTAAGATTGTTCATAGAAATGCTCCAAGGTGTTGTTGTTGATTGGTTTTATTGTCTTGCAACAGGAACCATCACAAGTTGGGATACACTCAAGGTCTAGTTTGAGGCAAGGTTCAAGCCAGTAGAAGATGTTCATGCCTTGTTGGCTCAACTCACACAAATGAAAAAAGAAGCACACGAGCCCATCTGTGAGTTCGTGGCTAAGTTCAATAAGTTGAGGAATAGAATTTTAGTGGTTGCTCAACCTACGCCTGAGAATTTGAAATGCTTTTTCATCAATTATCAATTGCCAGAAGTTAGTTTTATTTTGTGAAGAGTAGCCCCAACTAACCTTGATGATGCCCAAAGCTTGGCCACTGAAGTAGAAGATGATTTGATCTTGGCAGGTAAAGTAAGAAACAATTCAAATAAGCCTAGAGGGCAGCCCTCTACAACTTCATCTTCTACTAGCAACACCGATCCTATGGTGCAAAAGCTGGCAAATGAATAGCTAGCACTTAAGAAGCAAATGTTTCAAGGTATGTCTTTTCCTTCATACAAGGATACTCCAAGAAGAACGTACCCAAATGCTTCTAATTATTTCAACATTGTTGCGAGGAATCAAAATCAGAATAAGCTTCCTCCACCACAAGCAAGGCTTGCATTGGAAGCACCACCGGACAATGCAACAATCAATTGGTTGGAACTTGAAACCAATGATGTTGTAGAATTGAAATATGTTCCAAAAGAAGATGTTAATCCTTTCACAGGAGATAAAGAAGGAGAGGCTGGCGACTCCGATATCAGGGTTCTAAACTTTGAAGAAAAAGAAGACGCTGAACAAGAGGAATATATACATGGCGAGTCTTATTCCATCTTCACCCATTCTTAAAGTCAGATGAATCAATAACAGAAGGTTGATAAAGCTAAGTCCAAGGATGAACCATGTAAAGAGGTTATAATTTCCAAGAGAGGAACTCTCTTGCCAGTTCAACCAAAAGACACAGTGGCAGACAAACAAGTAAGAACTCCTCATGATTCTACTTCTTCTCCTTCTAAGTCTAGACCTAGTGCCCAAAACTTGAAACCTGAAAATGAAAATACCTTGTCTTCCTCCACTGCTCTATATCCAACTTTTGATATCATAGACCATGTCAAGAAGACAAAGATTCAAATGTCCAAGGTTGAGTACCTCCAATCTAATCTCGACCAATTCGAAAGATTGGTGAAGTTTGTAAAGGGTAAAACGGTCAATCCTAATCAGGTCTCATCCAAGAATAGATTAATTGATCCTAAGCCAAAGCTAAATCAAAATAACCTGGTGGTAACTCCTACATCCAACTCTGAAAAAATAGAACCTTTCTATATTTTCTTATTTGTTAACGATTATAAGCTCAATAATTGTGTCATCGATTCGAGAGCCTCCAATAATGTGATGCCAGCTAAAGTAGCTACTGCCTTGAGATTAACTTTGACAAAGACTTTTGGTCGTTGTTTATCAATGGAAACTAAACAAGTACCCCTTATAGGCCAAATCAAGGATGCACAATTTGCATTCGCTGCATTCCTAAAGAAAAAGATAAAAATGACGGTTATGGTGGTTGATGTCCCAGCCTCATATGAAGTTTTACTGGGATGTAACTTTTGCAAAGATGTTGGTGGTGAAATCAACATGGATTGGTCTCAGGCTAGAATACCTATCAAAGGTGTGATGCAAAAACTTCATCCAGAGAAGCAAGCAAAGTATATTGTGACAAAGACTAAGGATCCAAAAGCCCATATTCTCTTTGAAACCTCCAAAATGGGTACGTATTTCTTGACCATAGATGAAGATCTAGTATCTTCAGATGATATTTTAGATAAAGGTCAAGAAACAAACGAGCCATCCTCTTCTGATGAAGAAATTATAAATTTGGAGAACATCAAAGTGGGAAGTTCAAATGATGTTTGGACTTTAGAATTTGATGGCAATTGTTCTTCAACTGGATCTGGAGCCGGGATAGTCCTCATATCCCCGAAAGGAAAGATATTTTTTCTTTCAAGTTATAGTTTGATAACACTAACAATACTGTTGAATATGAAGCCTTGCTATTTGGGATGGAGGTTGCACAGAAGAAAGGAATTAAAAATCTCCATGCACAAGGTGATGTCAAGCTAGTCATTTGTCAAGTCAGGGATCTTTATCAAACAAATAATGAAACTCTAAGGCATTATCGAAATAGAGTCTGGGATTGCATGGAGGATTTTGATGCATTTAATATATCAATAGTTCCAAGAGAATATAATGATAGGGCAGATTTGTTGGTTGTTTCAACCACTCTCATGATTTCTCACAAATATTTCCAAGGAAACAAATATACCATTGAGTTGGTTTTCCGACCCAGTGTTCCTGATAATAGCAACCATTGGCAAGTTTTCAACAATGATGAGCAAGTCATCAAGCTCTTGGAGGCGAAAAATTTCAGTGAGTTATACTTTGAGCAAGATTCAATCTCTGAAGTTAATGAGGAAACTGACAAAGAAATTTGGCAATTAAAAGGGAATAGGATTCCCAAAGGATTGGTATCTCTGGAAAGGATTTTTAATAAACAAGATTGATTCATCAAACTAGAACAGTTAGAATCAGATTCATCTGCAAAAATTGAGCAAGTCAATATAGGGACAGAGGATGACCCCAAAATGATAAATATTGGGAAATATTGCTTGTTGGAGGAAACAAAGAAGTTGGTGAGACTTCTGCACCGGTACATTGATGTATTAGCATATTCATATGCTGATATAAAATCTTTTTGACCCAAGGAAGTGCAACATGATATCCCTCTCAACCCTGGATCTCAACCTCACAAGCAGAAACAATGATAGTATAATCTCAAAATCTCAAGCACCATCCTTGCTAAAATCCAAAAGATGTTGAATGCCAAGATCATTTTTCCTATACATCACTCGACGTGGATAGCCAACATTGTTCTCTGTTGACGCTGTGGATTGCACCCTTGAAAGAAGGCTGAACTTCTCTCTTCCACGCAGCACAATGGAGACTCCCCTCTTGCTGTGGGTTTGGCAAAACTGAGGGGAGAATATCTAGATAAGGGCTAGCTCCCTTTGATGCATCTCTGAAGTCTTTTACTACTACTACTAACAATGGGGTGGTGAAAAAGGAGAAGGATACAACCAAAATAGAAACTAATCTAAGTGGTGATGAACCAAACGATTTTGATCTACTCATTTATTCACACTTCAGATCAGAAGAGGGTGGACATACACTTTATCTGATGAAAAGACCAGATTGTAGGGAGCTTTAACAATAGGCTTAATAAAGACACACATAAAATGAACTTACCATAGGGGCTGTAGAAATACACTGTCTGATAACCCTTTTTTTATCTCTGTGCTCCAGATGCAACACTTCCTGTTAACCTGCAGAAATGGTGCTTTGTCTATACCAGGTATGTTGGTGTCAAACTTGTGAAAGCATCATGCAAAAATGACTTAACATAGGATTGATACATAGACACACTCAAAAGCATAACCAGTCAGATAGAGGTAAAACACATTCTTATTGATCAAAGGTGAATTTTGGTAGGGCTTTGCCTTACAAAATGAGAGATATATTCTTAACTTGAGAGGTTACAATATATAGAATGAAAAAGAAGACTATGGCACCTCTTTCAAAAAGTGGCCCATGCTGCATTGAATACATTGGTGTTTAAATCATATTAAATGTCTCTTCAAAAGCATGGGTTGCTTGATCGTTTGAATGGCAAGGCCGCTCCTCTTTATGAGACTTACGTGACTGTCCACTCACCCATGCTCAAATGAAGAAAAATAGGGCGCATCATTGAATGCTTGCACTCTTTGATAACCACTTGGTGGACACTATTTCATCCACAACAATAACTTCTCTTGCCGACACCTTCTTTTGCCACTTGGACTGCTTAATTCGTGTATGTGCTTGGCTGGGTGCATCTTTTGGAACATTCCAAATGTTATCATATGTGTGCATGGCCATGTTTTGGACTCTCTATTTTGTTCCCCTTTTCCTTGCTATTTTGTCGCTTTTTTAGCAATTTGAGCTCTCTCAAGTTATTCTTCTAATCTTTTGCTAGCTCCTCGGGTTCCTTTATCAATGATTTGAGCTCTTTCTGCCTCTTGTCTGAAGGCATTAGTCCTTTGGCTTCTCCTCAACGGCCGATGCATCTCGTCAAAATTGACGTCTACGACCCTGTCACCTATTTGAAAACCAACGGCTATTTCACCACCTCAAATTTGACGTTTGTGCACCCATCACCAGACATTTGAACCTCCAACGGCTAGTTTGCCATGCTGAAATTGACGTTCTCAGGCCCGTCACCCCTTTGGCAATTTCTTCGGCCTTGGAAAAGGTCCCCTTTTGGGTTGGCTAGGAGCCCCCCGCAAGGGCACTTGCCCTTCGAGCTCCCTTTTGGTCATCTCAATTCCTTTGGACAAAATGTCCAAAGGAATTCCTTCGGACATTTTTCCCGAAGGAAATCTTTTCTTTAGAGTCTCAGCGCTTTCTCTTCTTGAATTCCTTCAGACAAAATGTCCGAAGGAATTCCTTTGGACATTTTGCCCGAAGGAAATGTGCCTTTGGATTTTTCCTTGGATTTATTTCGGACAAAAAGTCTGAAGAAATCCTTTGGACATTTTGTCTTGTCATTTCTTTCGAAAGAAAACTTCCCTTTTGGCCTTCTCTTTGATCTCTTTTCAAAATGTGTTCCCTGCCCTCCGCAAGGGCACCTTGGGTCAAAAATGTCCTTCGGAGCCTGCTTGAATGACCCCATTTGCCACCTTGCTGCCCTCCGCAAGGCTACTTGCCCTTCGGAGTGTTTGTAAAAGACTTTCATTTCTTTAAAACTGGCCAATTCCTTTGCATTAAAAAGCATGCCCGAGGTAATTTTCTAAAGCGAAACAACCCCTAGATCAACCTAAAACCTACAGGACTCAAATCACTCAGCTCTTTCATGGAACAGGTCTACGACAAAGGGAAAAAACCATGATTGCAGCAAGGTGAAGGCATCAAAGATTGGGACAGCAAGGAAAGAAAATGGAGACTAATTTTTTTGTCCTACAGGACCAAAAATGGTCAACAATTTGGTGATTCACAGGGGAAGCATGCCTGCTATGCTAAAGAAGACTGGTAGCCTTAAAGTCCATTGGGCATGGAGTTAGGATGCAGCTTGAAAAATTTAGAAACAACCTTCTAAATACCTATGAACCAACAAAGCTTTACCTCAAGCAACAAGGAAAAAACAACACACAACAAGGCTAAAAAACACTACACCTGTGTGAACAACACTTAGGGAAAATAAAGAAAATTGAAAACAAACTACTATGTACAGTTAACTAGGTATATTTGCCTCCCTCCTCGATCAAAGGGAAAACCTCTCAAGTCTCCATGGCAAGAAAACTTATGGTGCCAGACAAGTGACTGAATGGAATGGAGACTTGGTGACTTGCCCTTCTTGCTTGCCACCTTGATTGGCTTGTATCCGAGTGGATCAGGGTCAAACATGTCTCCAACATCTGTGTATTCAATTTGCCTTTTGAAACTTGATTCATACTAGCCCCTCATGCTAGTGTATTTTATCAAGAAATCGATGGCTGCTAGCTTATCACCATAAGCCTCATTTAGCTCATAGCCCCCTTGACATGCGTCATGGATTGACTTGTTCCCTTCTAACTCATTGAAGAGCCTATCAAACTGATCTTCTACTTCATCATGGATTTCTTGGAGAAGGGTGTCTGTTGTGATGTCTACAATGAGATTACAAACTGCTTGCTTATCCCACAGAATGTCACCTTCTTGCTCAAGGCTCTCTTCTTCAAAACTTTCAACAAGATGGACATGCCTCTCCCTTTCTTGATAAAAAACAAGAGTCTCTAGTTGTTCTCAGACATGCTTCTGATCCTCCTCCAACTCGGGTCCCATGGCATGGTCATTATCTTCATCAAAGCAACAAGGAAGTTCATCAAACAAGGGAGGAGAGAGCTCACCATGCTTACTTTCATCATCATCTATTGTTGACAAATAAAGTTTGTCAACCTCTTCTTCAAATTGCTAGAACATCTGCATGTATTTATGACCTGTGTCTTCTCCATTGTTGATGATGTCTTCAAAGGGAGAATCCATAATGATCTCATCCTCATTGTCACTCATGATAGTCTCTTGGGCAGCTACAAATTGGATCCTCTCTTCTTCACTTACCTCTTTCAAAACAGGTTCCTCCTTGAGAAAGAATGGAGTGGAGGGTTGATGGACAGACTTATGTGGAAGAGGAGGCAATCCTTGAGCTAGAATCAAATGATTCTCTTCCTTCCATTTGGCCAACACTTCATATACATCAGATGTGGCTTGATATCTCTCTTGAAGGAGTGTAGATGGTGTGTGTTTAGACATGAAATCTGCCATTTGGTCTAAATCGTCCATCACACCCTGGCTAAGGGATCTCATTCTGTACTCCAACTCTGTAATTTGCCTGGCTATATTTTCTTAGGAGAGCCTTTCTTGGAGATCATGAGGATCACCATGAGTAGGGGCAGTTTCATCATTTCCAAGGCCTTGAGTTGGTTCATGGTATTCCCTCCTCCAACTTGGAATCTTGACATCATGTTGAAAGACTTGAGGAGGGTGAAGAAGACTAGGAAGAGATTGTTGATGCACAGGAAGAATTTCCTGTAGAGGGACGTGCTATTTTTTGAAAGGCATATGATGATTCCCTTCAAAGGAGGATTCACAATCTAAGGAATTGAGAAGGTTCATTTCCATGGGGGGTTGCTCTAATTCCCTTTGATGCTGAAAAACTAGGTGTAAGGGATTAAGAGTAGGAGTGGTTATCGCATCAGATGAGCTAGAGTGAACAAGTGCTATTTGGTAGAAAGGATTTGGTGCACAAGAGAGGGATTTATTTATAATAGGAGGGGGTTGCTTTGGAATGGGAGAATGCACACAAGGTTGATTGCCTTAGATGAATGGACTCTCCCATTTTGTTACTTCCTCTTTTTTGGATTGCAAGGCCTGAGTTTGCCTAAAAAAACACTCCTCTTTGTACATAAGCTCTTGATGATATCTATTCTACTCCTCCAATATGTTTATCTCCATCACTTGCTTCTCAAACTCTAGCATTACTTCCTTTACACTAGGTGAAGGGCAACCAGGAGAGATGCTTGATGTGATTCCATGAACAACTTGAGCTTGATCAAAGCTATATGAAGGAACACAAGGCCCATGTTGTTGAGCAATGGAATTATACATACCAAAATGTGATTTCTTGATGGCACCAGGACTGCTTAACCAACTAATTCAAACTTGGAGTCGCCATTCGGTGTTGGTTGAAATGCCTCCAAAGGCTGATTGGTTGAAGAACACACCAAAAAATTCCTAGGAAATGGTCATATTTAGCCATGATTTATACATCTGGGATTTTTAAGCTGATTGATGGCCTTGTGGCCATTCAAGGAGTGGTTTTACCTCCACCACTAAGGGTAATATCATTAGAGTTGGGGTGGTTACTCATAGTTTTAGATACATCTTGTATTTCTTAAATGAAAACCCTAATCCTTATTTGAATGTTTGGATGAGAGTAATCATATAATTGGTATTCTACATTGGTGTCGAAGGTCAGGTTTTTTTAACTCATCAACTAAGGCTTACTAGAATTGAGCTGACTTCTCCTATAGCCTTCTAAGCTAAGAGATCTATCTATGTCCTATCTAGACATATTTTAGGGGTATATGAATACCTACAATATAAATGCAAAGAGGAGAGAAGATGGAGAAGGGAGAGGATAAGAGGAAGAAATGGATACACAAAGGATGAATTCCTTCATGTTAGGTTCACCAATTTGTGTACTTGTAAATAACACATGTTAAACTATGCATTTGACTCCCTGAGGTCAAGCCAAAATAGTTGACATAATAAAAGGGCTATGGATTAGGTTATTTATTATATAGAATGAGATTCAAAATGGGTGGTGATAATGGGTTCTTATGATAGAAAAAAAAAGACCTCAATAAAGTCATGATGCTTATTAAGAGTGTCAAGCTATACCAAAATAGAACTCCAATGTAATTCAATTTCTGAGATCACAAGAAGGTGAATCTCTGGGTCGATGTTTGAGCTAGGGAAATGGGGGAGATTGGATTGAATGACTCGTGGGAAAAAATATACTCTATTGAGTTGGATATGTCTGGTCAATGTGTTCTACAAAATATGAATGATATAAGATGAGGCTAGACTCAAGGAGAAGGAGGTATGAGTGGGAAACTATGACTAGATAATGTTATAGTGATGACCTCTATTCTGAGAAATGATAATGATTGGTGGATCAATATTTCTTTCTTGTTCATCCAAAGTAGTTAAGGAATAAATAATAAGATGAGGAATCAGGGTGGAATGAAAAACCTCGCGTATCAACTCGATATTAATATCAGACTGTATGCCAACTATAGGACTAGGTGCTCTAAACCTTTGGAATAAATTGTGGTGGACAAGACCTAGTGTCTTGGGAAGGGTCATCCAAAGGAGGTTAGGTAAAAAACAAGGTAGAAGCATATGAGTTTATTTAGACAATGGATTGTTGTGTATTCTTGATATGATGATTAAAGTAAAGCTTTGTATAGGGTGCTTTTAAAAATAGGCAAGGCTTATAATAAAATCTAGGTGCTTGCATGTATTGGCAAGGCTTCTTGACACTATCTTTTTTGAGTTTTTGTTGTTTTTAACTTGTCTTTTGTATTTTCTTGAGTTTATGAAATTAAAATGATTGCTTGCATAAATTGAAATGTTGAAAGTAAAGAAATGACAAAACTGAAAGTAAATGAAAGCATTTTTTTTGTCTTTTTTCAATAATTCACAACGCATGTAAAGGAGAGAGGAAGAAACATGTACTATTATACAAGATGTTGATTTTTCCTAACTTTATCTAGATGTAAACTAGGTGGTGATGTTTTTGGGTTTTTTTGTTTAGTTTATGTGGAATGGATTAAGTATGCAAATTATGTCTTCTAAACATGCAATCAATGTAAAAGAAAATATAGTCTAAAACAACAATGTCATAACACTTTTTTTTAATTTTCTTTGTCTACAAACAAGTTAAACTAACCTTTAAAATTTCCTAGTTTGTTATAAACAAACTTTTCAAATGATTTATTAAAAGAGAGACAAGAAATACAAATTTTAATTTTTTTCTATTTTCAAGAGAGAAAAATAACAATTTTAATTCACCAAAACAAACAAAATAAAAAATATGATAGCTCTATTTATGTGTGTAGGATTATCTAAACTCTCATGGTTGTTTAGTTAGTTCTTTTGAATGCAAGAGAACTTGTTTCAGCTTTGAAAAATAAAGGCTATGTTGACCAAAAATATTTTAAAAATTCATTAAGATATTCTTATGTATTGTTTGTGGAATGGTTTGGTAATGGAGAGAAAATAAATCTATTAGAATGTAAGTGTAATTAAAAATAACTACATTTTTGTTTTTGGTAGTAAAGACAATGAAAAGAAATAAACTTCTTTCCCTATTAAATTTACTCTTTTATGAATAATAAGATTAATCTAATGAAAAAAATACACTAATCTAATCTAATAAATAAATACAATATTGAAAATCAAAAGAAACTTCAACCTGACCAAGGCATAGATCAATTGGAATGCATGTAGTATGTTGATGAAATAATCTTCAGTATGTTAGTTCTTTTTATCTTTGAGTGAATATTTAAAAAAATCATTAAGATATTCTTATGTATTGTTTGTGGAATGGTTTGGTAATGGAGAGAAAATAAATCTATTAGAATGTAAGTGCAATTAAAAATAACTACTTTTTTATTTTTGGTAGTAAAGACAATGAAAAGAAATAAACTTCTTTCCCTATTAAATTTGCTCTTTTATGAATAATAAGATTAATCTAATGAAAAAAATACACTAATCTAATCTAATAAATAAATAAAATATTCAAAATCAAAAGAAACTTCAACCTGACCAAGGCATAGATCAATTGGAATGCATGTAGTATGTTGATGAAATAATCTTCAATATGCTAGTTCTTTTTATCCTTGTGTGAATTCTTGGAACTCTTTAATTGGAGGTTTACTATGCTCTAAAACAAGTTGGAAAGGAGAAGAGACATGACCATACATAGAGAGAAGTTGAATTGATACAGACTAATGCTTTGGTTTATAAAGTTTGAGTTGTTAGAATAATAACACTTCTTCACCTACGACAATGTAGTCGACATGAAAACTATAGATGCTATATCTTTAGGAAATTATAGCAGGACTGTGTCTATAAAACTTCAAAATAAAAACTTTTAATGATAATTTTTGGATTTAAAATTATGTCAAAATAGTTATTTTATATAAAGAGTTGGGAACTTATATGAGGGAGTTTAACTGAGTCCAATTAGGAATTGAGTTTAGGAGGAACTCAAAATTATTTAAAATAGAAGAGGGAGTGAGCTGGGCCTGATTAAAGGTGAACTTACGATGGAGTGAACAAGAAACATAATAAAAATCATGTAGAACATGTCAAAGAATGATTTTTAGGATCTAATTTTGGAAGACGAACACAAGGAGACAAAACTATTGCTTTATGCAGGGGTAGTTATAAAACTACCACTTTAAGAGATAAAACTGCTACTTGAATTTGCACACCCACTTCTCTTTTATTATGAAACTACCTCCGGAAGACAAAATTGCTACTTGAATTTGCACAACCACTTCTCTTTTAATATGAAACTACGTCTTAAAGATAAAACTTACACCTATATTGAAATACTATGGCAGTTGTGTAATTTGAGGGGTGATTGCATAATAGAGGGGGTAGTTTTGTCATTTGGAGTGATGGTGTTGTCCTACATAGAAAGTTTTTAAAATAAGTTGACAAAGGCTGCAAAAGTCAAACAAAATGGGACCAAAAGGGGTCAAGGGAGGAATAAGGAAGTAAAATATGGAAAATGAGTTAGAGAGTTCCCTATGGAGCATAAAATAAGAGATTATTACATCATCATCAGAGTTACATCAGGAGTGTTGTATCATGTAAAATTTGGGTGCATATAGTGACCATTGATTAGTTGAGAGGGTTCTTTAGCATGAAGAGAAATGCCTCAAACAAGACATTAGGATTCAAAATTTGCCAACAAGTATTTGAAGCCTTCAATAGTGAGCACATGTAAAGTAGGTTCCAATAGGCAACCTTACCAAATGGATATGAAGAGACCAATTTATTTGGAATTGATGCCATTAATGGAAAGGAAGGCCAAAGCATCTAAAAAAAGCATGTGAAATGATTGTTTAAAATTATGGAAAAACCTTATGGCTTCCAACCTAGCCAAGATGAAGCATTCAATGTGGTTGTAAGCTTTTTTGAAGTCAATTTTGATGAACATGGATTTTTGGTTAGACCTTTGAGCCCATTCTATACCTTCCAAAACAACAATGATATTGTCTAGTATGTATATGTTTTGAATGAATCACATTTGTTCAGGTCTAAAAACCAAGGGAAAGATATGGAAAATATGAAGCATAAGCACTTTGGTAATAATCTTGTAATATACATTAAGTAGAGTGGTAGGCCACCAATTAGAAATTAACTCAGGATCTCCCTTCTTGGGAATGAATTTAATGTGTTTTTTTAATGCCAGTCCATAAGGAGTGGGTATTGAAAACTTATAGTTAGACCTAATATAGGTCTAACCCAATGGTGTCCCACATATTTTATAGAATTCACATGGAAATACGTTACATCTAGAAGCTTTATCGTTGGCCATTTTCATGGTATCCTCCTGAAGGTCCTTAATGAAGAATATCTTGTTGCAAGTGACTCTCTGAGTAGGAGTTAACTTGCAGGGAATAATTCAAAGACATTGGGTAAGGACTTGTTATTAAGAAAAAGATGGATCCTAGGATTTGAAAACTTGTTGGTAATGCCACACAAATATCTAGATCATTTTTGGTACTTTAGTAAGGCATTGGATAACATCCTATTGCTGAGAAGCATGTTGGGATTTGAGCACATGAAAGAATTCCTTGGAGACCCTATTTCCCACCTTGAGCTAATGCAAGTAGGCCCAAATTTGAGTCCTCCTAGTATTTTAATTGTCTATAACTTGATTATTTTGCCTAAGTTCTATCACTTATAGTTGTAGAGGTTCATGGAAAAGAGTTTTCTCAAGTGACACCACCACACAAATCAACTTGGAGGAGGTGGCAGAGTAGGAACATTACCTTATCTTTGCCATTTAGCGACCATAAATGTGGAGAAACTGAGTGGTGCATGTAATAGTGTTAGACCACCATTGGATCTAACCTAGATGTTGAGTTGGCTAAGGGACAAGGTTCCAAACTTTGTGAATGTGGGTGATAGTGGGCCCATACTCCAAAAGTGTAGTGTTAAAAAATAAATGTGATTTTTGGATTTTGGGCCACTTAAATTACCAAGTGATGTAAAAGCAGATGGTTGAGTGATTAGAAATGACAAAATATGGCATGGATTCAATCATCAATGAAAATACATCAAAGGAGAAGTATGGTTGGGTAAAAATCACATCCCAATCAAGGTGCTTAAGCATAAATCTGCTTCAGATATTGGACCATGCATACCAAAATTCAGAAGTGGAATGATGTATGGTATTGGGGTCATAAAATTGATATTTATTTTGCATGAAAATCCATGCTTCCCTTTTACCAACTATCCATTACATAGGTAGATGGTTGATCTTGTCAGTGGGATACTTTAACTTATTAAAGTCACCGAAAATGGCCCAATAGGTGTCTATGAGTTCATTAGCAATCCATCACCATAAATTTGCCCTTTCATGATCATTATTTTAGGTGCACACATTAATGATCCCAAAAGAGCACTTATTAATATTTAAAGGCACCTTGATGCCATGATGGGTGGGGTCAGAACTAAAGTACACATAATGTAGACACCATTTTGGAGAAATAAATGTAATTAAACCTCCATGACCATATCATGATTAATTTTTTAGAACAATGCGAATAGGCTAGATAACTTTACTGACATTATAGAGAATAAAATCCACCACCTTAACTTCTTGAAGGTAGAGAATGTCCATTTCTACAAATTTCCTCTAAAAAATATCTCACAACATATTTATGGTTTGAGTCTGTTAGACCTCGAACATAATTGAAAATAAATTCATAGATTATAGGTGTCAAGAGACATACATTGATCATCCAAGCTGTTGAGAGCATCATAATTATTTTATAATAAATGTGCATTATTAGAATGCACAAAATCATGAAGTTGAAAAAAATACCTATCTACATAATCTACCACATATTCTTCATACTTTATAGCCTCTTGATGAGGATGTATGATGATATTTTAAAACACATGTGAACATAAGATTTTACTAATTCTCCATAATATTTGTGAGCATGGAAATTAGTTGACCTTTATTAGAAAAATGTTATCTTTCCCAAAAGTACTTATTTTGCTTAACTAAGGGAGGATGTCATTTTGTTTTTATGTGTGTTATTATCATATCACTGAGATGGGTTAATGGTGAAGAGCTTGCACGTTCTTGAAAAATAAGTGATGAGTTTGAATCTTACAAGAGATAGGAAAAATATGCCTCATATTTTAAAGTATAGATAGGAGGCTCCTCATACTAGAATTATGTGGTGATCTTGCATGTTATAAGTTACGTTGTTAATCAACATAAGGTTTATGACATTGTGGATCTTAAAAAGGCCTTTCCTTTCATTTCTTTTTGAGGCACTACCTACTTAATCAAACACTGACTATTTATACACCTTATTTTTTCTTATTGACACTTTATTTTATAGGAATTGTCAACACATTAATATCCTTAAGTGTATTTTATTTTGTCATGCATTACCATTCCTACTACCACACTCAGATCACCATGACATCAATGTAGCTTATCCCCTTGGGGTTCTCGTTCTCCCTTCTAACCATATTTTCCCTTTTAGATGCCTTTATATGATGTCATTTATTAGACTGACAATGCATTGTAGTACTCCCTAGTTTAACAGACTTCATCAACCATGCCAATGATGTACTATTTCTATTGAAAACCTTTTGTATATCATTGGTTGGGCTGATGATGTTGGATAAGTCTAAGATTTGAGTTTTATGGTCTAAATCTGTATTCATAGGGTTCTTAGTTGTCATTCTCAAATAAAAGACATCTAATCCGATTTGACTGCACTCACAAATCCACCTTAGGAATAAGAATAAGAATTAAGGCTGAGGAGATTACACCAAGGGAAGACATGTTAGTAAAAGGTATTTAAAGATGCCAAGGATATGAGTTGAACTAGTAAGCTATATATAGTCTTTAGAGTCCCCAACTTGGGTCTACTTAGGTCTTGTTTTATTCCACTGCACTTCACCTATAAAAATATCTTTCATAGTGATTTATGTGAAGGGGAATATTAATGCACCGACAACTCAATCCAAGGTAAGTATCCCTAGAACTATGCTCTTTCTTTTTTAATTTGGTTGGTGTCACTAGATTGGTTCATTTCATGTCTTCAATGTATAAATTAACACATGTTCATTAGTTAATTTTTATCATGTATATGCTCTTTATTTAAAACTCTTTCTTATGCCTAGAGGCACCTTTACTTTATATTGCAACCTTTAGATTAGTTATAGCTATTACTTAAACATCTAATGACACCCCTAGATTAGTTATAGCTCTTGTTTTAGTGTCTAATTGCACTTTTACCTTTATAGATCTTGCTCATGCCTAGTGGTACCCACTTTGTCTCTTTTATAACTCTTGATTTATTGTTTGATGACACCTTGGATATATTTAGGATCTTCACTTGATATTGTAGGTGTAGATTCCCATTTTAGTTCCCTTACAACCTCTTATACTCATGACCCTTATCTATAGCTTCATATTACTTTTTGGACCAACATCTTGTATGCATATTGGATCTATAATGGTCTTATATCTTTTCTTATTTTATAGGACACTTATATTAGGAATATTTTAGAATTGCATTCTAGTGAAATGGATGTGAATCTTACCCCACCTTGGTTATGTATTTTTCACATTTTCTTATTTTAGCTTCAAATCTTTTCTCCCATCTATTTTCATTCAATTTGAATCATTTCACCTCTTATGGTTTTTTGAGTTAGTCTCAGCTTGTTTAGGTTCTATTTGGATTGATACTTTATCCTTTCCATGTATACCATCTATATTAATGTCTCATGGTGAAATTTTATCAATTTTAACATACCCCAACCATCTAATGTAACACAATTAAAATCACTCAAGAAGATGAATAAGAAGATCCTGAAAAGATTTTGAAAATTAAATACCTAGATACTGATTGTAGTTATACCCCCACTAAGGATGAAACTCTCATAAAAATTCCCTCATCACCTAAAACTAATATTACATCAATGGTGGGGAAATAAAGAAATTCCCACACATTTATCACCCCTTGCCCCTCCCCAATGATCCTAGCATAACTCATATCTAAAATCCATCATTAGATAACACCCATGTTCTTGTCAAAATGTTGGACCAAATGGCCTTTATGCAAGTTAAAAATTACAATCAAATGGCCCCAATGTAAAATTATCTTTTTCAAATGGAAAATCAACCATAAAAAAATATTTTAGGACCACCTAATAAGTGTCCTTCTCCTCCTCTCAGTTTGGATGCTAATGAGAATCCTATCCCTCAACATCTTATTTGTTATAAAATGCTTCAAACATTACAAAGAAAGGCTCTAGTTCTTGAAATTATTTCCATGAACATTGGAGTTATTTATCCAACCATCACTTATGATGGGTCTTCTTACCCCACTTTACATCTTAGATCATTTGGAAACCTCTACGAAGATCGGATAAAAAAACTTATTTCAACTATAAATATTTCAACAAAAATCCTAACTAGGGATGCATTAGAATGGTATAGCTGATTTCCACCACATTTAATTTTCAAAATATAAGATATAATAAATGTTCTTGTCAAATAATTTCAATATGACTATCTTCCCAAAATTAGCCTTGGGAACTTCATCAACACAAAACAACTAGCTCATGAGTTTGCACATGATTTCATTTAGTGATGAAAGTCCTTGGCACATAAAGTCGATCATAACATGAATAAAGAAATAAATTTAGATCTCTTTATCATTGTTTTAAAACTATAATTCCAATAAAAGGTAAGGTGATTCTATCCTAAGACATTAAACGACATGACTATCTCATGAAATGATTTGAGCCACCTTAAAAAATATAACAAGGAGTCTTTCAAAACAACAACAAATGGTATCAACTCTTTAGCACCTCAAAGTAAAAATTCCACACCATCAATGCCAAATATTCCACTTACACCACTTAACTAAAACCCATCATAATTGAATCTCAGTGTGGTGGGAAACCCTATACTTTATAATAAGATACAAGTTATAGAATGCACAAGGATTAACTATCACAAAAGTAAATCACACATACATTTGAATGTGGAATTATTTTTAGAGTGGTGGAGCTTATATTCAATGTAAATAAGAGGGAAATGTACAAATGTGTACAATGTATAACAAGGTTGAGAATGCAAGTTCTCTTGATTAGAAATGGAAACACTTCCTATGATTCACTTAGCCTTCAACATGATTATAAATGTATGTGATATGTTAGATACTTTGGGCATGCTAATACAATTGTATCTACTTGTGTGATCTCTCTATATATGATCCATTATGGGTTATAGGGTTACAATATATACATCATTACAAGAAAGACGCTACAGAAATGAACAGTTAAAAAATGGTTCATCTTCTACTTGGGTGATGGTTTCATCTTCTTGCAGATGTGATGGTTGGACTTCCAATGATATGATATGATGACAAGCTCTTTGACATGGCCTAGACCTGAAGAGTTCCCCTTGACATGTCAAGTGGTATTAGGTAATTGACGCATGGATGTTTAGTGTTGGGACCGTCGAGCCATATAAGGGACATGCATGTTATTCTATGTGGCTTTGTGGTAGCATGTAGAGTTACATTGGGGCTATACAATTGGTACACAATGTTGTGGTTTGATGTGAAACAAATAGATATTAGACTTGCCTATGTAGTGTTCAATTTATATAAGATATGTTGTGAAGAAATATCAAAAAATGCATGGATACCACAAGGTGGTACACATGCCACAAGATATTAAAAGAGCAAGGAACTCAAAATCCTTGTGAAAATTTTGTAAACCTGAACATAATTTGTGCACATATCATTTACTCTTTTTTGAAGAGAAATGCTCCCCATTATGTCATCAATAAAATATAAAAAATAAAACTAAAGTTGATGAAGGCTATACCACTTAGCCTGACTAATGAATTTCACTACCTTGACCTATATGAACAACTGATGTATGCCTTGGTAGGTGCATGTTGTTGTCACTTCAATGATATGATCCTTCAATGTTGTGCACAAATGTTCAAAATTAAAATAATAAGGATTTTTAGTTATTTTGGGCTCAAGAAAAGGTGGGAAGTATGGATTAAGGAGTTACACATTGAAGTTTGGATGCAAACCCAAGTATTGTGGAAGGTCAAGAAAAATGTGATCTCTCACTACACACAATATGGTGTATAGACCATGACATAGAGGCTTCATCTTATGGTGTGGACCCTTGAAGCATTATTTTTAAAGATGAAACTAGGTTTTATCTTCCACTTTGAACTCATGAGGTGTACAATGTGCATCTTAGCGTTCATTGTAATTAAAGTATTGATGAAAATTTTAATCATGAGTATATTACATAAGAATGTATTTTAACTTGCAAAAGACAATAAAATCAATAACAACAAAAGTCTAAAAATGATAGCATAACCTATAACCCTAAGATAACACCTATAACTAAATTTGTGGATAAAATTGATGAAAATCATGACCAAAATTACCTCTATTCACAATATGTCAAAGTGATACAATTAAACCATTGGCACAAGCTCACACATAAATATTCCATCATCAAACCTAAGAAACCTTCTCAAGAAGACATGTTACTTAAATATAAAATAATAAATATAACACCTAATAAATGTTGGGTCATGTGATCCAAAGTTAATAGATTTATAGTCTAGCATTAAAATAAATATGTACAGAACATGCATCTCTTTATTAGACACTTCCTTGTTTAAATCTACCTCAGTATGAGAAAATAATTAATTTTAATAGTTAATTAGTTAGCAGGTATTTGATAGCTATGAGTTACTAAGTCATGTAAGAAAATAACCGGGCTTGAGTTTTATTATAAAAACTTGCATATGGTAAGTTAATATAACTTGATATATTTCATATAAATAAATATATTTTTGGATAATATATTAATGTATCTCTTTCATTATTTACATGTGTATTCTTATCCCAACATTGGTATCATAGCTTCAATGAAGCCAAGCTTGTGAAGAAGAGAGGTAGAAGATCCGTGAAGCATGAATCTCTAGAGATTTGCTTGAAGATTGTTTTGGGTGAAGATTTTTTCTAAAGGTTTGTATTTTAATTTTTTGAATACTTTTTTTTTTGGAAATTTTTGAGAGTCTGCCAAGAAAAATAAAAAATTCAAATATATATTTATGAGGCACCATTGTTGAGTGAAGAAACTTGGTAAAATCCTAAAAGAGGCATTTATTTGCTAAAAGTGTAATTGGGAGTTGTCAAAGCATTGGAACTTTTAAAAGAATATTGAAATTTATCTTTTTTTTCTGCATATTAAACAGTCTAGAATTATTTATTAATGCTAGAAATTGATTTTTTTTGGGAAAAATTCATTATTTTTGTGATGGGCATGATAATTTGACTAAAAATTTCTTGAGGATGGTGTTGAAAACAACATGAAGTGACATATGATGAATGAAAGATTAAAGTAAATGTATGTTAATGTTTTGGAGTGGAAAACTTATTAACTATGCATAAGGGCACTAATCATTATTATTGAGGTGCAACAACCTGGTCTAGGGCATCATTACTCTACTTCATAGTATGTGAATAGTTGTTAGAGGAATGTAATTATCCTCGTGGCATTCCATTATTCCTATAATTAAAACAAAAATCTTCTAGAATGATCTGAAACCTCCTAGAGGCATTGAAATTTGCATTGTGGCATTCCAAATGTTAAAATCATGTTGAATTTGGTTAATGGCATTCCAAAATTCTTATCATGACATTGAATCTAATAACCAAACATTGAAGAGTTGATATTTTTTTTTTTGCATCTAGGCTATAAAAACAAAATGTGGGTCCCATTTCAAACTTGTTAGGTACCATACTTCACTTCATGTTATGATTTTTATTATATCCAAGTGATTCTATTATTAATGATACATATATATTATGGTTACACAACTAAAACAAATGATTGTCTATTAGTTTTTGGAAACATATCTCAATTGTATGCATATGTGAGTTGGTTTGAAGGGTTGAAGTTAAGACATTACCGTTAAAAGGTCACAAGGTCAATTTTCGCTAGTTGATTTTTTCATTTGAATGCAAATAACTAGAATGCAAGTAGCTTTACATTGAGTATTTAATTTTATATTTCACATTATTGCATATGCGAATTAGTAAGAACATTTTTTTGAAAGACTTTGACCATACTAGAGGTCAAGAGGTGAAATCCCCCTCAGTGTAAAAATATTTTTGTCATCTTTTTAATGCATTCAACCAATGTTGTATGGTTTTTTGTCTAGTTAATATTTTACCCAACCATAGCTATAAAACCACTCATTCCCTAGGTTTTAGAATGATCTAAATCCATTAAAGAATTCATTTTGTTGTTTTGGAGTCTTCTCTTGTGATTTTTGTGAACGTGGAGAAATATGCATGGAAAAATGTATGATTAAATTTTTTGGTGGAATACGACACTTTTTTTTTGTAACTTTGAAAATGAGTAGTTTGTGCTTGAAAACCATGGTGTAACACAATTTGCCACCACTTATGATATCAGAGATGACCATTTTAAATTTTGGGGTTTATATGTCCATAGAGATTTGACAGGTTGACAAAGCTACTGACCCACCCATCTTGAGTTCACTGCTATCTCTAAGATTGGGTTATGTTGTAGTGACAATTTTTGGATAGAGAGGAGGTTATGTTTTCTATCCAAATTTTAATTGAGTTGTTTGAAATTGTTGATTAATAGAAAGATAAGTTATTTGGATATGTTTTCTACTACAAGGACTTGTCACCTCTCACCTTATAGGGTGAAGAGAATGTATTAGTCTTTAAAAAGTCATTGGTGATTTTACAACTGATAGGGGTGGTTAGCATTGATAATGTTGAACAAAGGGAGGTCAACATTATAAGGAATTAGGGTAGATGGGCCCTAAAGAGGTAAGATATTATCATCAAGACATAGATTGATGTAGTTGAACATTCCCATGATGATGCTTATACTACAATATGAGTATAGTATAGGTACAAAATGATCAGAGAGGATGAGCATACCCAACAGGGTGTTCATCATTCATGTCATGATTTGTAGATAATAGGATTTGTGAAGAAACATAGGTTGATCATTACCAAGATGTAAAAAATGCCAAATTTCATGGTGCAAAAAGACCATTATATGGCTTCATAGTCATATTCTTTAGATCATCTTTTAGAACCATTTATGTCAAGGGGTTTTCATTGGGTTGTGTGATCCAAAGTTTATAGTTCTATAGTTTCACATTAAAACAAATATATACTTAGAAGCATATATTTATGAAAAATCTTATTGTTATTTAGATCTACCTTAGCATGAGAAAATAATTAATGTTAGTAGTTAATTACTTAGTAGGTATTTGATAGTTATGGGCTGTTGAGTCTAGTAAGAAAAAAATGGGCTAAGTTTTACTATAAAAACTTGCATATGACAAGGTAATGTAGCTCAACAGATTTTATATGAATAAATAATTTTTAAAGAATTTATTAATGTGGCTATTCCATTATTTAATTGTGTATTCTTGTCCCAACATTGGTATCAGAGCTTTCATGAAGGTAGGCATGTGAGGAAGAGAGACGAAAGACATGAAGCTACAAAGATTTTTTTTTGTGAAGTTTTTTCTAAAAGTTTGTTTTTCAAAATTTTGAATATATTTTTGCTCAGGAAAATTTTATATTTTTCCAAGAAAATAAAAACTTTAAATTTATATCTATGAGGCACATTTGATGAGTGAAGAATCTTGGTAAAATCCTAAAAGGGGCATTTATTTTGTAGAAAAGTGATTGGGAGGTTGACAAAAGTGTTGGAACTCTAAAAAGAAGCTTGAAATTTGTATTTTTTTTCACATTAAAAAATTTGAGAGTATTTATTAATGTTGGAATTTTTTTTGGAAAAAAATCATTATTTATGTGTTGGGTGTGATAGTTTTAACTAAGATTTCCTTGAGGATGGTGATGGAAACTACATGAAGTGACTCTTGGTGAATGAAGTATTAAAGGGCATGTATGTGTATGTTGTGGAGTGGAAAACTTATTAATTAAGGGTGATATTCATTTTCCCTAGGGCACTGCAAACTGGTCTAGGGCATCATTCTTTTACTTGAGGACTGTGAATAGTTGCTGGAAGGCTGAAAAATCTCCTTGTGGAATTCCACTATTACTAGAAGTAAAAAAAATATCTTCCAAAAGGATATAATACTTACCAAAAGCATTGAAATCTATAGTGCGGCATTTTAATTTCTAAAATGACATTGAATTTGGTTAAGGGCATTCCAAGAATATTGTCATGGCATTGAATCTGATAACTAGACATTATTTAATTGATAAAGTTTATTTTTCCCTGCATCTAGGTTGCAAAAATAAAGTGTGGGTCCCATTTCAAGCTTGTTAGGTGCCATATTTCACTTTAAGGTAATGTTTTTATTAGAGTCGAGTGAATATATATATGTTTGTTATGGCTACACAATTAAAAAAAATCTATTAGTTTGTGGAAACATGTCTCAATTGCATGCATAGGTGAGTTTGTTTGAAGGGTTGAAGTTAAGACATTGCTAGTAATAGGTTTACAAGGTCAATTATTGCTATTTGCTTTTTTCATTTGATGCAAATAACTAGAATGAAAGTAAGTTTACATTGAGTCTTTCATTTTATATTTCACATTATTGCTGAGTGGAATTGGTTATTTTTTATGGTATGAATTTGACCATACTAGAGACCAGGGGGTTAAATCCCCCTTAGTGTAATTTTTTTTTTTTTCATATTTTTAGTGCATTCGACCAATGTTGTATAATTTTTTAATTAGTTGATATTTTACCCAATTATAGTTGTATAGAAACTCATTCCATAGGGTTTAGAATGTTATAAATCCATTGGAGAGGTCATTTTGTTGTTTTCGAGTCTCCTATTGTGAGTTTTTTATTCATGTATTCCAATAGACGAATAAGGCATGAAAAAATGTACAGAAAATGTATTTTTGGTGGGATTTGACACATTTTTTTACTATAACTTTGAAAATGGGTAATATTTGCTTGAAAACTGTGGGTGTAACATAGTTTCCTATTATTTGTGTTGTTGAAGATGACCATGTTACATTTTTAGGTTTATTGGTCCCTAGGGATTTGATAAGCTGATAGAACCAACAACCCACCCATCTTGAGTTCGCTACTAGCTCTAAGATTTAGTTAAGTTGTAGTGGCATTTTTTGGATAGATAGGAGGTTGTATTTCTATCTAATTTTTATTTTTGAGTTATTTGGTATCATTGATGAGGATAAGACCAAGTTATTTGGCTATGTTTTTCACTATAAGGAATTCTCACCTCTTACCTAATGGTACAAATAATAGGGGGTTACTAGCACTGGTAGTGTCAAGTGAAGTGAGGTCAATGTTATTGGGAGTCAGGGTAGATATGCCATATAAAGATATGCAAATATCATCAAGACATAAATTGATGTAATTGAGAATTCCCATGATAGTGCTTATAATATAGTACAGGTATAAAATGGTCAAAAGGATAAATATTCCCAAAAGAATTTTCATCATTCATGTCATGATTTGTGAATTACAAGCTTTGTGAAGCAACATAGATTGATCAGTATTGGGGTGTACATAGTGCTGATTTTTAGTGTGTGGCAAATACTATTGGATGGATTCATATCCATATACTCTAGATCATCTTCTTGACCCATTTGGATAAAGACGAGTTTTTTGGGTAACGTGATCCAAAGTTTATAGTTCTATAGTTTAATATTAAAATAAATATGTACAAGGCATGCATATATTTATGAGACACCCCTTTATTATTTAGATTTACCTTAACATGAGAAACTAATTAATGTCAATATTTATTACTTGGTAGGTAGTTGATAGTTATGGGTGGTTGAGTCTGGTAATAAAATAATGGGCTTGAGTTTTATTATGAAAACTTACATATGGAAAGTTAGTGTAAATTTGATATATTTTATATTAATAAAAGCCTTTTTTGAATAATAAATTAATATAGATCTTCCATTATTTACCTATGCATTCTTGTCCTAGCAATGAAATACCTTTTCCAATAATGGAGTTTCAATCTAAAGAGAAATATCCATCTATAATAAAAAAGTCTTATCCTAATACTAAACCAAAATATCGTTACGTAACTTATAAAAATTTATATTAATGGATCATTCTATAAGAACTTAGCACTATGCCTTTTAAAATTATTGTAATGAAACTCATGAGAATGCCAACCTATCATAGAAAATTTCTCATGCAACAATTTCAAGTTATAGAAGAATCTCCATCACACATCTAAAATGAACAATCTAGTCAACCTCCACAAGGTCCAAATGCTACAAAGTATACATCATTGAGACCATCTATCACATCCCAATTTTGAGACTAACTTGTTGTTCATTAAAAACATAAATTAAAAACATCGTAACTCATCAAGTCCCATGGTAATTTGGACTCGATTAACTACAAGATGATTTACAAAATCTTGTTGTGACATCATGATAATTTTTATTTATGATTAAAATGTTTGAACTTGCAACCATTTCCAAATTAGAGTATTTAATTATATCTAGGGATGTGTGCATTGATGACATTATTATGTGTTGATATTAATGAAATCTTATTTTTTATATTAAATAATTATTAGTGAAGATGAATAAGGAGGGGAGATGACTATCTATACTGTAATTTAGATATAGATATAGCTACCTCCACTATTTAAATATCTCTCCCAGAACCCCTAACCTATATATCTATCTCTACGAGTAATCATCTAAATCTCAATTTCATCTAAATCTAAATCTCAGTTTCTTCTATATATGGGGATGGGGTGCCAAAATAGATAGTGAATAAAATATATAAATTTTTATATGGGATGGGGATGGGGGGTGTGCCAATGAAACTATAAATTGTGGGGGTGCCACCATAGACAGTGTGAATATAGACTATGGCCCTCCCCTTCCTACCTCTATCCAAACTCTAAACTCTATTTTCATTGTCAGATATTAGATTATAATGACACATGTATTGTTGATGGATTTAGTGTTAGTTTTGTAAGATACAATACCCATGAAGCATTATGAGGAACAAAAAAGGGAAGTGATGATGATGATATAACACTAGTTACTTAGGGATCATATGCTTGTAGCATCGTCTTTATTGCTTGTTGTTTAGTGAGTATGCCATTTAATTATTTTTTTATGGTATTATTGTGAATGCCGTATTATGTGTTTTCCATGTTTAGATCTTTTCAAAATAAATAGAATAGTTTTGCAAGAATTGTTATAGTATAAGGTTGCCAATAAGAATATAATGATAATCAAGCACATAATCTAGACAATATAACTATATACATACATGTGAATGTGTATGATGGTAAAATACTAATATTTTATGCTTAGAGAAGCATATGTAAGTGCATTGCTATATTATCATAATTTTGGGACAAATTAAAATTATATATATGAAAATTGACTATAAGATTAAATAACCATTTGACTAAATAAAATTTTATTGATTAAAATAAAGAAAAATAAAATAAAATAAATGAAAGAAAACAAAGGAAAAATAAATAAAATAAAATGGAAATAAATAAATAAAAAACAAATTAAAAGGTTAGGGAAAGACAAGTGTCTTCCTTGAGAAGATACATGTCGTCCCATGAAAAATGGAGAGGGAAATAAGAGGGGGGTGTGAGGCTTTAAGGAGTGATTATTGTTTTCAATGCAAACAATCTTCATAGAAATTTATAGAGAAAATAGAAGAATAAAAAATGAATAAAAATATTGTTGGAAGGAAGACTTAAGGGAAAATTTTGACATGATAGAATTTAGATTATTCTTGTTGTTTTTTTAAAAGAAATTATGAGTTTAATATTTATTTATGCCTTATGGTTGGCTATTTTGGATGGTTATACATGAATTTTTATTGCGTGAATGCAATATTTTTCTTCTTAAACAAAGGCATGAAATAAATTCTTGTTTAAGAGGGAAAATTCAAGAAAAATTTAAAGCGAAGCATGGAGGAATTGAATGCCTCCATGGGGATTTTTTATTTCTATTTGTTTATTCAATTTTTCTACTCTATTTAATTTGACCAAGATGCAAAATTTGTACAAGGGAAACATATTATGGTTTCATGGTGAAAACTTGCAATTTTGGTTGGTGAAAAATTAGGAAAATAAGGGGGAAATCAGTTCTCCAATGTAAGAAGTTATTTATGTGTTATAAATATGAAAATGAGCATAAAAAAGTTTACCCCTGTGTAGGGAAAATATGCATAATTTTATTGGTCTATTTCTATGCATTTTAGAAAGATTCAATCATATGGATTTTGCTGGATTTTTTATTTTTAAGATTTTATAAACAGATTAGGACACCCTAGGTGGCCATGAAAACCTGAAAGTTTGAAGGCTTTCATGTATATATTGGGACATCCCTATGAGCATATGAAAATCCTAATATTTAGTGTAAAATATATTATGGGCTTATTTCAATATTTGACAAATTAAAGTAGAATTATAGTATCAAAATTTGAAATATTTTCATAATTAAAATTTGGGCTGAATTTTATGTTTTCTTTGTTGTTTTGAAATATTCCCTGGATGTCCCTATGAGAAAAAATCCTTTAATTTTATAGAAAAAAATTGATGTTTTTGTTTTCCCTTCATCATTTGAAAGTTTAAAAAAAATCATTTAATTTTTTGAAAAAATTATTTGAGGTCATATGATTGTAATTGGATAAATTTCCTCTTCCTTATAGTTCACCCTAAGAGAAAGGATAGTAAAATTTAAAGTAATAAGTTAATTTATTTTGAAAAAAAAAATCTAATGAACACTAGAGAAAACTAACAATTTTTCATTTAGAAGGATAAGATAAAAAACCTTTGGGTAATTTATTTTCCTCAAAAATGTAGCTCACAATATTTTATTAGTAAAAAACCAATTTCTTAGTTCTCGACAAACTATAACGCCTTGGAAAGTAATTGGTCATTATAAACATGATTTTTAGGGAAAGTTTGAATTTTTAAAATTAATGATTGTAATTAGATTAATTAAATTTAGTAATTTATTTTGTTAATATTTCAATTTATTTCAAATAATTATTTATTGTGTAATTTTAATTATTTAATTATGAATTTTAACTATAATAGTTGAATAGTTATCTCTAAACTTGTTTTAAATTGGTCGTAATTCTAGTGTCACTTTAATACTTAATTAAAATTAAAATTTGGAAATAGAATTTATAATTATAGCATGAGGAAAATGACTTACTAGTGAAATCATGCCAATATAACATAGATTCCAAAATAATGCATGTGAAAAAAATTGGGTAACGTAGGTTACTTCTGAGACTTGAATAATGAGTGATATAGGCTCTAGGAACCTAAGGTACTTACCATGACCATGAGTTCTATCAAATTTCACATAAAAAAAGGATTGATTTTGACCATCATGGGCATCTAGGTTGAGTTAGTAACTCATAATTGACATGAACCGACTCATTCCTTAGAATACACCAAACATTAAGGCATATGAACTGGTTAAAATGATTCGCATATTTGGATTATAGAGAGAGTAAGCCTTCATGAGGCAATGAAGAATCATGATTTGTGTCTAATTAAAGATGTTTTCCTATTATAAATAATATTTAAGTGTAAAGGTTATCTAGATATATGTTTGAGGAGTCAACATAGTTAGTTAATTTGGAATTGACTATTGATGTTTTCGAAAGCTAATAAATGTAATGGCTCACTGACCAATAGCTACACCTTAATGTTAAAAAATAGAGAGTGAACCTATAAAAGGTGTATGGAGATACTACATGTGGTTGGTTATATGTATGGTTATCTTATATGGTCACCATGCTAAGGGTAAATGTGAAGACCTTGTGGAGGTGACACGTAGATCAAAGCATATCACTATGTTATTATACATGTAAAGCTTATTAAGACTATAGTACACCATGAAGGCTTGACAATACTACATTAGGAAATTAAATATATGGGTAGGATTAATTTTCCATTATGTTAATGATAAGCATGTCAACCTTGATGGATGAGAAGTGCCACTATATCACATCATCTATCACACTCTTAATTAAAAACTTGAAAGATAAGTTCATAAACACAACCTATCATCTATTGCTAAAGATTGATGTGTAGATATTAAGGTTTATGTTATTAAGGTTAATAACCCTATAATTTTGATGTAGAATATGGTATTTGTATAATTATAACAATATTGTTAATTAAAATTATGTCTTTGCATTTAATATGAATTTGATACTTATTTATAAATAGGAAATAAATATTTACCATGATGCATAAAGTCTTGAAAATAAAATAAATTTGCATGATCATTAATTCACCTAAAAATGTGAATTAGTCTAATATATTAATAAATGCATTCTTGAGGAAATAACAACTTGATTGTGATAATAGAAATGCATGATTGGTATAATAAATGACAAATTCCTTTATAATTTTATATTATCAGACATTGTATGAAAGGGATATATTTTATGTATGAATGGTTGAATGTTGTATGTTTAAATTCAAGCATGTGTTTCTGTGTTTCAATGATGTTTGTGTGACTTCACATGATCTCATGCAAAGTGGAAGAATTCTAGCTTATGAATATGTGGTTGATTGGTTGGGGTGGTCAAGATTTAGGGTTTATGTATGCTTGGGATCATCTTTACCCATTCATTTATCTTGGTAGCAAGGTCCAAAAAAGTAACCAAAATAATCTTGAAGACATCATTTCCTATCTTTCTATCCTCTATTGTGATATGGTAATTCCTATGGGAAAAATTGATGTATATTGTAACGAATTAAATAGATATTTTTGTGATTTGAATGATGTACTATGTTTAATTTCACACTTGAGCCTTGTATTTTAACTTGTATGGTGTATATAATTAAGTTAATTAGTTTGTAATATGGTAGTAAATAGGTGGTTTTAGATTTTTTTAGTTTATCTTTTGGTGGCATACCACTCCATCTATTATCCCTTATAAAAAATAGAATTTACACCAAGCTTCCCATGGATGACATGATCAATGATGAAATCCTTTATGAAGCCAATTATCCCCTTCTCATTATTAGTGTCATGATCAATGATACTCAAATTAGGAAAGTGTTCATAGGCAAAGGTTTAGGAATTAATGCTAATTTTTATGGGTGATAAAGACATTAGAATATACTCAAAATTACCTCAAGAAAAGAACAAGAACAATCAAAATCCCTTTGGATGTATTTGGCTTCCTATATCCATAGGACCTAAATTAGTACGTGCCAAGGTCATGGTTCTTAAACTCTTGGTTTCTTACAATATACTCCTAGGCTGAATTTGGACTCACCACATGAGATAAGTTTCCTCTATCGGTAGACAATGCTTAAATTTCAACCCAAACAATGATCAATACAAGCATAAAGTTGATCACAACCCATGGGATTTTCAAATAACAAGTGCTCAAAAATAATTAGAAATTCCCACAACAAATACTATCAATAGTGAACCACTACTTAAATACATCAACATGTATCTTGATCTACATGTTGCCATTGTATATTTCGATGATGATGAGCCAAATGAACTTCATTTTTTTAAGACTTCTAAATTACCCAAATACATGAATGATTCACTTATCCCTCCTACAAAGGGATAAAGACCTTCCCTTATTTGATAATGAGATTGAGAGATATCCTATTGTTTCACCCTATTTTTGATAAAACAATAAAATTAAATGATGGTAATAGGTGTAAAACAAGAAAAGATCAGAACGTTAAAGATGTACAATAATCATCAATTCTAATTTTTATAATTACTAAACATGGAAAACTACTATTTTTGGAAAATATTAAGAATAAAACAACTTATTTTGAACACATTTATATTGACTATTTTGAATGTCCAAAATTCAAAATTACTAAAAGATGTGACTGTGTAAGCTCTGGATCAAGAACTAAATTTGAAATTACTTCTAAACAGGTCCACTATAAGGGGATAAAAATTAGGTTACTTGAGTTTGTTGATCACTAACTTGTCCTAGTTGATTGTGATAGGTGATTGACATAGAAAAATAGAGAAAACATGACTTTGATAGTGATAGCTAAGAATTAGGGATATAGAGTATTTATATACATGATTTCTATAGAAGAATATGATTGCAAGCTGCTTGAGTCCATTGATCGTGACTTGTCTTGATTTATTATGATAACAATCTAGTTATTGCATCTTCTACATTTATGTGTGCTAAGTAATATGAGATATAAAAATTTAGGTTATGATGTGCATAATTCATTATTTATTTTATTTTATATTTAAAACCCCAAAGGAGTTTTGATGTAATGAAAACCTAAAAAAAAATAGAGGAGTGTAATGGGTTGAGATGACCTCAATCACCCCTGATGATTGAACACTACGTACGTATCCAATACTCTAAATATAAAAACCAATCCCACATAGTTCTCCACCTAGATTGATTGTACAATTGTGTTCCTTAACTATTTGTATGTAAATAAAAAAATGGCTTTGATATTTGACAATGATAACTCTTGACTTGATTTGAGATGCTCTAGACTTATACTATGGTTGCTCCTTGTGAGTGAACATAAATTTGGAAGGAATAGGGAATATTTTTTCAATGTGAAATAGTGTGAAAATTATTAATAGACAGTGCCCAACTAACCATAATTAATGACCTTTGATGTGTATTTATAGGCAATTATTTTAGTAATTTTATTTAGCTGACCTTATGAAACATGCAAGAAGACCCAAATTATGATTCAAAAATTATAAAATAGTCATTATTTGGCATGAAACGTGGATTATATAAGTGGACTTGAGCATAGTAATGCTCTTGGCCACCTAACATGGACTTGTCCTGAAAGATCAAGGGCATTTGTCCTTAGTTGGGGACAATTTGATGGTGATGTTAAGTAGTTTGAGCATTTGAATTTAGAATTTATGTGTAATGGTGATGGAAAACAAAGGGTTAATCCCTCATATAGATAAATGTCTTAGAGGAATGGTGAATAAGATTCATACATTTAAGCTCAAGTCATGCGGTTTAATATGTATCAAGAATTAACATTGTAAAGTACCTATGACGAGATTTATGTGTCTACATTTGGCTCCCTCTTTAATCTAGTAATGAAATTACTAGATTAAATGAGAAATAAATTTAATTTGAGTGTGCACAACACACTTTATATTTAAGAGGATACTCAAATTGTGTAGGACACTCAAATTTATCAAAACTTTCAACAACACATGAAGTAGTTATTTATCAATATTTGAAAATTTAAAAACAAACAAACTTTGAAAATTTAAAAATTGAAAGGAGAGCAAGGAAGGAGGACACTTGTATGTAAGTGAAACAAAATTACCCTATAAATTATAAATAATTATGCCCCCTTAAAGAAGCACTTGGAGAATTAGAAATAATGCTAAATTGAGAGTGATTAAGTCCTTGTTTTAAATAACTAATCAAGTCCTTGAGTTGTAAATAGGTATGCTTTCAACTCTAATGAATGGATAATAGTACCTAATATACTAATCCAAAAATTTGGAACCATGATGAGTTTGTTATAATTGATTCCAAGACCATTAAGTGTTACTAGACTCGAACATACATCACCTGCAATAGAAGATAAGACCACATAATGGGTTCACTATAAGTAATGCCATAGATGTTAAGCATCACTAAACCTCAACATAGATTAATAGTAATATAATATGGAACCACACAATAATTTTAACATAAATAATTCTATGGCCATTGAGCATAATTTAACGTCAACATACATTACTCATAATAGATCGAATCATACCACTACATATAAATTTAGATTGTATTTTCATGATTGAAAGAGAATGAAAAATATTCATGCCCCCATCATTACCATATTTATCATAAATTTTAATTTAAATGAATAATTTTGCCTTTGAAATTGTAACTGTTAACTTTGAAACTCTAAACTTTTAAATTTGAAAATGTATCTTTGAACTTTGAATAAGCATGAGCATGAAAATGTATCATTCCCCTTGAATCTTGTTCCAAGTGATATAGAATGCCATGCACATATATGCCTAATTTTAATTGTATTTTTAACCTAAAATTTTAGTTTTGTAACTATTTTTCATATGCCCATAGACATGCATTCAAGTGTGTATGATTATGTACTTTAAGTTTTTGAAAAGTGAGTGCATATCCATGTCATATGTAATGTTCCAATATCTATCATGTGTTGGATTTATGAATTAATTTGAATATTTTAAAATATTTAATCTATATTTTTGAACCTTATACTCTTTCCCAAATATGATTTTTGTCTATTCATGGAGGCTTGGATCTCTAAGACAAGCCTACTATGATGCCTATTTTTGAGATGAGGAATGTAGCTTGTAAGCCACTCATCTCAAAAGAATAGTTAATTGTATTGTGATAAAGATATAACCATGTAGCATTATTTCATCATGTAGAGAATATATTTTAATATAAATATAATTATCACTGAATAATGTATGTAACATGTTGAAAGTTAGGCTTACAAGTGTCATGTATAGATAGATATGGTAATAAAGCATACAATAAAGTAATTATTGTTGGAGTAGACTATACAGTAAAAGTTCATGATATATATCATGACACCACTAATTAAGCTCAAAAAGCACACCACATAAAGTTACAAAATTCTACACAATATCATACAATAAGGCCAAGGGATGCATGCAAGAGACATGTTTAAATGTTTCACAAACAAGTAAACATCACATACATAGGGCCAATGGAAATGTTAAAATATCACACATATAAAAAATATATATCATAGAGATGTTCAATTAATTCACACACAAGGGCCAAGGGCCACATACATAAGCAATCAATGTCTAGCCTATCATGGAAGAAAGTAAAAAACATTGAAGGAGCATAGAACAAGTTAAACTAGTCTATTCCATTCATATTTATCAATATTAAATTATAGAAAAGTAACCTATCCATGTAAAATAGTGTAAAATATGATTGATTAGAAAAAGAATAGTAAGATATGTAGCTTGTCATGGAATTTGAGGTCAAAAATAGATATAACTTATAGAATTTAGATCACCCAACATAGGCATGGCCATTGGGTGAAAGGGCATCCAACATAAAAAAATCCATGTATAATGTATGTCATGCATCACACTCATATAATTTTTGAAATGCATGTGTGTTTAAAAAAAATGTGCCATCTACCAAAAGATGTGATAAATAACATATGTAAATAAGTAAAATAACAACATTTATTATGATTAGGTCTCGATTTTTTATTTTTTGAAAGTTTTTATCTTTTTGAAATATTTACTATATTTTTTATATATTTTTAAAGGTTTCTGGATGATTAATTTATGTATAATATTGGCCCAAGTGCATAATATTCATAGGGATCTTCACATGTTTCCCTTCAAGTGTATCCAATCGATAAGCCCTTGTACCCACATTTTTAGTAACCACAAATGGACCAAAGAAATTGGGTTTTAATTTACCTTTATTTTCTCTATCTGTGTTAGTATTTTTATGATTATCTTTTAGCATTATATCCTCAATTTGGAACTCATGATTGTGAATATTCATTTCATATGCTTGTTTGATATGAGCTTGGTAAAATTTGATATGTTCTATAGCTTGTATACACTTGTCATTGAGCATTTATAACTAATGTAACCATTTTTTACCAACACTTGTTATATTTTATAATGTCCTTTAAATAGACCCATAATGAATGAAATTACAACTCTTGAGGGGGTACCAATTCCATTCCATAAAATATAGAGTATGGTGTAACCTTTGTTGGTGTATGAACACTTGTGAGATATGCTCAAAGTGCATAGATAATTTGGTTATGACAATTAGTGCCATGATTTGAAACTTTTTTGCTTATAGTTTTGATGATTGTATTATTTTTTGCTTCTGTTTTCTTGTTTCCTTGTGGGTAGTATGGAGTAGATAAAGTATGACAAATATTGAACTTAGCTCAAAATTACTTGACTATTTTATTTTTGAAGGATGATCTATTATCTGTTACAATAGCTTATAGTAATACAAACCATGAAGTAATATGTGTCAATAAGAAGTGACATATATTCTATTTTATAGTAGATTGTAATAGTATGGCCTTGACCCATTTTTAAAATATTATGTGGTAGTAATAATGAACTTGTGACCACTTGATGCTTTAAGATTTATCTTACCAATGAAATCAAAACCCTAAAGAGAGAATGGCTAAGGTGAAACAATGAGTTGCAATTCTTGTGATGGAGCATGATTTAGATTACTATAATTTTGACACTGTGGCCTTATTTCTACATATTTGTGACATTATTGTTACATTTTAGGCCAATAGTAACCCTGCCCTAATTATTTTTAGGACATTAATTTTCCATTGAAGTGACCTCCACATCTAATATCACGTATTTGAATTAAGGTTGTTTTAGCTTCTTCACAACTAAGACATCAAATTAATTTCATATCAAATGACATTTTAAATAAATATCCTATAATTAGAACATAAAACATTATTTCATGTTGTAATTTTCATTTATCATTGTGTGTAACATTTTTGGAATACCAACCCGATATAATAAATTGTAGACATTAGCATACCATTCTAAATTTAATGTGTTGTAACTGTAAATGCTTCTAAAGAATCTAAAGCTATTTTAGTAACTGATGTGTGTCATAGTTGATTGATAATAAAAATTGCATGCTCATTATTAATTTCAATGGGAATCATGAAAGTAACACTAGCCATTGCATCCACATGTCTATTATCTTTGCAGGGTATTCTTTCTATTGAAAACATACCATAGTACATTATTAATCATTGTATCATTTCTTTTTATAGGATCAAGTTTTCTTATTTAGTTAGATAAATATATAAATCTTGATTAACTATCATCTAAATATCTCCATATGATTTCAAATATTTTATTTGTAGTGTGTGAGTAGTAGATAAACCTAGTGTTGAAGCCTCATATTCAGCTATATTATTTGTACATGAAAATCTCAAGTGAAATACAAATTGAAATGGTTGACATTGAGGGGTAATAAAAACTATCCCTACTCCAACACCAATGGCACATTTTGATACATTGAATTACATTATCTATGTGTTATTATCAATGTGATATGCAATGCAATCATCATTAATTGGTGATGTATCCAATAATGGTGTTTCAGCTAAGTGATCTAAAATAATTTCCCTTTTCTTGATTTATGACATACAGATTTTAAATTGAATTTCATGAGTAACATTATCCATTTATCAATGTATCTTAATAAGAGTGAATTGCACATAATAAATTTAAGTGGGTCCATCTTTGTGATACCTTGTGTATCACTATTAAGCATATAGTGTCATAATTTATACGTTGTGAACACAATAGCTAAACATAGTTTTTTCATTGAATTGTAATTTTGATCATAATATATTAATGTATGACTAATGTAGTAAATGGCATGCTCTATATGATTGTCATCATATTGTACGATTAGAGATCCCAATGCATGTTCTATATCAAAGATGTATAGTAATAAAGGATTTTTAGTATTGACAACATGAGAATAGGTAAATTGAGTATATATTATTTAATTTCATCAAAACTTTGTTGACACTAGCGTTCCATTCAAATTTTGTATATTTCATTAGTAAAGACGTGAAAAATTGTCTTGTAAGCTAACTGTGCCACAAACCATCTTATTTCTTGAATATTTACTTATAGAGATCATGATTGATTCAACCCTCTTGGAGGAGGCATACCCATGATAGCTTTAATCTCTTTGGGATCTAAAGCAATCCTATTTGAGATATGATATAGCCGAGTAACTTTCCTGATGCAACTCCAAATATGCACCTTTTTGGATTTAAATGAACATTAAATCTATGCAGTCTCTCAAATATTTATAAAAAATATATAGTTGATATTGTCTATGTTTATATTTTTTAATTAAGTCATCCACATAATATTTGACATTCTTTTTTATATAGTCATGGAAGATTTATGTCATAGCTCTCTAGTAAGTGGCTCATGCATTTTTTAATTTGAAGGGCATGACTACATAACATAATGTTTCCCATGGTGTGATAAATGATTTTTTATTGATCTATGGGGTTAGTCTCTAGTTAATTTACCCATAAAAACCATCCATAAATGATAACATTTAATAATCAACAATAGAATCTAAAATCATATTAATGTTAGGTAGTGGAAAGCCATCTTTGGGGCATGTCTTATTTAAATATGAATAGTTTATACAACATTGAGTCTCTCCATTATGATTTGTAACTATTAATATGTTAGAGACCCATTCAAAATAATCAACAACTCAAATAAAATATGCATCCAAAAGTTTTTCAATTTCATGTTTGACTACAAGGGTTACTTTTGGATGCATTTTTCTAATTTTTTGTTTGACTATCTTGATATTTGGGTATAGTAATATATTATGCATTAAAACTATAATTTTAATTCTAAGCATATATTTTTAAGCCCATGCAAATAATTGTGGGTAATCATGTAGGAATTGTCAAAGATTTTTATCTTCATCCTAATTTAAAAAAATGTGAGAAGTACTAGTTGTGGATCTTTATCTATTTTATGTTAAACTTTGACGATATCTTCATTGATTAGTGTTAATTTTTATTCCATATATGGTGTTATAGGAATGGTATATGGACCATCTATTTTGATGTGGTCATTGGTATCTTCAGTTTCTCCAAAATATGCCTAGGTGGTTGCAAAATGAGGAAACTTGTTCTTATGATATAAGAAAGGAAGTTACTCATATGTCTATAAGTATTATAAGAGAGATTTATCATTTTAAAATTAATATAATGTATAGATCATTGGGGAAGATGTATCGTCGATCATCTAAGGGTATACCAATTATAATGTAGATGCATTATGAACTTCCTATGTTAGCTTAGGCTTTGATGTATAGATAGTAGTTAATGTAGATATTCCTTTATTTTATTTTCCTAATTATTTTAAATAACCAAGTCTTTGTTGTCCATTTATATGAAGTGCTTGAATGGGGTTAACAATGACATGTGTGTGTGTCCCCAATATTTGTCCTCTATATCCCATTTTTTGTAAATATTTAATCCTTAATAGATATTGACTATAGTCTATTAATTTTTTTAGTGGGGTGGAAGAATAAATTGGTGTCTATATTGACATAAATTATTATGCACGTGGCTACATATAATGAATGTAATGATCATCTAGTTGTGTTAATGCACAATACTTAAATGGTTTTTGACACACACACACACACACACACACACACACACACACACACACACACACACACACACACACACACATGTCCTTTGGATAAAAAACCATTTAAGTATTGTGAATTAACACAACTATATATATATATATATATATATATATATATATATATATAGTGGAGGGAACTATATTCATCTCATGTATTCACGGTCTTTGTAAAATAATATTATAATTAAGGTCAATGGGAATGACCTAATAAATGGTAACTATCATATGACGACCCATGATTATGTGTAATATAGTTTATCCCAGTAATTTTTATGAAATGTTATTAAATCCTTGATTTTTCATGTTTGAATAAGTAATATTTTTTGCCTATATACCCAGTAGATTTTTAAAAAGAGACATTTAATTTTTTTAATCCTGATCCATTATCAACAAGAATCCTTTTGACTGATTTGTTGTGCACATAAACCTAAATATATAATGGAAGATGCTGATCTATGAATTTCTTGGGGACAAATATTATTTTTCAAAAGAAATAATTTCCTCCGTATATTGTAAATTATTAATAATAGAAACAACATAAGGGGGTTTTGCATTACCAAACAAAATTGTGTTGCATAACGCTTCATACAAAACATATTTATACATAGGCATTGTTTAGAGTAGCTCTAATATAGAAATCTTAGCATGATATTTATGTAATTGATTAGTGATATCATACTCTTTGTCTTGATGGACCCACCTTGCAAGAGGTGAAGGGTATTGAGGTAGAACATGTTTACCACCTTATTTCTATCGTGGCAAATGAGGTAATTGCCCCCATCTAGTGTTGACAACATGAAAAATAAAATTTCATATAAGTCATGGGAGAATAATAAGAGTTGGAGGAATGAAATGAGTTATGCACATCCTTTGGTTACTATTAGTGATAGGTAAGATTTGGGATTGGATATTGCAATAATATGAATTGAAGAAGGCTTGATATTATACATTATTCATTTAAACCTTTTTATTGTATTTGAATTTGATTAATGCCAATATATAATGAATACAAATATTGATTTGAAAAGTAACATAGAATGTAATACCAAACTTTAAAAAAATAAAGTAGAATTCATTCATTATAACCATGATTAGAATTTGAAACTTTAAAATTTGTAACAAGGGTTAGGGGTGTAACTAGTCAAGGTGTGTTTGCTTTGTAGGCTCTCAAATATAATAATCTCAATCATAAATAATAAACATATACTAAAAAAACTATGGAGGATTACACCATCGCATAGATGCACTATCATATCTCTAAGGTATGTTAAGAGTAACTTTCCAATGTTAACTACATACCAGTGCACTACAAAAACAAATGGCTAAAAGATTTATATGGCTTAAAAACAAAAATCTAAGCATTTTTTATATACCATGAAGTACGAAAAAACTAAAATATGTATATAATGATTTCTAATGGCTTAAGTATTGGGGGTACCTTTCATACCCCATGATTAGGTAAAATTGATGACCACTTTCCCCAAAACAACTCATATGAGTTTTAAAACTGTCAGAACATAATTTATACGAAAACAAAGAAAAAAAATTGCAATTATAAAATAAAAAATGATATTTGAAAAACAAATTAAAAATCATTTTTTTGTGTATATAAATTAGAAATTAATTTGAAACTCTAAGACAAAAATAAGAAAAATAATTCAAAAAATGTACAAGTTCACCAATATATTTTGCCGTATTTTTGATTAAAAAAATAAAATGTATTGATTATAATATGTGTTAAAATATATTTGAATTCTAAAGATGTATAGTAATCAACAATTCTAATTTTGTTAATTGTTAAATATGGAAAACTACTATTTTTTGAAAACACTAGGAAGAAAACAACTTAGATCAAACACAAATTTTTGTTGATTGTTTTAAATGTTTAAAATTAAAAATCACTAAAGGATGTGATTGTGTAGGAAAATCTAAAACTAATTTTTTATAGGTCTCTTATAAGTGGATAATAATGCAAGTTTATAGAGTCTATTTACTATGGACTTATCTTAGTTGATTGTGATAGGTGATTGGCAAAGACAAATAAATAAAACATGATTTTGATAGAACATATCAGATCATGAGCTTAGAGATTTTCTAGACATGAATATTTGAGTTCATTGACCACAAATTTGTCTTGGTTAACTGTGATAAAAATATATTTACCGCACCTTTTATGCCTATGTGTCTTGAATAATATGAGATACCATAATTCAGGGTGTGCCACACATAAGTCATTATTTCTATTATTTTATCTTTAAAAAAATAAGAGAAATTTGATAGTTTGAAAACCTAAAAAAAATGAGGGGGTGTAATGGGTTGAGATGAACTCAATCACCCCCTTGATGATTGACCACTACCTACATATCTAATACTTCAAGGAGGAAAACTAAGCCCATGCAATTGTCCCACCTAGAGTGATTGTGAAATTGTACTCCTTAAAAATGTGTATGCAAATATAAAAATAGATTTGATACTTGAAAATGATATCTCTTGACTTGTTTTGGGATAATCTTAACATGTATTATGGCTAATCCTTATGAGTGATCTTAAATTTGGATAATAGTGTGAAAATGCTCAATAAATAGTTCCCAACTAACAATAATGAATGACCTTTGATGTGTATTTATAGGAGAACCTTTCTATAATTTATTTTATATGACCTTATGAAACATGTGGTAAGACCCAAAAGATTGATTATTTTTTTTGAAACTAGCCATTATTTGGTATGAGACACAATCAATCTATGTGAACAAGAGCATGACAACATTTCTATCTGTCTAGCATAGACTTGCCTCAAAAGGTTAGGGACAACTATTTTGAGTAGGAGACAATCTAAGGGTGTTGTTAAGTAGTTTGAGCATTTCATTTTGTAAGTTATGTGTAATGGTTATGGAAAACAAAGGGTCAAGCCTACATATTGATAAATGGATAAGAGAAATGGTGAATAAGAGTCATATTTAGATGTAATTAATGTGGTTTAGGATGTGTTAAGAATTATCATTGTCAAGTACTTGTGCCTATATTTATGTGTCTACACCTCCATGCAACATATGACAATGAAATAATTCAATGCAATGATAATGGGGTTTCCTTATTTTTTTGAGATCCCCTATAATTCTATGCTAACATTTAGTCATGAAATTTGCATGCTTGCCAAGGATACATCTCATGACAAATGTCAACAAGACCATATTAAAAAATAATATTACATAATTCAATTGTCATATGATGAAGATTAAATAATTTCTAAAGCTCAAACAAAACACTCAGATGCAATTTTGTATCAAAAGACCCTAACAAAAATGTACACCTTCAATAATGAGGCTATCATTCATACTTTTTACGAATTTGATAACCCACACTTCAAATCTAGCAATAATGAAAATGAGTTTTTACCTTTAAAACATCCCACTAATCCTCCCTTACAAGACCCAAGGTGGATAATTAAAAAAAAAAAAGATTATACTAAGTGAAACCAATAATGATCAATCCTTGAAATTATTCCAAAGAAATTAGAATAATTTGACATCATTAGCTCGACTAATGATGTCCAAAAGATTACATAGAATATTAACTCCATCAACTAGGCTAATGATGTTTATACACATCATTAGCCATTATAATTCCATCATCCATGTTGATGACATTAGACACAATCAAGTCAATCTAATAACATCATTTAGGTCGATGATGTTTAAAATAATACAAAATATGTAGACAACATCAGCTTGGCCAATGACATCTAATTTTTTTTTAATTCTTATTTTATAACTCAAAATATTACCTTAGATTCCAAAGTCATTAATGGGATAAAAAACCATGAATAAAATGATCAAAAGGTACTAAATACATTGTTATAGTAATTGATATAGAATACAAAGGTTCATTATCTACATTACCAAGTGATGAGGCCATTCTAGAACTATTTCATGAAAAGGAAAATTAACTACTTTACCAAAATCGTAAGCTGGGTCACTTCCCAAACACATATCCTTACTCTCCAAATTTATTTCTAGCTTTGATTCAATGAATAATTAAATTTCAAAGTTACCACCTGTACCATATCACTTTGATGATGGAAACATAATGCTAGCCAAGAAACCTTTGATATCAATCTAGGAACTACTGACGAACCTCACATAGTAAAAAAATGGTCTTCTTTCATATCGAAAAATAAATATAAAAATTATGCGTTACTCAACCAGCTCAAGGACATATTTGCTTAGAAATACTCTTATATGCCTGACATCGATCCTAAAACAATGGTTCATAACATCATCACTTATCTTGATGCGACCCAAGTATTATAAAAGTAATGAAAATTCATAGAAGAAGTTTTAAATGTTTTATATAAAGAAATTACAAAAATATTGGATGCTAAGTTTATCAAGCTAGTGGATTACTCTAAATGGGTCTCCAACATTGTCCTCATTCACAAGAAAAATATAATGGTCATTTACATATGTATTGATTTATACAACATAAACTTAGCATGTGTTATGGAAAAATTTACATTATCCTCATTGATTCTATTGTAGATTCTAAAATAAATTATGAGATGGTATCTCTATATACAATCAAGTTCAAAATTATCCTGAAGGTTAACACAATATGTCATTTACCATTGATTGGGACACATATTGTTATGTCAAGATTTTATTTGGCCTAAAAAATTCTAGAGAAACCTACTAGCATGCCATGAATCATATCTCCTATGACCTATTCATAAAATTGTTTAATATTATGGGTTTATATTGTAAAAATATAGGCTTCAAAAATATCATCCCAATGACCTAAACATCTTCACAAATACAAAGTTAGACTCAACCCTAAAAAATTGTCTTTGAAGTCACATTTGAAAGTATATTGGGGTTCATGGTATCTAGGTGAGAAATCAACATTAATCCCTCCAAGATCAAATATATAATTGACATGTTGAATCCATTGTCCATTGCTCAAATTTGTAGATTTATTGAGAAACTAGGGGAAATTGGGAGATTCATCCCCAAATTTTCCTATCTAAATATTCTAATAAATTCCATCGTAAAGAGAGGTGTCAATATTGAGTGGAATGATGATTGCCCATATGTATTTGACACCATGAAGAAATCATTAATAAAATCACCTAAATTTTAATGACTATCATCCAAAATGCCTCTCATCTTATACACATCATCCACCCTAGTTTTAGTTAGGGCAATGCTTATGAAAAAAGATGAGTTTGATAAAGGGTATGCCATATACTATAATAGTCATGCATTAATTGACTATGTAACCTACTACACCAAATTTTAACATGATTATATAGCCATTTATGCCTATAAGATTAAAAATGGCATGCTCTATAGAACAACCCATGTCATTATCCATACAAATCTATTTCACCATTTAATTTTGAATGATTTATTTCCTAGTGACAAAATTGGTAAATGGATGATGCTCATTAAGTGATGAAAAAAATAGGCTAACGTTTTGGAGGCCATAAATTTTGACTCATAGTTCCATTTGAGCTCTTCCACATGCCAAAATGATCATATCAAAAAGTATGTTGTTGTATCAAATATCATAGGAGAGAAGAATGGAAAGAGGATGAGGAGGTGTGATACAGATGAACTAGACTATACAAGATCTGTAGAGGCAATTTCAAAAGTTAACAGAGGTTATCACCAATCAACAAAAAAGACAAGATGGTGATGAGGAAGACACAAATCATGATGAAGAAGTTTAGCAAGAACAAGAACAACAAGAGTAGCCACCATCAATGGAAGAGATGATGGTTCAATATTTAGAAGGAAGGAATGAAGGAATCAAGGTTGATGTTTTAGATTATGGGGGTGGTCTAAAACTAAAAGAGTTGATAGATTGGATAAATAACATGGAGAAGTTCTTAGAGTGAAAGACTATGAGAGAAGACAAGAAGGTAAAGTTTACATGCATGAAATTGAAAGGTCATGCAATGATTTGGTGTGATTACCTACAGAAAGAGAGAGAGAGAAAAGGTAAAGAGAAGATTAATTCATGGAAAAAGATGGAGAATAAGTTGAGAGAGAAATTTATTCATATAGATTATGCACAAACCCTATACATAAGATTCTAGAATTTGAGGCAAAAAGATCACAATATACAAGAGTATACAAATGAATTTTATAAGCTTTCCATACGAGTGGAGCATGATGAAACAAAATAATATATGGCTAAAAGGTATGTAAATGGTTTGAAATTTTATATTCAAGATGAATTAAGCATGCATAGAATACTTAACATGGAAGAGGCTTATCAATTAGCTTTGAAGGAAGAAGAAAAATAAAATAGATAGAATTTTAGAAGGACATCTCTTAGTCCAAGAAGAGGTGGATCCCCTTCAATAAAGGGACAAGGTGGGTTTAATACCACTATAGGTGGCTTTAATTTCAATATAGGTGAATCATCATGGGGTGCAAAAAGACAAGATGATAATAGGCAAGGGTTTCAATACCAACAAAGAGGATGAGGGTTTTAGAGAGGAAGAGGTTATGGTGCTACTAGAGTATGGTTTTTAAATCAACATAGATATTATGTATATTATAGGTGTGGAGAATAAGGGCATAGAGAATTTGAGTGTCCACACTATCAAGATCAAAAAAAGAGGTAAGATCGCCCTAAAATAAATCTAGTTGAGGCTGAAATAGAAGAGTAGAATACTGAAGTTTCACGTGCAGATGTTTGAGAGAATCTCATGATGAGAAGAACCATGATCAATCCAAGGAAGGAACAAGTGCAAAATAAATAAGGTGGTGATGCATGGCTATGATCAAATATTTTTTGAACAAGATGTATTTCAAGTGGAAAGGTATGCAAAGTAATTATAGATGGTGGTAGTTGTGAAAATATGGTTTCTAAAAAAATGATTGAGAAACTAAATCTACAATGTGAAAAGCATCCTAACTCTTATCAGATTTCATGGTTTAAGAAAGAGAATGAGGTTATAGTAGATAGAGGTGATTAATCAAGTTTTCTATAGGAAAAACTTATAATGATGAAATATGGTGTGATGCTATTCTGATGGATGCATGTCATGTGTTATTGGAGAGATTGTGGAAATATGACAAGAAAGTAATTCATGATGAAGCAAAGAACACATACACTTTTTAGAAAAGTGGTACAAAGGTAGTTTTGTTACCTCTTAAAGAGGAAGAGAAGATAGAAAGCATGATCTCTATTAGAGAATTTATCCAAGATATGAAGGTAGTAGGTTGTTGTTATGCATTAGTAGCAAAGAATGAAGAAATAGAAATGGTGCCAATACTAACAAAAGCAACAAGAGTATTGAAAGAATATACAGATGTTATGCCTAATGAGTTACCAAATGGTTTACCTTTGAAGAGATATACACAACATCACATTGACTTGATTCTAGGATCAACTCTACCCAATCAAGTAGCTTATAATATGAGTCCAACAAAACATGTAAAATTAAATAAATAGGTTACTAAATTGCTAAGAAATAATGTGATAAGGGAGAGTATGAGTTCATGTGCAACACCAACTTTTATAACTCCAAATAAAGATGGAATATGGAGAATGTGTGTGGATAGTAGAGCAATTAACAAAATTATAATAAAGTATAGGTTTCCTATACCTTGTTTAGATGATATGATGGATTTACTTGCAAGAGCAAAATATTTTACCAAGATCGATCTAAGAAGTGGTTATTATTAGATTTGAATTCATGAAGGAGATAAGTGGAAAACTACATTCAAAACTAGGGATGGCTTATATGAGTGGATGGTGATGCCATTTAAATTATCTAATGCACCTAGCACATTTATGAGGGTGATGAATATAGTGCTATGAGAATATATTGGTAAGTTTATGGTTGTTTATTTTGATGATATTTTGATATTAAATAAGACTAAAGAAGAACACTCACATCATTTGAGAATGTTAATGTATTTGTTAAGAAATGAGAAGTTATATGCAAATTTGAAGAAGTGTAGGTTTATGTAGATTAGTTTGGTATTTTTTGGATTTGTAGTTTTAGTAGATGGTGTGAAAATGGATGAAGAAAAGATAAAGGTGATTGTTGAGTGACCTATTCTAAAAATCATTACAAAGGTAAGAAGTTTCCATGGTTTATAAACTTTTTATAGAAAATTTATTAAAAATTTTAGTAGTATTGTGGCACCAATAACAAATTGCATGAGAGGGAAAGAATTTGCATAGATTAGACTAGCCACAAAAAGTTTTGAAATTTTGAAGAAGATTATAGAAAGACCAATTTTAGCATTATCATATTTTAACAAAGTGTTTGAGGTTAATTATGATGCTTCATTTGTAAGAATTGGTGCTATGTTGAGTCAAGAAAGAAAGCCAATAGCATATATTAGTGAGAAATTGAATGAGCTAAGAAAAATTATTCTACTTATGATGTTAAACTTTATGAAATTGTGAAAACATTAAGACATTGAAGGCATTACCTAGTGCCTAAAGAGTTTATCCTATTTATAGATCATGAGGCTAAGAAGTATGTGAATACACAAAAGAAGTTGAATAGTAGGTATGCAAAGTGGGTTTCTATCTTGCAAGGGTATACTTTTGTGTTGAAACATAAATTAAAAAATAGAATTAGGTAGCTAATGCATTAAGTAGGAGGGTAGAATTATTAACTACTATGATGAGTGAAGTAGTTGGATTTGAAGCTATTAAAGAATCATATGATATTGATCCATATTTTAACAAGGTAGTTAAATAGTGTAGGAATACAATAATAGGTGGGATAGATTTTATTCATGATGAGTATCTTATACAAGAAGGTTATCTCTTCAAAGGGAAATAACTATGCATTCCAATTGGGTCTCTATGAGACAATATAATAAGATAATTACATAGTGGTGGTTTGGTTAGATATTTTGGTAAGACAAAGACAATAGATTTGGTGGAGGAAAAGTATTTTTGGCCAAAGATGAAGAGAGATGTAACAAGGTATGTTTCAAGGTGTATAATATGTCAGCTAGCTAAAAGACACACACAAAATATTAGATTATATATGCCATTACCAGTTCCAAAAGGACCATGGACAAATTTGAGTATGACTTTGTGTTAGGATTACCAAACACACAGAGAGGTAATGATTCAATTTTTGTTATTGTAGACAGACTTTATAAAATGGTTTATTTTATTTCATGTAAGAAAACTAATGATGCTGCTAGAGTTGCAGAATTATTTTATATGAATGTTGTGAGATTGCATGGTGTTCCAAAAACTATTACTTCAAATAGGGACATGAAATTTATAAGTCATTTTTGGAGGACTTTGAGGAGGAAAAGTATTTTTGGCCAAAGATGAAGAGAGATGTGATAAGGTATGTTTCAAGGTGTAGGATATGTCAGGTGACTAAAAGACACATAAAATAATGGATTGTATATGCCATTACTAGTTCCAAGAGGACCATGGATAGATTTGAGTATGACTTTGTGTTGGGATTGCCAAACACACAGAGAGGTAATGATTAAATTTTTGTTATTGTAGATAGATTTTATAAAATGGTTCATTTCATTACATGTAAGAAAACTAATGATACCACTAGAGTTGTATAATTATTTTTTATGGATATTGTGAGATTGCATGGCGTTCCAAAAACTATTACTTCAGATAGGGATACAAAATTTCTAAGTCATTTTTGGAGGACTTTGTGAATGAAAATTATTTTTGGCCAAAGATGAAGAGAGATGTGACAAGGTATGTTTCAAGGTGTAGGATATGTCAAGTGGCTAGAGGACACACACAAAATATTGGATTGTATATGCCATTATTGGTTCCAAGAGGACCATGGACAGATTTGAGTATGACTTTATGTTGGGATTTCCAAACACACAGAGAGGTAACGATTCAATTTTTTTTATTGTAGATAGATTTTATAAAATGGTTCATTTCATTGCATGTAATAAAACTAATGATTCCACTAGAGTTGTAAAATTATTTTTTATGGATATTGTGAGATTGCATGGTGTTCCAAAAACTATTACTTCAGATAGGGACATGAAATGTCTAAGTCATTTTTGAAGGACTTTTTGGAAGAAGATGGGTACTAAGCTACAATTTAGTAGTGCATATAACCCACAAACAGATGGATAGACAAAAGTTGTGAATAGGAGCTTGAGAAATTTATTGAGATGCATAGTGGGAGAGAAGCCAAAACAATGGGACTTAGCTTTATCATGAGTTAAGTTTGCATATAATAGTTTAGTGAATAGATCAATAGGAAAGTCACATTTTCAAATTATTTATGGGATAAATCTTATGGGTATTTTAGATTTGATACAATTACCAATTGTAAATTGAATCGATGATGATGCAGAAGTATTTGTAGAGTATATGTAATAGCTGCAAGAAGTAAGAAGAAATTTTCAAGAAAGTAATGAGAAATATAAAGCAACAATGGATGTTAGAAGAAGATCCAAAGTATTTTAAAGAGAGTTGGTAATGGTTTACTTAAAGAAATAAATATTTCCAAAAGGCACATACAACAAGTTGAAGTATAAGTAAATCAAACCATGCAAAGTTATGAATAAAATCAATGATAGCGCATATGAGGTGAGTTTACTACAAAATTTTGATATATATTCAATATTTAATGTTTTATATTTATATAAATTCCATGGAGAAGATGGTGAAGATGAAGAAGTAAATTGAGAGAAACAGGTTCCAAAGAAGAAGAAAGAAAAAATAGTGCAGGTTTTAGATATGAAGATAGTGAGCACAAGGCAAGGGAATTATAATAGGTATTTGGTGTAGTGGAAAGGATTTTAGCAAGAAGACAACACTTGGATTACAAAATGGGAGTTGAAGAAGATTGACAAGGAAAAGTGGAAGCAGTATAATCTAGCCAACTCGTAGGAGCTGAGTTGTTTTCAACCAGAGGAGAATCATGTAGAAAAAATAGGCCAACCTTCTAAAGGCCATAAATTTTGACCTGTAGCTTAGTTTGAGATCTTCCACATGCCAAAAAGATCGTATCAAAAATTACGTTATTGTTCTTAGGTAGTTCAGCTTGCTTACGAATGTTTTTGATATTTTTTAAAGGCCATACATGATTATCTGAGGGTTCAAAATTATGATTTAATTATTTTTTTAGGTTTTTCTATTTTTAAAAATTATATATTTTTAGAACTAGACATCAAATTCAATTGAATTTTTGTCCCATAGTCTAATTATAGTGTTTAAGATATTTCAGGATATTTTAAAGATATTTTGGGAGTTTTTAAAAATAGGAATTTTTTTTAGATTTTAGTTTTTTTTTAAAATTTTGCATATAAAATCTAATTTTTGAGTTGAGGCTTATTTAAGCATGGTGTGGGTTTCTAATTATTTCAAGCAATCAATACAAATCAATTTTGAGTATTGTTTCAAGATCTTAGCCTATTGATAATTTTTTTGTTCTTGATAGTTTTTGGGTTCATTATTAAGGAATTCAACATCAATATTATCATACAAAAATTGAACAAGGGAAAAGTGATCACTCGTCACATTTACTCTACACCTATTATTGTTGAAAGGACCATCTATGATACCCTTATTGATGAAGATGTACTCTTTATTTAGAGTGTTGATAGAGTCATATCCCTAAAGGATTATTTCCATAACTTCATGACCAATCTCAAGGCTCAAGCTATTAAATAAAGTGAAATCAAACCTATTCAAACTAAAACTAACCAAAAAACTAAACAATAGGTTTTGGTCAAACTACATGAAGATACTTGGACCCTCCACTTCAATCGAGCCAAATTCTTACAAGGCACTATCGTATTTAGGGTAAAAATTAAAAATGCTAGCAAGGCACTAAATAAGCTGAAGAAACTAATAAAATAATTAGAAAATATTAAAAAATGACATCCAATAGTCTCACATAGACTAACATCCAAGGATAATTTTTAGAATGGACCCGTAAAACTTACTACAAAATTCTAGAGTTTAGGTATAATTCCATTGGTGAATCTTTGACAAAATCACCATATAGTTATAAATTGATTGGTAATCTATATTATCTCTTTCAAAAAACTTATAAATATATGTCAAATCAAACATAATATTCAAATCAAGAAATAATGGAAAAAAATCCATACTTAAACCCCTTTCTCCAAATAAATTCATGGGGAAAATATGCTTGAGGTGGAATAACAATTATGATCAATGGATACCCTAAACTTTTTAGAATAACTTTTTTACTTTGCCTTATGAAATTGGGGGCAGTCCAATGATTTCAAACACTTGACTAAATGAATAAATCCAAGGAGAACATGAGAGATAATACAAATACAAATTGATATAGACCCATTCCAGACATAAACCCTAAGCAAGTATGTGTGACTCTAAATGAAATTCATCATGACATCAATGCCTAGAAACACATTCACAAGATTTTTGAGGTTTTGTTGATCTTGTTACTAAACAAACAATCCCAAACAAATGCAAATATCTTGTTTACCTCATTACTAAAAAAACAATCCCTTGTGATAACCAAATTGTGTCTAATATTAAGGGTTTTGATATAAGATAAAAAAGAGTTTTCACATTATGAGAAAATATTTGATGAAAAAATAACATGCCAACAGTTTTAATCCCTTAAAATATAGGTAGAATTTATTAAAATTGTGAAAACATTTACAGATATGTAGGGCTTGTATTTATTACTTGGATTATACTTCATTATTGGCTGCTTAGACTCCTCCTTGGCCTCTTCTTGAAATTATCACTTCATGATTCCCATGACATGTATGACTTATATTTCTTACTTGGATTATACTTCATTATTATTTTATTAGAATCCTCCTTGGCCTCCTCTTGCAATTATCTCTCGCTTCATAATTCCCATGACCACAAAGGAATAAAACATTAACATACATGAAGTTATATGAATTTAGGTTTTACGGTTTAGTGGTTTTATGGTTTTAAGCAATTTGAATCACTTATGTAGTTTTATTTTATAAGAGGTAATTTATGTTAATTAAAAAATGAATGGAGAAAGAGGTTAGAGGATGAGAAGTCTAAAGTCAAGATCTTAAATTTGTTCTTTTTAAGTATTAAATTTGATGGTCATATGACTTAGTATAAATTGAGTACAGACCTTTGCAAGTCTCTCAAAAGACTAACTAAATAATATAATGAACTGAGTATAGCAAAAATTGTGACAAAAAAATAGATTATAGAGTATAAACCAACTATGGGGCCATATTAAAAGATAATTGTGAAAAGAAAGGATGACATAATTTACAAAATATTCAAAATATTTTCATAGTTTTAAAATTATAAACTATATAATTAGGTATGCAAAAATGTCTTAACCATATCCATAATCAATAATGGCCTTTCAAATATTTTTTATTTCAATTAACAAACCATTCCAACCAAAATTTAATTATTACCTTAAACATTTAAAAACAAAATATAGTATGAAAATCTCTCTACAATTTCTATGATGGGTTGTGTGTTCAAAATGTAAGCCTCACATTTTATTCATCTGTATCTTCTTTATTAGGGTTGTATACAACAACTGTAAAGGCTACCAGAGCAAGTCAGTAAGTCTTACAAATAGTGGATCATGTTTCAACCTTGCCAAAATTAATAAATAAATGTATGTAACATGATCAAGATTTAAGGTGAGCCTTAGGGAAAGGTTGAAATCAATAATGTTTTTTTTGGCTATCCTTCATGTCCCAAAAATTTGGTTCTCTAAGACTCTTTTTGTTTAGTACATATGTTAAGATCATGTGAAGTACCTAGTATAAATTGAGTACAAACCTATATGAGTCTCTCAAAAGACCAACCAAATAATATAATAAACTAATTATAGAAAAATTATTACAAAAAATCTGAGTATAGAGTAAAAATTGACTATGGGGCCATAGGGCAAGACAACTATGAAAAGCGAGGATGACATAACTGTGAAAAATATTCAAAATATTTTCATAGTTTAAAAATTATAACATATATGATAAGGTATACCAAAATGTTTTAACCATATCCATATTGGCCTTTCAAATCTATTTTTAGTTTAATTAAAAAATCGTGTCAAATAAAATATAATTATTACCTTAAGTTTATTGTGTCCTAAGGGGTCCTTAACACATTTATAAAATAAAGTAAAACAAATATGATCTTCCTTTTATATGGTTTTATTAACTAAAAAACCTAATAATATATAACTAAAACTTTATACTCAATTTGATTACACACATTTATTCCATTCACACATGTGATAGAAGGTTGATATGTTATCAAAATCTATGAAATGGGTATTTTTGGATTACTCAAAAATATAGTTGAAATGATCATGAAGCTTTGTTGTACTTATTAATTTTGTTATTTGTTTATTTTTAAAAATAAGTATCTTGTATGCCATTATTTATTAGAGGAAATTAGTTTCTTATTTAAAAAAAATAAATATGTTGTAAAGATCAACAAAATAATATAATAAACCGAGTATAACAAAAATTGTGACAAAAAATCAGAGTATAGAGTATAAATGGATTTCAGGATGAACTTGAGAGAGAGTTGAAATCAATAATATTTTTTTTGGTTATCCTTTATGTCCCAAAAATATGGTTCTCCAAGACTCTTTTTGAGCAATACATATGGCTAGATCATGTGCAGTACTTAGTATAAATTGAGTATAGACCACAACTCACACTTTTGACACAGTTGGTTGATCTAATAGACTCAAATAATTTCCTATTATAAGGGATTAATTATTTGAGGTTGTATACTCTATAAGTTCCACCTTGAAGGAAATTGCAAAATGTCTCTCCTCAATATTGAAAAAAGGTTATCTCGTCATATTTTTAGAATAATATAAAAACCTTAGATCAACACTTCTATAAGAGTGTAGAGTTGAACGGTGAAAAAATTGAAGGAATTTTATATTTGATAAGGCTAAGGGAGTAGTCTATTAAATTTACTACAATAATTTTAGAATAAGTTAAAGTTTTAGAGTTTGAACCATGCTTTCAAAGATGGCTCGATCACTAGTCTATGGACTACCTTAAGTTTGAGTGAAATACTACATAATGGTATCTCAAAATATTTTATTCTTAATAATTTATGCTAAATAATGATTTTGGAATTAGTGGGAGATGAGAGAGTTTTTAATGCATTATCATTTTTAAATTCAAAGTTAAGAAGCAAGCTTGACAAGAATTTGTAGACTTGTTTGAGGCTCTATACAACTAGATACAATGTCCTTGATTTTCTATTTGATAGAGCTCTAGTAATTTGGTAATTTACATATGAAATAAGAGGGTTGACCAATAATTATTCAAACACACTACACTTATAGATTTTTGTAGTATTAGATCTGAGTCTAACAACTTTTGAAGAGAATGCAAATAACAATCATTGCGAACAAAATGAAAAAAATTGGCATGTTGAAATTTGAAATTGAGGCATCTAAAAGTTAAGGTTGATCAAGAAAAGACAACAAATTTTATGATCCCCAATAATTTTCCATGGATTCATGAAGCTAGATTGTATTTTGATAATTAATACTGGGTGACTCTGATTTTGATGGAAAAGTGCTAATACTTTATTAGAAAAACATGTATTTTTTTATTTATTTATATTAAGAGAACATGTCTATAATAATTGTAAACTCTATTATAGAGATTCATAAGTATATTGTGGTGTTCTATTATTATTTTATACCAAATTTATTTGAGGTATCTATAGTGTAATGAATCTTAAGTATCTATATTGGACCAATATTTTTACTTCCACCAATAGCTTACATAAATGACTAGAAAAATCAAGAAAACCATTATATATATATTTGAGCAACTTCCATTAATCCCACAGGTGATGTGTTGGACCAACATTAAGTTTTTCTTTGGCCATTCAATATGCCAATGCCAATTCACTAAAAATTGGGGCAAGATATCAACCTCAATCCCCATAGTTTTAATTTCACTTACACTACACTCAATGCTAGAAATAAAATATACATTAGATTTGAGAATTTGGGATGTGAAGTCATTTATGTCATTAACCTCTTTTAACACTACTTATTTTTTTAAGCCTTGAAGATGCAACAATTTCAACTTACAAGTTTATAATTATAGTTTTATTTATTTATTATTAAGTTTTCTAGTCATTAAAATCATATAAAAGGAAGAGCATGTTTATTTTACTTAGTTTTATAAATGTTTTAAGGAAAAATTATGACTTAGGACACAATATGCTTAAGGTAAATAAATGGGTGGTAAAGACCAACCAAATAATATAATAAATTGAGTATAACAAAAAAATATAACAAAAATTAGAGTATAGAGTATAAATAATAAACCAACTATGGGGCCATAATGAAATACTTAGTATAAATTGAGTATAAATTAAAACTTAAACGAAATCATAACTCACTTGAAAAACATAGAAATAGGGGCCAACATAAATTTATAAAGACACATTACAATTTCTTAGTAATTATTTGACGCAACTTGGATCTTTATTTTTATGGTTGTAGAATAACAATGATTCTAAGAAGTAACAAACATTTCTAAGATGTGAATAGAAGTTTTTATAAGTTCTTGGAATAATCTGCAAGTCAAGTAATGATTGACACACTAATTAAATATCTCAGTTATCAAATACATGCACATGTGAATGAGATTTGAAATAATAAAATTTAACCTATCCAATAGAGTAATTCCTATAAAAGAAGTAATCTCTTGAAGGAAATATTTATGATTCTATCAAAGTGTTTTATTAGTCTATCTATATCTCTTATATATCTCTATAGATGAAAATAGAGAAAAAGAAACAAAATGAAAGCAACCAAGAGAGAAAAACAAAAATGAAAATAAAAATAGAACAATGAAAAAGAAAATATAATCACTATTATAACTAAGAGCAACTAAAACAACAAATTAACATACACATAATTCAATTTCAAAAATCATAATTTAATGTTCGATCTTGGATTAGTCTTTTGAGAGACTCACAGAGGTCTTTACTCAATTTATACTAAGTACTGCACATGATCTTACCATATTGCACAAAAGTCCTACAGAACCATATTTTTGGGACATGAAAGATAACAAAAAAAATATATTATTGATTTCAACCTCTCCCTCAAGCTCATCTTTAATCGTGAGCATGTTATATACATTTATTTACTAATTTTGGCAGGGCTAATACATGATCCACTATACAGAAACAACATAAAAAACTATTATATTAAAATAAAATTAATTACTAGAACATTAAAATCCATGTGCATTTCCATAATTATTAAGTAAACCATTCAAACATATTGTTATGTAGGAAACAAAATAATTCCATGTATATATCAAAACCAACAATTATAATATCAACATACTTAAAAATATCATGATAGTATTTTATAAGTACTAAGTATCAACAAAAAAATTCAATACAAGAATTTAACCAGAGTTTGCATTAGAAACTAAATCTATTAAAGGGGCACCCTTATCAATCAAGTACTCAGTATACTCCATGGAAGTAGTGGAAAGTTAAATCAAGTGGGTTTGGGCCCCTTCAGAACCATCTACCTTCAACTTAACATTTTTTAACATTCTAACCTCCATAAGTTGTGTTACAGGGCTGATAGCATGTTTCCTAATATAAGAAGTAGGTTTTTTAGGCCCAAGGGATGGAATATTCGTGTTAAGTGGAATAATTGCATTGGGATTAAATTTTGTAGTTACTTCAAGAATATTTATAGGTTACCTAGCCAATGGAACATTATGCTCATCAGGTGGAATGGTAGCATGCATGTGTTGAGAGGTGATGTAGGAACATCAACTCAATTTGAGCATTTTTGTAAAATAAAGTCATCATGAAAGCAATAAGACTTGTCTAAAAGGCAAAAGGTTAATACAAAACTCCATTTTGCCAACCTTAAGGTGAGTAACTATAAAAAGAATTCTACAAGAGTAAAGTAGATTACCTACCTATGAACACCTCATCACCATCTAGAAGATAAGAATTCATGTTTGAGAAAAGCTAAATTCAATATATGCTATGTAAGACAGATGGTTGAGAAAATTCAGGACCAAAAATCCATATTTAGTGAAGTAGTTTCTGGTTAAATACATGGAGAGGAGAGATGAAGGATAGGTAGAAAAAAAGTTCCCAATAGGGGAGAATGAAACATGTGTAAATAATTTTATTCCAGTAAAGACATTAAGGATTATGATATTTGTTTGAGATCATGTGAATGAGTTCTTATAATATTTTAGCATGTTTTCTATGTTTGTGTTTTCTCAAGTCAACATATTTGTTGGATATATCCCAAAATGGTTGTAATAGATAGGAAAATGATGTAGGTTGATTTTATTGTATTTTTCTTCTAGCGAACAAACACAAATGCTAGTAAAATTTTAGGCTTTGAGCATTTTGGGTGTCTTTAGATCCAATCTCAATATTTTGATGATATTGTGTGTAAATAATTATAAGATTAAAATATCTATGCATCGATTGATATTGGCATGTGTAGAGCATAAGATCTATGTCTTCATTGAGTTGTATGTACTTGCAACATTATTTCTATTTCCCTGGGTAGAATAAAAAAACCAATTGAAGATAAGTTTTGTGCTACTTGGTCAAGGGTGGATGTAGATGATATAATATCTGAATGATTTTTTAATCACATTCTTGCTACCACAACCAGAAAACATATAAAATGGTATGGGTTCTATAACCATACTGTGATCTCATGTTGATTTTAAAATATCTACGGAGGGTAATTTGTTGTTAATAACAATATTATTGCATGTTCAACAAGTATGTTTTGAGTCAAATATTTATATATGGGTGACATGCACTAAGTTTCACTTGACATCTTATGTTCTGGTGTTTTCTTGTTAAAATTAAGTGGAGTGGAGCTGTAACTCTTGATAGAGCGACTAGCCTATTACTAATTGCATATAATTTCAGAGGTTTGAGGTTGCATTCTAGCATCCAATTCAGGTTTTTGATTTGCATAAATCAGATTATACTTTGTGCAATTGTGGATCAAATTTCAAAATGCATGGGTTAATGTATGTATGGGAGGTTGCATGAAATCAATTGGGTGGCATAGATTGTAGATTTGGAGTTATCTAATGTGTATAGGGAATAAAGTTGGTGTCATAGTTTTATTGGAATGTGGCAGTCCTGTGGATATGCATTGCAGTATTCAATCAATTAAAGATATAAAAAACTCAAAAAAAATGGTGGCCATTGTCTGAGTTAGTTTTATTTCATGTAATTTAGGGAGACTATTTCTAGATTATATAACAAATGCTTGTTGATGCTCTTACTTATCATTTTATGGATAAATAATAGGCATCGATTTAGTCATAACCTCTAAAATCAACATTAAATCACGCTTAGAAAAACAATTGTATCTTAAAAAATAATCAATGATTTTTTTGAAAATTGGATAGGTTATGCGTCATGGAAATGTGAATCCAATGAGTCCAATTGGAGGTCAATTGATTAAGTATCAAGGGAGATAAAGCAAAAATATAGTCAGTTATAAGGAAGAAAAACATGAATCGTGAAGGTGAGAATTTAATTGTTTTTGTTTATTGAACAATTCCAACTTTCATGAGAAGGATTATTGCTTTGAATCTTGGTTGATACATTATGTGCCTTGATTACCATTAATTCCTTTTGTATAGTGATTAGATTAGAATGTTTTGTATTACAGTCAAAGATTTTTATAATTGTGTGGTGAACTGTGTTTTATAAAAAGGTGCATAGATATAATGAATTTAATAAGACCTTGTTGAGGATAAGACATTCCTGATGATTGGTTGAAAAAGAGTAGAAAGGTAATAAATTGGTATTACATTTTAGTAAATCTTAAAGTGATCACATAGAAGGGAAGGGGTTGAATAATTTCCATTTATAGTATATGGTAATTTTTAATTCTAAAGGCCATGATATTTTCATGTGTTGGATGTTGTGTCACATCTTTGATCTATTACAATAAATTTCAAAAATTATTAATTTATAAAAGATTGAAAATAGTCTGAATTAGAAACAAGTTATAGTTAAAGTGACAAGGCATTTTCATATAGATCATGGTTGTAGAATGTTCTTGAAGATGAGTTTATTGATAGAAAGCACCAAGAGGGCTCAATTAGAGTGCCTCATTCATATGGACTATTCATCCAATGTGATCTCATCCACCCTCTATTTACACATAAATTCAAAGATTTATCAACAAAAGAGTTGAGAACATTCTAAAAGGCAGGGTCAGTGGCATCAAAATGTAAGGAAACATGGGTTCCCTAGTTAAATGGTCTAGGAAATATGTTAGCAGCCTTGCAACCATTAAAATATTGGCCTCCTTGAGAGCTACCATATGAAGGAGTACCCTCACTATGTTGATTTTTAACACAAACCCAAACATATCTACCTAAATTACTTGAACCTAGATTCTAGCTTGACATCTAATAAAATATGCTAAAATAAGCATTTTATATAACTGAGCTCAAATACTACTTGATTTTCATGATCTTAAAAATATAATGCATCAAATTGTTTAATTTGAAGTAAAATGTAAATAATACTTATATAACCATCATTGTGTCTATAAATTAATCATTTTATCCTCTTTACAACCATACTGAAACAACAATTGTCAGCATAAGAAAACCATGCATTAGTCTTTCACAATCCTCATGCCACTTTTAAGAAAATGGTAAATAGATCATAATCAAATACATGAAACTCAAAACCATAAAAATTCCTAGCCCTATGAGTTTCATATATATATATATATTTAAATATATGAAACTATATTTAAAAAAATATGAAACTAATATTTCTAATTTTGACCATGCCAAATAATCAAATACTCATTTTAAACAAAATTTATTCAAACATTTCAGTAAAATGAAGACAAACCACTATGTAAAAATTAATCATTTATATACTCTGCATTATCTTCAACAAGCTTTCTCAAAACCTTAATGTTCAATTTTCATGTGTGTGTGTGTGTGTGTGTGTGTGTGTGTGTGTGTGTGTGTGTGAGAGAGAGAGAGAGAGAGAGAGAGAGAGAGAGAGAGAGAGAGAGAGCACCTAAGACATAATAAGTTTAATGTGATAATTATATTTTGATTGGCATGGTTTGTTAATTTAAATAACAAAATATTTGAAAATCCACTTATGGATATGGTTAAGGCATTTTGGAAAACCTTCTTATATATTTTAAAATTTTAAAACTATGAAAATGTTTTGAATATTTTTTAGCACCATTTATAAAACCATGTAAAATAAACATGCTCTTCCTTATATATATTTTTAATAACTAAAAAAACTTAATAATAAATAGTTTTCAAACCTAATATTTATTTTATTTTTGGCAATGAATGCAATGTGGGTGGAATTAAAACTACGGAGATCGAGGTTGATATCTTTCCCCATTTTTTATTTCACAATTCTCATGCCACTTTCAAGAAAATGGTAAATAAGACATGATCAAATACATGAAACTCAAATCCATCAAATTCTCAATCTTATGAGTTTCATATATATATATTTTAAAAAATACATGAAATTGTATCTTCAAAAATATGAAACCAATATTTCTAATTTTAACCATGCCAAATAATCAAATACTCATTTTGAATTAAAGTTCCCCAAACATTTCAACAAAATGAAAACAAACCACTATGTCAAAATTAATCATTTATATACATTATCTTCAACAAGATTTATCAAACCCCTAATGTTCAATTTTTATGTGTGTGTGTGTGTGTGTGTGTGTGTGTGTGAGAGAGAGAGAGAGAGAGAGAGAGAGAGAGAGAGAGAGAGAGAGAGAGAGAGTTGAACATTAGGATTTTGAGAAATCTTGTTATAGATATTTATGTGTGTGTATATATACACACATATGTGTGTGTGTGTGTGTGTGTGAGAGAGAGAGAGAGAGAGAGAGAGATAAGGACCACCTAGGACACAATATGCTTAAAGTAATAATATATTTTGGTTGGCATAGTTTGTTAATTAATTTTTTTTAAAGTTCAATATGGATATGGTTAAGACATTTTGGTAGACCTTATTATATAATTTATAATTTTAAAACTATGAAAATGTTTTGAATAATTTTTTTTAGTTATGTCATCCTCACTTTTCATAGTTGTCTTTCCCTATGGCCCCATAGTTGGTTTATTATTTATACTCTACACTCTGATTTTTTACCACATTTTTTTCTATACTTAGTTTATTGTATTATTTGGTTTGTCTTTACCACATACTTCTTTTAAAAAAACAAGAAACTAATTTATTCTTAGAAATAATGGCATGCAAGATACTTAATTTAAATAACACACAAAGAAAAAAATGAATAAACACAACTGAGCCTCATGATCTTTCAACCATATTTATGAGTAACTCAAAAATATCCATTTCATAGATTTTTAGAACATATCAACCTTATATCACATGTGTGAATAAAATAACTGTGTATTCAAAATGAGTGAAATAAAAAAAATCCCTTTTTTAAAGGAAAATATTTACAGATATACACAAAAATTTTAAGAAAACCAACCTGCACAATGTTTTGAACAAATATCTTTAAAGAAATGCTTTTAAAAAAACCTATTATTATATTTATTTATTTCAAGAGAGACAATTGCGCATGCAAAAAATTTCTCTCAGAACAAAATAAACACAAATTCATACCTTCCAATCATAAGGAAACAAGCTTAGAAATTATTTGTGCCTTCATTTCCAACCTCTCACCCCAATCTCTCAACTACCAGAGCTTTGATTCCACTAATAGATTACATAAATGATTAGAAAAATTGAAAAATTATCACATATGTATTCAATTAACTTACATAAATCTTGTGGATGACATGTTGGACCAATATTAAATGTTGCCTTGGGGCCCCTCAATATACTAGCACTAATTCACTAAAAAATGGGGTATGATCTCAACTTTGATCCCCATAGGTTTAATTCCACTTGCACCACATTCAATACTAGAAATAAAATAAACATTAAGTTTGATAATTATTTATTATTAAGTTTTTTAGTTATTAAAACCATATAGAAGGAAGAGAATATTTTTTTAATTAGTTTTATAAATGGTGCCAAAAAATATTCAAAATATTTTCATAGTTTTAAAATTATAACCATATCCATAATTAGCCTTTCAAATATTTTTTGATTTCAATTAACAAACCATGTCAACCAAAATATAATTATTATGTACTAGGTGGTCATTATCATATATATACACATTTACACACACACACACACACACACACACACACACACACACACACACACACACACACACCTAGCGATTCCAGTCTAACCCATACATGTTTCATATTTTTTTTTTGGTGAATTAGAACCATACATGCATAGTAACTATGGTGAATATATGTCCTAAAATAAGATCAAGTATAATTAATAAGGCAATTCAAAACACACGTATAAGAAACTATATAAAATTGAGGCTATTTGACCTATGTATATTTTCATAGAATTAGCCATTTTCAAAATAAAGAAACCTACTTATAACCTTTTGGATATAAATATCCTCTAAAAATTTCCTTTATAATATCTCAAACACTATCCGACCCTTTAGGCATATTGCATTAGTACTCAAACTACCATTGGGTAAACACGTTCTCTTCAGTTTATGGATCCAAGTTTTTCTTATCACTAGAAGTGGAGATACCATCGTTGAAAAATTATATTCAAAACATCATTACTAATGAAGATATTCAATTTTACTACCTTCATGCCTTAGACTTATGTGACAAGAGACACATGATCACTCTATAACACAACCATCAATATTAAAATTGCATTTCTAAGCAATTACAAGAAAGTTAAAGTCATAAATTTTTATGTCAGAGATTTAGTATTAAAATTGGATTAAACCCAAGAGAAAGAGGTTAAACATACCTAAAAGTGGTGAGGTCCATATATAATGAAATACATACTTAGAAGAACACTTATCTAATACAAACAAATGGGGTAAATATTTTCAAAGAGCCCACTAACACCTAGTTTTAAAAATAAAAAAAAATGTTTAAGGTAAGTTTTTCATTTATTGCACTTAATTAGATATGTAGGATCATATATATTTCATGTTAGCATTATTTGAATTATCTTATTAAATTTATTTGTTTAGTTTAGTTTAATTTGTGTATAAATTTAATATGCCCCTTTGCTCTCTCTATTGTGCCCAAAATTTCACATTGAATAAATAACAAAAAAATGATTTTTTTGAGAATTTACAATGCAAAAAAAGTGATTTGTGATGCTCAATGAATCCAAAAATGCATTCCACATGGATAAATGAGTGAAATTACTAATTTATAGGTTGTTTCACATTTCTCACAATTCCCTTTAATTGCATTAAATGACCTAATGTGACCCAGATGACATACACAACCTTCACAAGCTTGGGCAGCCCCACGACTCCTGCCATCTTGATCTGAACCCATTATTTATGAGGAAATAGTTTTGGAATGGTCTAAGGTCAAATAAACCATCCCTATGCTCAGTGGGGTTCAAATGAGACCCTAGGTGATTTTGGCCAATTAGAGGGCCCAAAATTATACTTCAAGTCAAAATTAAAAACTAATTTTAAATTGGGTTGTTTTTGTAAAAAGGGTTAAGGGAAAGGTTAAATAAATCTCATGTGACCTCAAAAGGTGCCTAAAATATTCTTGACAAGCCCTTAGTGGGTGGAGCATCCAATCTTCATTGTTAAATCTAGCCTATCCTAACTGTCAGATCGTATCATATCTAAAAAGTCCTAATAATCCTTATAGATTCCTATAAAGGCCGTAAAACTCAACCAATATTGATAAAACCAAAGGGAAAAAAGACTTGAGCTAATGGAAGGGAAGACTAACTCATAATATTTATTGTTCATCCTCCATGTCTCTAGTTGGCCTTCATTAATTAGATCCATGTGAAAAAACATGTTTTTTGAGAAAGCCTCAGATTTAGACTCTAATATTTGAAATGCATTATTGGGTTGATTTCGCCCCTTAGACTCACAAAATGTCTAAACAACACTCTAAGAGCTTGAATAGGCAAAAAAGATGAAGTGGGTGAAAAATGAATTTAATTGATATTTGCACTTATTGAGGTGATGGGAGAATCATGGGTTCCCCCATAGAACTCCTTATAACTTATTAATCTATTTGGGTGGTTTGGAAAAAATGGCTCTCATGAATCGCTGCTAAAAGGTCAAATATAAAACTTAGGGTGTAAATTTATTAATATTTTATTATTAATTATAATTCCATTATTAATTTATTTATTTTATTTTTTTGTGTCTTATATTCATTTTAAGAATAATATTTTGACAATGGTTTAAATGAAGGGGTGAAAGAATAAGGAGGCAGAGGAGAGGAGATGGTCTAGAAGTCACCCAAACTACAGCTAGTGAGCACATGCAAAGTAAGATAGTTAGGGTCCAAACCTAGGCCCGTGTTTAATGCTATGTTACCCAATCAAGTCAATATTGGTTTACATTGGTGAGTTGTTTTCAATGGGCCACTCAAAGACCACCATATCTCCCACACCACTTGAGTTTCATCACCACTCAAGTGCCACTACATTCTTCTCCCCTACCCATATCAATTATGCAAAGAGAACCGAGGCTTACAATCAAAGTTAAGATTCATACACCTAATATCCTTTAATACAGTTAAACATTATATAGTTTAATTTATAGGGAAGGATATTTAATATTGATCGAGCTTTCATGGCTGATTAGGGGTTAACAAGCCCTAAGTGCCAAAAGTTTGAATCTAAAGCTATTGGCTTTGTTAGTTCTATAACTATACTAATGACTGCAAGCCCTATCAAGGAGATATCCAAAGTTGGGAAAACATAGAATGATACCTCTACAAATCTATCATCCCATTAAGATTGAGAAATAATTTAATGCCATCGATGTTAACCTTGAAGTGATTATGTGGGTTAGCTTTGGCAGAGCTATTTCTATGCCTACATCACCAAACTAGGAGATAACACCACTCCAAAACCATTTATTTGGGCTTTGTTTAGTTTTCATAAGCCTATGAACATAGATATTTTCCAATACTGCTTAGTCAATGCTAACATAGTCATCTATTAGTGTAGGTTTTTATTTTTCCCTATTTATTAATTAGGGAATATTATATATTTGTGCATACATGGAGTTTTCCTACATTCGTGGGATAGGCTAGCTTATGTGGAGATTGTGTGTCATATTTGTGTCATAAGGTGTCATAAGAATGTCATAAGTGACCCCTTTGACTGGATATTTTGGGTATGGGAGTTACTTCTCTATTCTTAGCACCTTGTCACCACCTTTTTTAGAGGAGTCTATTCTTGGGGTGCTTTGACCACCTTTTGTGGAGGAGTCTATTCTTGGGGTGCTTTGACCACCATTTGTGGAGGAGTTACTTAATAACTCTCCTATATGTATTCTTCATTTTGGCCAATTCATGTTAATTAGATTTTGGTTTTCTCCATTTTGTCTTGTGCAATTTATCTTCTTATTTTCAAATTGCTTTAGCATCTTGTGGTGTGCACTTGTTCATCTTGTGTGATCACGTCTCCGTTGCACTCGCATTATCCAAATTTTGGCAACAACTCTGATGAAATAGAGTGAGAAATCCATCAAGGTTCTTCAAACTAATAATGGAGGGGAGTATGTTAGCATCAGATTTAAGCATTTTTGCACTACAGAGGGGATTGATTTGCAGCGCATAGTCACTTACAGTCCTTCACATAATGGGGTTGCAGAATGCAAAAATAGGTTCTTGAAAGAGATGGGTAGCTATATGATTCACTCCAAATCCCTAGCACCATAATACTGGGTCGAAGCCATCAGTTGTGCTTGCTACATTCAAAACAGGGTTCCTCACAAAGCTTTGAAAGGGATAACACCCTTTGAAGCTTGGCATAAAAGGAAACCTGTTGTTGAGCACCTTAGAGTTTTTGGATCCCCAGCCATGGCCCACATTCTGAAGAAGAAACATAAAGCTATGGAATATCAGTCCAAGCCTTGCATCTTTATATGATATCTGGATGATATTAAGGGATATCGCCTTCTAGATCCAGTCACACATGAGTTGTTCATCAAGAGAAGTGTTCATTTTTAGGAGAGTCCTAGAGACTCAACACTTGACACTTATTCTCCGTCATCAGATCTACTTCTTCATGATGATTCTTCATCAAATTCAGATCAGCCACAGAAGGTTCTTGAGCCAGAGTCTTCTTCTTCTTCTTCTTTGAGTTTAGACAGCGAGGACAGTGATGCAGTGTCATCCACCTCTAGTCAATCAGAGGATGAGGAGTTAGCACCTGACTCGCCCACTTCTGGGCCACTTTGGACTAGACAAACACTTGAGAGTGCTGGTAATTGGGTAGGAGATCCCGTAGATGACAGACGTACTAGGGGGGTTTTTCAGAGAGATCCACATGCCTTCTTTAGTTCAGTTTTAGATCCATAGACTTTTTGAGAGGCATCGGGGGTACCTGAGTGGGATAGTGCTATGGAGGAATAATATTCTTCCTTAATCAAAAATCAACTTGGGATTTGACTTCACTTCCTAAGGGAAGAAAGATGGTTTGATGTAGGTGGATATATCGGACCAAGTTTGTAGTAGATGGGTCAGTTGATAAGTACAAGGCACAATTGGTTTCCAAGGGTTTCTCACAGGTGGCAGGCATTGACTACTCAGAGACCTTTGCACCCATTGCAAAGATGACTTCTATCTGGCTCACCTTGGCTATTGCCACAACACATGGTTGGGATGTGCATCAGATGGATGTGAAGAGTGCCTTTCTTCACAGAGACCTAGAGGAGGAGATCTACATGGAGCAACCACCAAGATTTATTCAAGATTATTCCTTAGTATGCAGACTTAGAAAATCTATCTATGGCCTCAAATAGGCCCCTCGGGCTTGGTATGCCAAGATGAACTCCTTCCTTCTCATAGCAGGTTTCACTAGGTGTCATTCTGATCCTAATGTCTACTTCTTGCGGTAGGATGATTCGCTCTTGATTTTGGTTCTATATGTTGATGACCTTTTGATCACCGGGAGTTCTTCATCAGCTATTGTAGCAGTGAAGGCATCTCTCTAGGATAGATTTGACATGATAGACTTGGGTTTGTTGCACTACTTCCTTGGCATCGAGATCTCACAGTTAGATTTAGGGATTTCTCTTGCATAGCCTAAGTATGCTCTTGACTTATTGGCTTGGTTTCACATGGCTGATTGCAAGCCATCTTTGACTCCCTTTCTATTAGGAGTCAAGCTTGAGGCTGATTATTCTTCACCATTGGTTGATGCCACTTGGTATCGACAACTTGTTGGTAGTCTCATCTACTTGACCCACACTAGGCCTAACATATCATATGTAGTGGGACTTATCTCTAGATTTATGTAGGAACCCCATGAGCTGCATTGGAAAGCAACTAAGAGGATCTTGCATTACATACAAGGTTTACATAGATATGGGATTCATTATAGATTTGGCACAGAGGTTGACTTGGTTGGATATACAGATTCAGACTAGGCTGGGGATTCACAGACTCGCAAGTCCACTTCTGGTTACAGTTTCTCTCTAGGTTCTGGTCCTATCAGTTAGTCTAGCAAGAAGCAAAATGCTATTGCTATATCATCCATAGAGGTAGAGTATAGGGGAGCTATTAATGCAGCTACTGAGGCTATTTGGCTTCATGGGATTCTTTCTGAGTTTGGCATTCCTATCAGGTAGCCCAACATCATTTATTATGACAACCAGAGTACCATACAGATTTGTAGGAATCCAGTTCAGCACCAGTGGACCAAGCACATAGAGATTCACATGCATTTCATTCGAGAGCTTATTCATAGTCAGGTCATTGACTTGATATTTTGCTAGTCTTTGGAGTAGGTTGCACACATCTTCACCAAACCTTTCACCGAGAGCAAGTTCATTCATCTAAAAGCTCTTCTTGGGGTGTAGTCTAAATTTGCAGTAGCATCATCTTTAGGGGGGCCTTCTAGCCTCTTCTTTTCTTTTATGTCTCTCTTTTGGGGGGGATTTTTCTCCTATAGGTTTTCTCCTTTTCTCTATCTTATGGGAGATTGCATTTGTACATGGGTACCTCATCAGGCCTAGTTGCCGGGACCCATTTTTTATTTCCACACTGCCCACCTAAGCTGCGCTTATGGAGGGGTATTAGTGTAGGTTTTTATTTTTCCCTATTTATTAATTAAGGAATATTATATATTTGTGCATACATGGAGTTTTCCTACATTCGTGGGATAGGCTAGCTTATGTGGAGATTGTGTGTCATATTTATGTCATAAGGTGTCATAAGAATGTCATTAGTGACCTCTGTGACTGACTATTTTGGGTATGGGAGTTACTTCTCTATTCTTAGCACCTTGTCACCACCTTTTTTGGAGGAGTCTATTCTTGGGGTGCTTTGACCACCTTTTGTGGAGGAGTCTATTCTTGGGGTGCTTTGACCACCATTTGTGGAGGAGTTAATTACTAGCTCTCCTATATGTATTCTTCATTTTGGCCAATTCATGTTAATCAGATTTTGGTTTTCTCCATTTTGTCTTGTGTAATTTATCTTCTTATTTTCAAATTGCTTTAGCATCTTGTGGTGTGTACTTGTTCATCTTGTGTGATCACATCTCCATTGCACTTGCGTTATCCAGATTTTGGCAACAACTTCAATATCATCCTCCACCACCACTAAGGTAGCCCACCATCGAACACCCCTTGGATAACTGATTGACTAGTAGGAAACTTAGTTCTATGCCAAATGGAACTCCCAATGTAAAATAGGCTCAATGTAAAAAAAAATATATCAATTGAGTTGGAAACCCAACTTTCGACCTAGCACAATTTAATGCAATAAAAAGAGATAGGGTAGCATGGTAGTCCATTTTTACATTGAAATAAAAGTATATAAAACTTCCAAATCATTATAGAAACTACAAAGAATTCTATAAAATTATTTTCATAAATTTTCACCTTACATGGTTCAAGTATTAGTTGCAATAAAATAGTCAAATTTAAAAAAGAATAAGGAATTTTTAGGGCCCAAACTTCTAAAAATCATATCTAAAGCATTGTAAATCCAAAAATTAAACCATAAAATGCTAAATAATCATGAAAAAGTTTAGAATAGACAAAATACTTTAGGAAAATTTTAGATAAGATTAATTTACTCCCAAAATTATGAATGTGTAGTATATCCCTTCAGTCTTGAAATGTACATAATACTAAATCATACTTTTAATCTAACTTGAAAGTGTTTAAATTCAAACATATATTTAGTTTCCAATCATTTACAAGCTTTCACTAAGAGGTTATAGGAGAAAAAAGGACATACAAACCCCTAAAACATTACATAAAACTCATTTTTTTAAAATTTTATTTTCCAAATATTTTACATGTGTTTTCAAGGCTTAGAAATAAAATATCAATAAAACATTTACAAGTTTGAGTCAAGCAAATGTAATCTCAAATGATGTCTGCTAGCTTGTAAGTGAACTCGCAAGGCCAAATCAAGGAGGTCTTTCCTCCCATAATTTTTCTATCAATGAAACTTTTCTAGGTATCCCTGAGCTAAGAAATCTCAATGGTGATCATAGTAGTAACCAACACAAGGTTTTTAAGTATGTTAAAAGGCACAAAACACTATAAAAAAGAACAAGAAATTGTGAAAAACTTATAGTTATATACTCTTTGTACTTGTTAGAAACAACCAAATACTCATTCCAAACACAAATACAAATCTTGAAGTACTAAGGACTTCCTTGAAAGGAACACATATGAAGGGATATAAGGAAAATTATCTCAATATTAAAGTAAGAGACAATATAAATATTCCTAAATTAGTGTTAGTGTGTACATGTAATGTGTGTAATGTATGGTTAATCATGAGTTGAGTTGTCATAATTGAATCCATGATATTAGGGACTGTGTGGCAACTAATTGCATTATTTTAAGGGCTCTCATTCTATATATGTAACCCTTATTTTGTTGAATAAAACAATTTGAGCTTTGTTCTTTAATTTGATATTAGAGCCATTATCCATTGTCTATTACAATGAGATTCTTATGAAAATTTTAAGAGTAATTTAGGTATATGTTTACAAATAAAATAATTTAGTGGTCACCAAGTACTTTGGGAAAGATCTATATGTAAAAAATATTTTATCTACAATTAAGAATCCAATCGTGGCTCTTGTTAGAATTCATGTGTTGTACAATCATCACAAAGTCAAGGGCTTTGATTAGATGTTCAAATAAAAGTGTCATTCAAATCAAATTCTCTATCTTTGTGTCTTTGGAACTTTCCTTTGATCTATATGACTTCAACTATTATAAATATATTGGCTTTGATATTCCATTACCTTGAATTTTTATTGGATAAAATCTAGCAAATTGATACAAACCATATGGCATCCCCTCTATATAATTAAAACCGGTTGTTATTATGATGACATAATCTATGTGGATATGTGGATTTATATATGGATTGATCTTATTATACCTTTAGATGTGTTGACCACTCCAAATAACCCACCTAGGAAATAACTATTGAATTAATTATTCTAAGGGGAAAAAATGGAGGCAACATTCATGGGATGAATGTCCCCTCGTTAATTTTAGGATTGATGTTGGTTCAATCCAAAGAATGAGTAGTTTAACCAAGTTGACTCTAAGAATATAAATTGATATCACTAGAGGTTCAATTTATATGAGCACTTATGTTCATTTACTTACTTGATTATTATCCATCTATATCCTACTATCTACTTGATTCAACCGATAAATCAATTAAGATCCACTTTATTACAATTCATCTCAATATCTAAACTAAGGAAAGATATAATCCCAAAAAAAGTAAAAAGGAGAGGGTAAGGTAGAAAAGAGAGAGTTTGTCTTTGATCTAAACAAGCCTTTTGATGCCAAGGAGCTAAAAACATACTTGACCATAATTATACCACTATGTGCCTGGTCTAACAATTGCACAAACTTATAACCACTTAGTTGGAAAATGTCTAAGGATAATCATGAAATTCATTAATCTATTGAATTGATTATAAATATAGCCTATATGGAATTCTATAACTATTGCACACAATGAATGCAATAAGTCTAAAATAAATCATGAAAAAATCTAAAACACTAGTTATGATAGCTATGACACAACATAACCAAGGCAATCATTTATAAATAAGCAAAATAATAGGCCTAACACTAATTAACTAGTTAAATTAAAATACTAGAGACATTAAATGAAAAAAATTAAATAAAATATGTATTCAACATTATAAAATTATTATGTTACAATCAATATCCTGAGGCAAGTAATTAAGGTTGAAGGCATGGGGGAAAGGTTGGTGTAGTCTAGATCGATTCCAAAAGAATTTTGATGCCTAAAGTATTGACCTTTGACAATGGAAATGTCATCTAATTTTATAGGTAATTTGAGGAGATCATGGCCTTATCTTCCATCTCATCCCATTATAGGGGTAGTTACAAATATTCAATGATTATTCACATTGTAGCTGAGATTTTTATAAATTTACCGACATATTTCTAGTTTGAGCATGATTTGTAGTTTTAGAGACCACACCTCTTAAATGTTGAATTTTGTCTTTTATGTTCATGGTTTATATTTGGAATTTTATCATGTTCATGTCATGTGATGAATCACACCATACATTCAATTATAAGTGTTAGTTGAAATCAGATTCAAATATTGGAAGTAGATTATCGTTAGAACCTTCTTGGGACTACCATTGCACCATGCCCTAGGCATACTTCCAAATTTAATTTTAGAGGTTGATTAAATGAAAGGGAAATCACTAGCTTGATTTTAGGGTCTCTTAGATAAAATCACTTATTTAATACCTTGAAATCTATCACTTTAGGGCCTTTTAGTTGGTGAAAAACCAACTACTTTTTTACTACGATTTCTAGACTCGACACATAGTCCTCATGGGACTCATGATGATTTTAATGACCAAAAAAGCCATCAATTTTAGCCTTATATCTCTTTTGATGTCATCATTACCACATATATCTTTCTTAGATTTACATTCCCTTTCCTTCACTAGGATATTATCCCTTTCTATCAGGGTCCATTTTGCCCCTTGGTAGTTTGTCGACATCCCTGAATTTTACCTCACTATCTACCTTTGTCATCATCATGGTCATGTGGATTATTATTAGGTATCTTAGGATTTACTTTGTGCTTAATTAGTCATCACCATGTGGCATCTTCTTGGGTTCTCAGGATCTCCATGCATTTGGGATAATATCATTAATGCCCCAAGCTTATGGGTTAATGTTGTCAATCCTCCATTCTTCCAGCCTTCTAGGATGGTGCCACATGGTGCAATCTTATATCCCTAGAGCCATGTATATTTACCAATGTTGATCAAATCTCAAGCTCTCAAGTTAATGCCTTAATTACCCTAAGGTTATGAGGTTATGAACTTCTGATCTTTTGAGCTTTTGTTAATGCTTTCAATTCTCCATCAAGTTGGGTCACTGGGATTGTCCCATATGGTGTGATCTTAGGGCCTAAAAATTTATCTTTGAATGTATGTCAACAATATTTAGACACTTGGAAGAATCTATAAGGCATCAAAATTCTTTGAAAACCTAGGATAAAATAAGAAAAATAAGTAAATATTTTTGATAAAACAAAGTCTTACCAATTGAATTTTATGTGAGAAGTAATGAATCAATATTGAAATTGAAACCATTCATTCACATAAAATAGATATTTAAGCCTAAAATTCATAAGATAAATCCTATAGCAAAATGATTTAAAACAAAGGATTAATGACTTTATCTACTTAGGCAAAGAGCATCATGATTATCAAAGATTTAATCAAGTCTCATATGGAAAAGTACAAATATTAAGCTAATTTTATATGAAAAACATAATAATGAGATATATAACCAAAATTTAGCTCAAAATAAAGAGGGCTCCTATATTCATCTTGAAAATAGGGCATGTTGTGTAAGCACACAATAATATGAACTTGGTTTGAGCTTGACATGATCTCTTCAACTCCCGTGTCCTCTAAGACACAATGGATTAAAAAAAAATTCAAATCCAAAAGTTTGAAGCTCGATCAACCCCTACAACTAAATTCACATTTCAAAATTAGTACAGGTGTTCAATTTGTTTTAGTTTTAGTTTTGTTTTAGATTAAATTTAAGTTTTAATAGTTTTTTAATTTTATGTAAACATTTTTATAGTTTAGCGCTAAATTTATCCATGTCATTATTATATGATATTCAATTATAAATAGATAGGTGATGTGGTATTTTGTTGAGATATAAATTATTAATAACTTTTGGTTTAAAGCTTCATAGGATTTTATTTTATTTAGGTTGCATAATGTAGTATTAAGTCAAGATATTTAAAAGAATTATTTTTTAATAGAAGAGTTGTGTTTATAATGGTAGATCAATTATAGTTTTATAGTCTCACGTAATTGTATGTCATTTTAGTTTATTCAATTATAAAAGGATATATTATCAAGGTAATTGATATCTTGTGTTGTTTTATTCAGTTCCTAAGATGGATATTCCATTAAAAAAATCACTTATCTCAATTTTCACACTTGGAAAGTCAAAATTTAGAAGTAACTAATGAAAAATAATTTATGGGGATTAGTAAGTGGTAAAAATAAATCACCAATATATCTTAATAATTTATTGGATTGGTAGAGTAGAGCTGATAAAGGCAAAGTCATCATTGGCCTTACACTATAAGATTTTGAATTACATTGTGTAAATTTCAAAAATCCATCCATAGAAAGTTAGGGAAATTTGAATAGAAAATTTGGTGTTAAAGCATTAAATGAAAAAATTTATCTAAATTTGTAGTTATTCTAATTCAAAATGAGTGATGGTGTTGTAATGTTTAGTAACATTAAGGATTTGATATCTCTCATTAGACAACTAGCAAAAGTTAAAGCTCCAGTTGAGGATGAAGATGCAAAATCCATATTATTAAATATTTTATCTTCAAAATAAAATAATGTTATCTTTAATCTTGGTCAGATGTCATCTCAATATTTGGAATATATGATCTGAATTCTCCTAGCAGAAGAAAAAAAGGTGACATTATAAGAAACAAAAGAAGAAAATGTGTTGTATTCAAGAAACAATCATAAAAAAGATATTAAAATAAGGAGAAAAAATGAATGCTTTACTAAAAGAAAAATGGACATACATTATATAATTTTAAAGTTTGAGCTAATGATATTCTCAAAGGAAATTTGAAGAAAAAAATCAAATAAAGTTAATATGGTCATCCAGAAGGAACCAGTCATTGAGGAAGAATCAATGAGTACAGATGGTAGTGATGAAGAATACATATATTAAGTGAACAAAATCAAAATGGAGGTTGGAAGTAATAGGAGGTTGGAAAAATATCATCATCTTTCATCATACATTAGTGATTGAGTTGCATTATGAAGTAGTGGCATCTTTGTTTGCATTTTGTTTTGTGTGGTGTGTTGAATAATCTTCTACAGTGTTGACATGTTTGAAAAAATCATATTGTAAAATAATCTCACTTCTTAGGGTAAAATAAGATAGAGGTAAAATAAACATGTATTATTGTCCATATGGTTTAGGAGATTATAAATTTAGGTATTTGGGGAGATAATTATATAAACTTAAGAATTTAACTAGACAACTACACATTTACGAAGGTTATGAGATAGCTTGATGAATTTGTACCTGGTCTAAGAAATGTTTTAAGAGGGAAGCTTCTGAAGAATGTGATTATTTTCTCCCATGTTCAAACTAAGGGGGAGAATGTTATAAATATTCCTAAATAAGTGTTAATGTTTACATGTAATGTGTGTAATGTATGGGTAATTATGATTTGATTTGTCATAACTGACTCCACGATATTAGGGATTGTGTGGTAATTAATTCCTTGAGATTAGGGCTCTTAAGGATATATATGTAATCATTATTTTTTTTAATAAAATAGCCTAAGATTTATTTTTTCATTTAGATAATCTAATCCCTAAAACTTTTCTCATATAGGAGTAAGGGGACATGATATCATCATTGGCCTATAATACATGGATGATAACTATCTATCAATGAAAAGTTTCCACACCAATTAAGAGGAGTTTTCAATTCACAGTCTATGGGGTGAGGATAGGAGGAATTTGGAAAATAAAACAATTTTTCCAAACCCTATCCCAATTTTTTTAGTTTTACACAAAATAACAAGGTAAAGATCAACCTTAAATATCCTACAATAATAACCCAACTATGCCTCATTGGGCAACATCACATCACTATTTTAATCAACATGACAGAAAAAAATAGAAAACAAATTGGGAGGAAATAACTCATAAACACACTTAAGAGGGTTAATACAAAATGAATTTTCCTTAGGCCCAATCAAACAATAAACTAATAAAAATGTTACAAGTTAAAGGGCCTTGCAAATCCATAAAAATCCTACATTTTCAAGGAAATAAGAAATAAGAGATTAAAAAGAGTTAAATAAAAGAATGATTGTATTCCATGATTTCCCTACCTCAGATCCTCAACTTGTGTTGTCTCAAATCCATTATTTAATGCTTAAATTCATAATATAGTAACAACATATAAGATCCTACTTAGTCTCTTTCAAGCTCAAGCTCCAAATCCAAATTTTATTAAACATATTTTCAATGTGCAAAATGATAGATTTCTATAGGAAATTACCACTATTGGAAAATGGGAAGGTGACATTTATCCCTTCCCATCCTAAATATTCTTTCCTAAAAGTCTTCATATTTATAACTAATCTTATCAAGTAATAACTCTAATTTACAAGGCATGTGGGTAATCAATGTCATTTTAGACATTTATTAGTTCCTTTTATATACATGGGAATTAATAAGGTATGGGATATTGTAAAAGTCTCAAAAATTCCATAAAATCACTCTTAGATTCAAATATAAAGTCAAGGGTCTTTGTTTTTACTCTTAAATTCACTTAACCTACTTTTTACACCACTTTACAAGTGGGTCTCTCTTTATATTTGTATTTTTCAAGTTGGGAAACCTTTGTTAACTCACCCATAGCCCCACTTGATTATATATAGGTTTATATAACTCTCATGGATTAGGGTGAAGGGTTTTCAATAGTGACAAGGGAATACAAAATTATGATATTCCTAATAATGCAAACTAGCTCACCATCTAGAAAAAAATACTAGGTAGAAATATTTTAACTTTAAGCACCTACATGTTGTTGTAGTTTCATCATCAATAGAGTCAAAGGTTCCTCACTTGGAAAACTTGGAATGATATATATGAGGATCATGTCAAAATGTATAATCCCCAATAAATTTGAAGCAAATAAATTACACAATGAAAAAATAAGTAATAACAATTAATGATATAATATTTTCATAGTCTATGAAGTATGTGAATAAGATTTCTAGAAAAAACTATGTTAAAATTTTTTAATCAGAGTTTTGGATCATAATCCATGAACCATCATCAATATGTGTGAATTAAATGAGTAAAAATACACACTTGATGCTGGTTTACGGAGCGTGATTTGATTAAAAAAATTTTACACAATTTTTTCCATAAATATTCATTTATAAATAATAACAAACTGTGTAAGTAATGAATCAAAATAAAGACCTTAACACAATAATCATGACATGAAATAATAATTCAATTTGTTAAAATCACACACTCAAAGTATTCAATATTGAGTCAAGATGTATCTATGCTAACTTACTAGCCAACACCCCCAAAAATAATGCATGTTAGTGATTGATGTATATAAACTAATTCTAATAGTCAAATCAATACAGAATTAAAGTGTTATCTCTATACCAATATGTTAATAGGGAAAATTGTGCCTCAAATAAATACATAGGGGTCTGTCACAAGGAAAATTAAAGTGAAACAAGAAGATAAATAAACCTCTTGCAAAATTGGGCCTCACACTGTCTTACCATTGTATCACCTCCAAGTTATTTACTATTTTACCTTGCCTCTTGGATCCTACCTCTTGATCCTAACTCTTAATACTATTAATTTTTATCTTGTTCCTTAACTCTTACTATATGCTATATGCCTTTGGGATTTATCTTATTCTTTAATCTTACTTTCGATCTCCCTCTACATCACCTTTTGGATATATCCCACTTTAGCATGTTTCTAGGCTCCCAGTTTGTGAGTTTTATTATAAGACCCTAGGGAATCAAATAGGTGTTCCTCACATGTGCCCACCTCCTATGTCACCTACCTCTTTAGCCCCAACTCCCAACTATAGCTAAGTGTTTCTTATAAATATAAGGAAATAGTTAAGAATGTTATTTTATCTCTTAAAACTAGTTATATTCTTTTTGTAAAATCTATTTTAGCATATCTACATGTATTTAATTCACATTTACCATTTCTTGTGATGAAATTATCATATCTATCTGCAATTATATCATTCAATTTGTAATTTTTTACTAAGTCAACATATTCAATCTCATATATTTTGACTTATTTTCACACTCCTTATTAGGCACACCAAGGTTGGACTCAAGATCATACTCTTTTCTAATGTGCAAGCATAGGAGTATCTAAGACTCATAATTTATAGGTTATTTTATACAGTGGATAGGTGTAAGCTCTCTTTTGTTTTCATCTAAAAAACCTATTGTTGGCCTTCCAAATCCATATGAAAGAGGAAAATATAAATAAAAAAGTCAAAAAGCCATAATATCAAAGATAATAATTTTGAATATCAAAATCAAAAGATAAATTTTAAATAGTAAATCATAAAAAATATGTGATCAAATCATTGGCACATCCCCTATTCTAGTTAAATCTCAAACTCCATAGTTTACCTCATATAAGAGTTCGAGGTCCTTTTGAGTGTAGTAGGATAGTAAAGTTGGATAAGAGGCCTTATATCTATCATTTGTGTCATATGTATTTTCATGTAAATATCCAATCATTACAATTATTTGTTTCCAATTCTCCACCATATATTTATTTTCCATTTCTCATTTCTTCTAGACATTCTAATATCAACACAATATTAGGGTTCAAAGGTTTCATTCTAAATATCCATATATGAATAAAAATTATAACTTCAGGGGTTTTCAATATGTTGTCTTGACTATTTCCATGTTTTTTCTTAGATTCTTCTTAGTTATGTTTGAGATCTTGAAATTCCACTTATTATCCTTTGGGTCATATATATTTAATTTAGATTCTACGTAAATGGTATTTGGACATGTCCTAAAATCCTTATTATCCTTTAGATGTTTCAAACCTAATTGAGCATTTACATCATGGCTATCTAGACTTATCCTAGTACCATCCTCCCTTGAGATCCATCACAATTTATATACTTAAATTTAGACACATTTATGTATGCCTCAATTTTATTAGTCCATGTAGTTATGTATCATTAGGGTTAATATAATAAACTTATATTCTTTCCATAATCAAGTCTAAGGTATTTCCATTCATCAATTTTAGTGTAAAGTTAAGTTGAGGTATGTGTTGACCAAATTTAGTCTACACACCAGAAATGTGCTTGGTCCAAGATTCCAGTGGAAGGAGCGGGATCCTGATTGAAGAGTAACCCAATGTCACAAGTCTAGTAAATAGACCTCAAGTGGAAATCATATATATTTTTCAAATCTTTTGAAACACTTTAAGTAGCCTTAAAGTGTGATCTAATTAATCTTCAAGGGATAGGTATATAGTTGTAGGTGAAGGGTCCAAGCAGTTTTCATGGTGTCTAGGAACATGAATTAGGTTACACAAGCTTCAAGAGATTATCAGAGTCTTTAAAGATTAAGAAAAATATGGAATATAAATTTGAGGAACCAGACCATCATTAGGAAGTCATGAAGGAAACAAATGAACCAATTTACTTGTATATTTTATAAATGAGCTTAGAAGGCCTCATGAGCAATAGAATTATAGTGTCATAAAGTCCCTTGTACTAAGAACATATCTTGTAGGTTTCAAGTCTACACAAGCTTCCTATCTTAGGTTATGGAGTTCCAAAGTTGGTCACATAGATCAAGACAATCATGCAAGTGTCAAATTTAGGCCCTAGTGAATAGACATTGAGATTCAAATGATCAATGATGATCATGTAGACATCATGTGAAGACACACATACCAGCTTGCTTGAGTATTTTTTATCTCCACTTGAAAATCTACTATAACCAGTGGATAAAGTGGGCATAATATTTTTGGTGTCAAGAACATCTCTAAAAAATTTGGTCCCTCCATGATTCTTTCACTTCAAGATATAAATATTCAAAGTTGGTCAAATAATGGGATACGTTTGAGCAGATGTCAAATTTAAGCCACTATAAAAATACATTGGAGATTAAGTTTGATGATCTATAGGAAATCAAATATGTCTATGAAGATGTCAAATGATGGTCATGCAGATGTCAAATTTAAGACCTATTAAATAGCCATTGGATTTTCAAACTATGGGTTCTAGGCAAATTTAATAACACGTGTTTGATCATACATTCAGATCTAATGGTGAGTAGAGCTCAAAGGGGTCAACGAATCTCAAAATTAAATGCTTGCATGATAATTGTCAATAGTATGTTCAACTGGTAGAAGATCAATGATCAAAATTCATCCAGATAAGCAGGATCTAACAAAGCAAGATGGGTCAACATGTCAATGATTTGAGTTGGGAATTGACAACCAATAAACAAAGGGTGAGCCCAAGACATTTTGACAAAATTAGATAAGACATTATTCAACCAGGGTAAGATAAAAGCAAAGGAAGAAAAGCTTGAGCAAGATCCAAGTGGAACCAATGAGACCAAGCATTTCCAATAGAGCTCCATATAGGTAAAATAGGTCTTTTGGACCTAATATAGAGGTCAAAGATAGACCAGTGATTATGAAGTAAATTCAAGAAGTTTATAGGTTTCATAGATACAGTGACTATGTGAAAACCAATAATTAGATTGGTTTTCACCTATAAATAGACTTGTGTTTGATATTGGAGTAAATACAGACCATTAAGACATGTCTCTCTTATCTTCAGGGTCACTTTTTCAATAAGCAAGTATAGTTGGCCACACAAAGTAGATGTGGCATAATTTTGACAATTCCAAGACATGGTCCTCATCAGTAGATCAGATAGATAATCACATGAGTTCTATGAAGGACACCTGGTGGATGGATAAATATCAATGGAGCATTCAATTCTTTTACAAGACCTTCTTTATTGATAAGACCATGACTTAGCATCCTTGAGAATGCTAATCCATCAAGAGCAGTTGGACTTCATTCAATGTTTTCTATCTACGCAATTCTCTCTCTTTCTCCTTATCTTTTCTATAAATATATGATTCCAATCTTTAAAATGGATCCCTCTTTTTTGTATGACTAGACTTTTCCAAAATTATACTATAACACCTATTTGATATAATAAAGACTGAATTCCTCCATTTTTGTAGCTGAATTAAAGTGTGTCTTATGAATTCATTGATTGGTTAAGTGATTGTATACTTTCCTTGCCTTTGTCTAAATTTTCTCACCTTAATTATCTGCTTTAACAATCCTCACAGGTCATTTTAAGTGGAATATATGGTTTTTTGTCTAGCTTGAAAGTGGATATTTGCCCTCTCATGCTAATTTGATAACTGATTAATGCCTTATTCTGAAATATTTATGTGATATTGATATTATTTGGTGTTAAATGTGTTTCATAGTGTGTCTTGTGTGAGTTTGAGTGATCAAATCATTGGTGAATCACCCCTTTTTACATGCTTTCATAAGTTATTATCAAAATCTCTCTCCCTTTTCCAAGCAAGTGCTAGTTTAGGTGATAGATCCAAAAGGAAGCTAGCCTTCTCTAGAGGTTTGATCCATTATTAGGGTACCCAAATCCTAGGATCAGTCTCATTTTGGACTATATTTAAGTAAAATACTTGAATAATCTTTTACTTAGCTAGGGTGCAATCTAGGACACCAATAGTTTTGGCACCCCTGATGGGAACAAGTTTTTTTGGCATAATTGAAGTTTGAAGATTGAGAAGAAGAAATTGCAAAAAGAGGAGACATCTACCATTATCAAAGTTAAAGATATTTCAAGTTGGAGAGCTCATAACATCTTAAAGATAATGCTTTCATGCCAAAGGTTACAATAAGATCATCAAGTAAAGGTATTCCTTTTGAACATATTGAATTGTTTTTTACTTATAAAATATCAAGATTCAATAGTACAATACCTTATCCTCCAAAGCAACATTCAGTGCCTGGTCAGTCTATTGTTTTAGTCCAATCTATTTTCCCCATAAGCCAATCTTTTTTGCCTAAATAGTTATTAAAAATCAAGTGTTTATTCCCTTTAATAGGGGTAGTCCCTTGAATTTAGCCCAATATGATGACATTCTTATGTCTACCCAAAAAGTATCCCTTTATTCTTAGGAGAATGGGATAAAACTACTACTATTGAGTATATCCAAGATGTTTCTAATCTATGTTCTATTCATAATGTTACTTAAGATAATGTGGCTATCAAATTACTTTCTACTTCCTTTAAAGGAAAATCATTGTAATGGTATACAAAGCTTCCTTTGACCTCCATTGCTACCTGGGATGATTTAGGTACAACCTTTGTTAGGAAATTTAAAGACAAGATTGATCGCCTATCTTTGGTTAAACAACTAACTACCATACAAAGGTACCCCCATGAATTAATGCTTGATTTTGACCTCAGATTCCAAAAGACATGGACTAGGATCCCTGCATTGGTTAGACCATCTCTAGAGTATGCATTTTTATACTATCTTAAGGCCCTTAATTATGATATAAGTGTCATGATACAATCTATGGGTGGTAATACCTTGACAAATGCTTATGAAATTGAAATAAGAGTAAAAAATAGTTTAATATAAGCTCATAAACTTGCTCTAAGGCCTCTAATGCATATATTCTAAGAATTTCAATGTATTCTTCCTCCTCAAGTTCCCCAGATTCCATCTTTAGCTCCCATTCCATCTCTTAAAGTCCAATTTGTAGCCCCTCCTAATCAAGATAATGATATTGGTGATATGAAAAGTATGGTATAAGATTTTGGAAATGAGATTGTTCAACTCAAGAGATAACAATACCAAACTAGACCTTATCAACAACAAAACTAGAATAATTATTAGTCCTTAAATAACCAATGACCCCCTTATCAAGGTTTCAAATACAATAGGAAACCTTATAAAAATCAAGGATCCATAACCCAAACTAAACCATATGCATCCCTTGATCCTAATGTACATTCCAATTCAAATGATATTGTTCCTCAAAATAACTTGATGCAAGATTTAGGTTGGTAGTGTTCTAATCCAAATGACATTTAAAATCAAGCCTTGGTATCACAAGATATTACCATGACACAAATGACATATGAAAAGTTATCTCTTTAAGATGGTTAGTATCAAGACATGAATATGGCATTCCAAGGATAATCTCAACAAATTATAGGGCAGCCTGATGTTATCAATGTTAATTGGCAATTGGATGATCATATTACATTCAACTAAGTTTGTGAAACTAGAAACACAAATGGTCAAGTTTTAGTTTTGACTAGAGCTAAAATAAGAGCATTTGAGGAAGCTCAAGATGTGAGCAATACTTATAGTGTTCTTAATTTTATTTCCAAGAGTTTCAAAGATCAATTTATTGTTTCTATAGCATAGAATATTCAAAATGCAGAGGCAATGAAGGTTCTCCAAATGCCTCTAACTAAAGAACAATCAATGGATCAAAAGTTGCAGCCAAAGGTTAGTGGAAACTCATTCATCATAATAGATCAAATGATTAAATAAAATGTTATCTTTAGAATGTGGTATTCCCTTACCATTCCAAGACAAAATGACATGCTTATTCAAGATCTCTTAGGTCTTAAGGTATCTAAAGAACCAGTTGAAAAACAACGAGCTATCTTGGCCAATTCAGACCAACAAATCAAGCAACCTGATTGGTAGGTATGTAACATGATAAAGGTGGAAAAAACCAATGCCAAATCAAACAAAACCCCTCCCTTTTATCTCTCTTTGATATTAGGTGACTACTTAGTCCATAATTATATGGTAGATAGTGGGGCTACCAACATTATCATACCTAAAAAAATTACATTGGTCTTGTCTATGAGCCAAATACCAAGAAAGTATTGCAATTAGATGGGTCACCAAAAAAATAGTAGGCATAATCAAATATCTAAAAATGATATCACATGCTTTCCCCAATGTTATTATTCATCAAAATGTAGTAGTAGTGGACTTGCCTCCCTATTTTACCATGTGTTTATCAAGAGACTTTACTTCAAAAATTAGAGGATATTTTTTAGAAAATTGGACCTATTTAATGTTCAGGACTAGGTATGGTACCAAGGTGAAAATACATTCTGAACCTATTACAAGATTTCATTTAGAACCATATATGCCAATTATGGTGAACACTAATTGTGTTATCTTAGACAAGGTACTAGAATATAGTGAGGTGGAAATTGAATCACCTCTAGATGGAGTCCCAAATATTTTCCTTGATGAATGGGCCTCTTATTTGCATGGACATGATCCCTAAAAGTTAATTGAAGAAGAAGTAATTAGTGTATATTATTTTCATGAAAATGATTCACTAATTCTAACATTGATGAAAGATGATCAGCCTAGCGATGGCCTGTGGTAATTATATTTTGATGGATCTAGGAACAAACATGGCACTGGAGTTGGAATGATATTAATTTATCCAGCCAATAAAAGACATTTCTCTTCTCTCAAGTTTTAATTTGGATGTTCCAATAATGTTAATGAATATGAAGCACTCGTATATAGTTTGTAATGGTCAAGAAAGATGAAAGTCAATTCTTTACAAGTTTTTGGAGATAGTGAATTGGTAGTTCAACAAGTAAGGGGACTTAATATATGCAAGAACCCACTACTTAGGTCCTATAAGCATAGAGTATGGGACCTAGTTGAAAACTTTCAATATTTCAATATTAAGTCTATATAAAGAAATAAAAACAAGCATGCATACATGATGGCTACCATTAGGTCATAATTTAGTATCCTAGATGACATAAAAATGAAAAAGTTCAATCACACATCAAGGTAATTATGAGACCTTTTATCCTAGACAACCATGACAATTGGAAAGTATTTGAAGATGATAGTTATATTGTCATATTCTTACAATAGGAAGTTGAATTCTCCTCAAGAAACCAAGACAAGCATTTGTAGTAGTATGGTGACCAGATTGTGTAATTGAATACAAAAAAGTTCCCTAAAGGGTTGGTCACCCTTAAAAACATATTCAACAGAGATGATGAATTGAGAAAAAAAAAATCTTTGTCAACCAAGGAAGAAAATTATATAAATGTGGAGATTGTCACTGGTAAGAGTTTAAAGTTGGGAAAAGTTTGTACATATTCAAAGAAAGAAACTTTTATTGAGTTATGTTCAAGTTTTGCAGATGTATTTACATGGTAGTGCAGTGAACTTAAAGGATTTGATACACATCTATCTCAACATAACATTGATTTAGAAGATGTGACTAGGCTAGTCAGACAAAGACAAGGCCAATTAACCCAAAGCTTGAACCTTTGATGAGAGTTAAACTATATAAGCTCATTGAGTCAACTATAATATTTCCAATTAAGCACTCAACTTGGGTGGCGAGCCTTGTTCTAATATAGAAAAAGAATGGTGAAATAAGGCTATTTGTTAACTTCTATGACTTAAACAAGGCCTCTCTTAAAGATAACTATCCATTTCCATCAATGGAGTAGATTTTATATCTAGTTTCAGGTTTAAAAAGGTTTTCTTTATTGGATGGCTATAGTGGATATAACTAGATTTTGGTGAAAGATGAAGACTAGTTCAAAACATCCTTCACCACAAAGTGGGGAACAATTACATATATAAATATGCCGTTTGAATTATTTAATGTTGGATGCACTTTTAGAAAGCCATGGACATGGCATTTCAAGGTCTCCTTAACAAGTTTATACTTGTTTATTTAGATGACATAACATTGTTCTCTAATACTACATATGAGCATATGATTCACCTCAGACAAGTGTTTGAAAGGTGCAGGGAATTTAGAGTATCTTTGAATCCAAAAAAGTGTTTTTTATCTACTCATGAAGGTAGGCTTCTTGGACCTATAATTTCAAAATATGGTATAAGCATAGATCTTGATTAGATAGAGTCAGTTCTTGTACTTTCCTTGCCTAAACACAAGAAATCCTTACAAATATTTTTAGGCAAGATCAATTTCATAAGGAGATACATTTTAAATTTTGCTACTTTAGCTAGGCCACTCACAACCATGCTAAAGAAGGCTTAGAGTTTTAGTTGGTCCAAAGGAGTAAGAAGTTTTGAAGAGATAAAGAAAGCTATATCCAGTGCTCCTACACTCTTGAACCCTGATTTCACAAAAGATTTCTTATTATAAACCTATGCTAACATTGACATAATTTTACATTTTCTCATGTAGTAGAATAAAGTGACTTTAGAGCATCCAATAGCCTTCTTCAGTCAAAGCTTGGAAGAATATGAAACAAGGTATTATTTTGTTGAGAAGCATGTACTTTCAATCATAAGGTATCTTAAAAATTTTAGGTACTTGTCCAATAATAATATACATTTGATGGTTACACATCCAAGTGTCAAGGATTTCCTCTTAAACAAGGATATAAATTCCAAGAGAGCTAGTTGGATAAAAAAATTCATGGAATATGATGTTGAGATCAAGGCCACAAAGTTGGTTAGAGGTAAAGGACTTTGTGAACACCTAGCACAAGAATTTCAAGAGGCCAATGAATTAGTTATGTTGTCAAATGATGAGAAAGTTAAAACTAATCAGACCTCATCTTCTAGCTAGGTCCAAGATATGGTAAGATACTTATAGGATGGTGTTTATCCTTTTCATCTGACCCTTTCAAAGAGGAGATATTTTAGATTACATTCAAATCCTTTTATTCTTATTGATAATGTGTTGTTCAAAAAAGATCTCAATGGCATATTGCTAAGGTGTATAGAACTAGGTCAAACATAGAGACTCTTGAGAAATTCCATGATGGACATGGTGGAGGTCATTACTCAGCAAGGATCACAACCCACTAGATAATGAGAAGTAGGTATTATTTGCCAAGTTTATTTTTTGATTGTCATGCATGGGTCAAGAAATGCAGATAATGTGCCATATTTGTTGGAAAGGTTAAGCTTATAGCCTTACCTCTCCCACCAATTTCAATGAATCAACCCCTTTTACAATGGGGATTGGACTTTATTAGTCTTATCAATCCCCCTTCAAGCTCAAGACACAAGTGGATCTTAACTTCGACATATTATTTTACTAGATAGATAGAGGTAGTAGCATTAAAAGAAACCAATGAAACCAATGTTTTGGACTTCTATGAAGGTTTGGTTACCATATTTGGGGTCCATTCAACCATAGTTTATGATAATGTTATGGCTTTTGTGGGTATAATATCAGCCAATGGGAAGTTCAACATAGTGTTTTTCTTAGTACCTCATCAAACTATTATCCACAAGGTAATGGCCTTGTTGAGTCCACTAACAAGAATTTATTGAATATCATCAAGAGGAAAATTGAAGACAATCAGAGGTTATAGCATCTCAAATTGAAGTCAGCTTTGTGGGATGACAAGATCACCTATAAAAGGTCCATAGCCAATTCTCCATACAAGATAGTATATGGTAAGGAAGCAAGAATGCCTATTTATCTTGAATTCCTTAGTTTGGAATTAATGCAATAACTTGAGCTTTTGGAAAATGAGATAATGGAAATTAGATATGCTAAGCTCATAGAGCTAAAAGAGATGAGACATTAGTCCATGTTGGCTATGGAGGCCCATCAAGCAATGGTAAAGAGATCTTTTGATAAAGGAGCTTCTTTAAGAGGTTTACAAGAAGGAGATTTGTTCCTCAAGTGGGATGAGGACAAAGCTAAGCTAAGAAAACACAAAAAAATTGATTCTCTCTGGAGTGGTCCATACACAGTCTCCAACTAAAAATCCCACAATGATTTAAAACTCACAAGGATTAATGGTGAAGAACTTTCTATCCTAGTCAATGGGATACATCTTAAGCACTGTTATTAATGAAGCTAAGACCCCTATACATATTTATTTTTATTTTTTATCTAGGTGTTTTCTTAACACAATTGTTTGTTTTTGTCTTGTCCCAAATAAGTGCTTTGTTGCATAGTTGTTTAGTAGGTTAGTTGGCTTTGCTTTATTAAGTTATTTTCCCTTTCAAGTTTTTTTCTTTCCCTATATGTTGGAATTATTTGTATTTGCAAGTCAAAATGTTGTCTTGAAGCCAATGTAAATGATCTATGTATTATATAAATGATCCAAGAGTCATGTATATAGTCTAATTTTTTGAGAATAGAAAACATGCTACCCAGCTAAATCACCAAAGATGTTGACCAAATTTGATCTACATACTAAAAATGTGCCTAATCCAAGAGTCTAGTGGGAGGAGCGAGATCCTAATTAAAGAGTGACCCAATGTCACAAGGAGTAAATAGACCTCAAGTGAAGATCATATAACTTTTTCAAATCTTTTGAAACAATTTAAGCATCCTTAAAGTATGATCTAATTAATCTTCAAGGGACAGGTCTACAATTATAGATAAAGGGTCCAAGTAGTTTTCATGGTGTTTAGGAACATGAATCAAGTTGCACAAGCTGCAAGAGATCATCATAGTCTTGAAAGATTGAGTAAAATATGGACTGTGCAAATTTGAGGAACTAGACCATTACCAGGGTGTCATGCAGGAAACAAATGAACCAGTTTACTTGCACATTTTATAAATGAGCTCAGAAGGCCTCATGAGTAATAGAATTGTAGTGCCATAAAGTCCCTTGTGCTAAGAAGATATCTTGTAGGTTTCAAGTCTGCATGAGTTTCCTATCTTAGGTTATAAAGTTCCAAATTTGGTCATGTAGAGCAAGACGGTCATGTAAGTGTCAAATTCAGGCCTTGATGAATAACCATTGAGATTCAAATGATCAATGATGTTCATGTGGACATCATGCAAAAAAACACATACCAACTTATTTGATAATTTTTTATCTCCACTTATAAAGCTCCTGGAACCAGTGGATAAAATAGGCATAGTGTTTCTAGTCTCAGGAACATCTCTAGCAAATTTGGTCCCTCCATGATTCTTTCACTTCAAGATATAAATCTTCAAAATTGGTCAAATAATGGGATACATTCATACAGACGTCAACTTTAAGCCACTATAAGAATCCATTGGAGCTTAAGTTTGATGGTCTATGGTATGTAAAATACATCCACATGGATGTCAAATGATGGTTGTGTGGACATCAAATTTAAGACCCAATAAATAACATTGGATTTTCAAACCATGGGTCTGAGGTAGATCTAATGGCATGCATTCAATCATACATTCAGATTTAATGTTGAGTGGAGGTCAAAGGGGTCAGCGAATCTCAAAATAAAATGTGTGCATGAAAAATTTCAATAGTGCATTCAACTGGTAGAAGATCAATGATCAATATTCATCCAAACAAGTAGGATCTAATGGAGCAAGATGGGTAAACATGTCAGTGATCCAAGTTGGTGATCGATAGCCAATAAACAAAGGGAAAACCTGTGACATTGTGGTGAAAGTTGATAAGGCATTCTTCAAGAAGGGAAAGATAAAAACAAAGGAATGAGAGCTTGAGCAAGATCTAGTTGGAACTAGTGAGACCAAGCATTGCCAATAGAGTTCCATATAGGTAAAAAAATGTCTTTTAGACCTAATACAAAGGTCAAAGATAGACCAATGATTGTGAAGCAAATTAAAGAAGTTTAAAGGTTATATGCATACTATGACTAGGGGAAAACCAATAATTATATTGGTTTTCACCTATAAATAGACATGTATTTGATACTGGCACAAATATAGACCATGGATATGTGTCTCACCTATCATCAAGGTCACTTTTTCAATGAGTAGGTACAGTTGGCCACCCAAAGAAAATGTGGCATACTCATGTCAACTCCAAGACTTGGTCCTTGTTAGTATATTAGATAGATAATGACATGAAGTTACAATAAAGACACTTGGTAGATGGATAAAGATCAATGGAGCATTCAATTCTTTTATAGGACCTTCTTTCTTGATAAGACCATGACTCAACATCCTCGACAATGCTAATCCATCAAGAGTAGTTGGAATTTGTTCAATTTTTCTATCTAATCAATTCTTTCTCTCTCTCCTCTTTTCTATAAATACAGGCTTCCAAGCCTTAAAATGGATCCTTTTTTTGGTATGACCAGACTCTACCAAAATTATATTGTAACACCTATTTGATATAATAGAGACTAAATTCCTCCATTTTTGTAGCTGAATTGAAGTGTGTTTTATGATTTCATTGACTGGTTAAGTGAATGTACTTTCCTTGCCTTTGTCTAAATTTTCTCACCTTCATTATCTGCTTTAGCAATTGTCACAGGTCATTCTAAGTGTAATATATGGTTTGTTGTCTAGTTTAAAAGTGGCTATTTTCCCTCTCATGCTAATTTGATAACTGATTCTTCCTTATTCTAAAATGTTTACGTGAGATTGATATTATTTGGTCTTGAATATGTCTCATAGTGTGTTTTGTGTGATTTTGAGTGATCGAATCATTGGTGCATCACCCCTTTTTACATGCTTTCATAAGTTATTGTCAAAATCTCTCTCCCTTTTCTAATCAAGTGCTAGTTTAGGTTTAGTTTAGGTGATAAATCCAAAAGGAAGCCGGCCTTCTCCATAGGTCTGATCCATTATTAGGATACCCATATCTAGGATTAGTCCCATGTTGGACTAGATTTGAGTAAAAGAATTGAACAATCTTCTCCTCAGCTAAGGTGCAATCTAGGACACCAACAATATGTATATATCATTTTTTAGTTTCATTACAACCATTTACATTCATTTTATGGTATTATGATTTTTTATCCAAGCACTATCCCAAATTACACTATTATGACATGTGATGATCTTTAGGTGAGGAATATGTATAAACATTTTTTTTCTTACCAAAAATTTATTTAGCATAACTCATCTACACATCAATATCATTGAATGTACATCCTAATGAGTACATTAGGATCCATGTGAGCTAGTTGGTGAAATGTTTTAGATTATATCATGCATTTCAATTCCTAATACTAATTTAGATCATTATGAAAACAACTTAGCTTGTCCCTTGAAGATCAGTTTGCCACTTTTATTCCTCTTTTTCCATTTGTGATCCTTTATCTAACATAATTTACCTAACTGGTAACATCTTTTAGTGCCCCCTAATTTAGCCAACATCATCAACTAAGCTGATGTCATATGATCTATATTTAAAACATCTTTTAAGCCTTCAACTAGGTTGATAACATTAAATAAATAATTTTTTTAATTTTAGGGTTTAGTTCTATATTTATGGGGTTCTTGATTATCATTTCTCAAGGAGAAGACATCTGATCAGATTTTCTCACAATCATAAATCCACCTTAGGAATAAGAAGAGGAATTAGGGCTAAGATTCTTACATCAAGAGAAAATAAGCTATCATAATGTATTTAAATATATCAAGGATATGAGTTGAATAAAAAAGATGTACTTAGTATTTGGAGTCCCCAACTAAGGTTTAATTATATATTATTTTATTCAAATTGACCTCCCATAAAAAAAATATCTCTCAAAGTGCTACATACCTAAAGGGATATTAATGCACCACCAAGTCAACTTAAGGTAAGTATCCCTAACTATTTACTCTTTCTTTTGTAATTTGGTTGGTATTATTAGATTAGATTATTTTATCTTCCATGAATATGCTACCACATGTTTGTTCATTCATTATTATCTTATACATTCTATTTATTTATAGCTCATGTTTATGCCCATAGATACCTTAACTCTATATTTCAACATTTATATTAGTTGTATCTCTTTATTTAGGATCTAATGACACCCCCATATTACTTATAGCTCTTGACTAAGAATATAATGAAATTATTACCTTTATAACCTTACTTATGCATAGTTTCACCCTTTTGAATCTATTATAGCTCTTTATTTAGCATCTAATGACACCTTAGATTTGGTTAGGCTATTCACTTCCTATTGTATGTGTAGATTCCTTTTTTATAACCTTTAAAACCTCCTATGCTCACAAACCTTATATATATATCCCCAAATTACTTTATGGACGGACATATTTTATGCATGTTGGATCTATAATGGTGTTCTACCATTATATATTTTATAGGATCCTTATATTAAAAGATATTTTAGGCTTACATAAAAATTCATCTATTCTTAATGGTAGATGGAAGTGATAACCAAGAGAAGACTTTAAAATGTAAGGATAGATTTACAAAGGTTCAAAGTAAATGAGGCTTGAAGCACATTATATGGGCAAGTACCAAATAGTAAATGATAATTATCCCCATAATGGAGGATATGAAGGAAAATAAAAATATGTCATCGGTGAGGAATATTATCTTAAGGATAGAACATTCCATAGGATTATTTTTTTCCAAGTGAATGATGTTAACATTTTAAAAAACTAGGACATCCCAATCACTTCCATTTTAAAAAGGAGAGAGTAGTTTGTAAATGGATCCTTTAATAAAACATGTTATAGATTTGATGCACCCAAGTTATTAATAAAGTATAAAACATATTGAAAGTGAGGTTCACAGAGCCAAATAATCAAACCAAATTTATTAGATTATATGGTTTTTATTCAAGGGTAATTAGATCATATAGAAATTTTAAGCATGGAAAGTTTTAGTCTCAAAGGCTTGTAGATGGATATATTAAAAATCATCCACCTAGTGATAATGGGTATGTGATGCCCCTCAACCAAAAATTCATTTTATTATGAAGACAATAACATGGAATTTATATAGGCTTATAAATAACCCCCATCCTATATGTAATATCTCAGTAAAAGATAAGTTTTATGTTATATTTATTAATAGTAATTGCACAATGGAAGCACGATGTAAATGTCGAAAGAGTGAGGAAATGAATCCTACTTAAATGAAGAGGGAGCTCTGATAAGGAATAAAATCATTTATTTTATTCTTTTGATATGGATGTATGCACCATATTACATTCTTGCATATTGGTCTAAAGAGAAAGGAGGAAAAATATAAAGGTATTACAAGGATTGAACTTTGGATAGTGTAGTAAAATTTAGGCCCTAGCGTTTAGTAGTATCAATATAAATTATTTCATTTTTCAATGTTATCTCATGTGATTTACATATTGTTAAATTAGGCTATTTTTAACATAATTTTTTTAAGGTTTCCTTGAGTTATGAGAGGGATCGACATATTTTGAATATTTTCTAGATCCCATGTTGCACCTATATATATTTTCATGTGCATAACCATAAACATTGGAAATTGAGATGGTTCGATGATAGTTTATACACTATTACATGAATTGTGTGAAGAAAGCTAGAATTAACACAAAAATTTGATGTAAGAACAATTTTTTATCCTTTTGATATAGTAATTTTGGTATCTAATTGTTCATCATCAAGATCTCCAAAGTTCCTTATCTTGGTATGATCTCTGTTACTCCATGAAATCAGTTTTTTTATGATTTAAACATTTCCTTGTTATGTGTTGAATCCAAATAATCTATTGAATATAAATGAGTTGATAAATGAAATGATAGATTTTATTTAGAAAATAAATAATTATCTATTTGAGAGATTGATAATTTTCAGTATTAAACTTTTGGTTTATCATTTTGTACATTCAATTTTAGGTTTTAGAAAGTCATCTGGCGTGGATCATATCATTTTTGATTAAAAATGTGTGCAATGTAATAAAAATGTTGAACATTTACCAAAGGGTTGAACCATATAATGTTCTAGCATACATTGGTTTGTCACATACTAGAGGGAGTTGACCCAAACCACCAACAAGAATACTAGATCTTACACCAAATGAATCATTTATATGTTGTGGAAAGGCCTCTCACAAAAATCTATCAATATGTGTCAATAGATTTGGATCTATGAAACTCATTTCATTGATCAAAGTGTATTGAATGTATTACAAAAAAATTATTGTAAGACTGTAAGTGATTTCCCTTCCAAAGGTTTCTTTTCTTTTATAGGTATTAGAATGCTTGAATGTGGTTTTCAAATCATTAATATTAAAAGTTTATTTACCTACTAGTGCAACCAATATGAATGGGAAATTATTGTGATTTTATTTTGAATTAAATAAAAATATTATTTTGTTGATAAGGTATGATTTGCCTATACCAGCAGTTCCATGAATAATCATTTTTAATGGAAGCTTTATGGTGCATTGATTGTAGTGGAATATAATAATATCAATAGATTTTTTTTTGTTTTGTAGATAATGTGTTCAAAATAGATGGACTAACATAATGGGATTATTAAATTTAGTAGCTTTATCAATTTAGTTCTATAAAGGATTTTTTATTTCCTTTAAGGAATTTGAAATGTTAGTATCATTCTAGTTATGATGTATATAAAATTCATGACGACCAAACATATCAAGCTTATTTATATGAATATCATTTTTGGGATGTAGCCATGAATAAAGTTTCCATTCATCAAGTTATTCAAATTTGTAACAAAGAATGTCATCATTTGAAAAATAATTCATTTTTTAGAAATTTTATGATGAATATGTCATGGGTGGTAGGATTTTACATGTTTTCCAAGTTTTCAACTACTTGTTTAGTAGAATAACTAATTTCTATAATAATGTTCAAGAAAGTTTTGTAAAAAATAAGTTTTATCCAACATAACAATGCATAAATAATAGAACATTTTGAAATAATTGTAGAAAACTAGGGGAAGGCATGAACAATGGCTACTACATTTTTTTTCCATTTTTCACCACAATGATTTTTGTCACATGACTACTTTATTAGCTTCTATAAATGATAATAGATATAATGAAGGAGGTCGATCCATGTATAAATAAATTAAGGTTTTAGTAACAATTAAATTAAATTAACTATGATAAATGTGTTTTAGAATATTCTTTCTAACATTTGATGAGACAAATGATTAGATACATAGAATAAGTGGGAGTTTTCATAAAAGATGGAAAATTTCTTGTGCATGATGTCATGATAAAAAATATTGTTAGTTAAAAGTTTCATAAAGGAATTTGAAGATGGCTCATATGAGCTTGAATTTTTTGATATTATCATAAGAATATGGTGGTAGATTTAAAATCAATTGTCTGCTTTTGAATCATATTTTGTAATATATTTCAATACAACTTCATGTGAAAGAAAAAGCTGTTAATTGAAATTTTATATTGAAATGGAAAGCATGGATGGATTGTGTGTATTAAATATGTCATCGTTATGAGAAGGATTGTATTTTTTGGATCCATTATTTTCAATGATTATAGAAAATTATTGATGAGATTCCCAAGGAAATTTATACCAACATTAAAATATTTCCTTTTTTCTCTAAACATGCTTCTTTTGTGCACTTAGTATTCCTTTAAACACGATTCAATAGCTATTCATAGTCATGAAAATAATTACTTAAAATTATGTATATTGTATTTAATAAGCATGGATCATAAAGAATAGAATGGTGAACTATTTAATTTATATTAAATCTATCACATGGATTCCAGACCAATATATTTGTCAAAATAGACTTTTTTATTTACAACTGTAGTTTGATCTTCCCAATCTAATGTATCAATGTTGGGTGCATCTTTTAGCCATATAAAATAAATAATAGGTGCAGATCCTCTATGATTCCATTCATATAAGAAAATAATATTTATTTATAGCATGTTTAATAAAAAAAATACACTTTTATAAAAATAAAAGACAAAATGGAGTAGTTAATTGCATGCATTTATCAATAATCTTTTACTTCCAAGTGATCTTATAATACTTATAAAATATTATAAATCCATGATGCATATAAAGAGTTTTAAGATATGGATTATATATTATTTTTTATCATCCAATGATAAGCTTGATGTGGATCTTCAAGGGGATGGTGTTAGTAGCACTTAACATGAAAAAAAGTAGGAGAACCTAATTAATCAATCATATCAGTTAGTTCAAAATAGTTTTATGTCCAATATGATATTTTACCCTAAAAATTGGATTAAAAGTGCATCAATTCATTAAAAAATTTATCGTCATGAATTTTATGAATCCATTCTTGAAGATCTGCAATAGTTGTTGGTAAATTATGCTTGATATTTTTAAACAAAAATAGTTATTGTTCCTTGGTACAATGATGCATCATTTAACTAACTATAAAAACTATAAATATTGGATTAATATTTAATCCATTATCATAATAACACATAAAATTAAGCACACATTCATGCATATAATTTTTTTATACCAATGTGCTCTTAAACATAGCTTCACTTGTAGGAAATACCATAACAAACAAACCTTCTATATTATATTCAATTAAAAGAGACGTGTTAAGAGTTGGCCATGAGATCGTACATGGTGTTCTTGGTCTATTGATTGAAAATATTTTTGTATTTATTCTATTTATATTATTGTATATGAGAGAACATGGAAAATTGAAGAAGGTGGTTCTACTATGTAGTTAGAACATGTAGTTTCAGATCCATGTAAATTTGGTTCAATTTGTTGGGATTCTTCGATGTCAATAAATACATATGGAAACATAAATGAGACATCAACAAGTTCAACATGCAATTATTATAATGTGTCATCATCAAAAAATACATCCTTTTAGTATGGATCATGTACTACACTTTATTCTAGAACATTTTATACTTGAGATTTTCTAACATAAAAAATATATGTTTTTTCTTGAGGACCTTGTATTTTGATAAGCATTATATCCAACTAATCAAATTTTGTGGATTTTTTTTTCATTGGCACTAATTTCATGAGTAAAAATAATAGTATGTATGTTATATTTGTATTGGCCTCCATGAACATGTTGTACCTATAAAATTAGATTAAACTATGCTATAAGTATTTCCTCAACTTCTGTTAACACTTTGAAAACTATAGGTTGTTCTCCAAGATCCATATAGTTTCATTTTTAATAACGATGAACATTTAATTATGAAAAAAATATACAACAAATGAATACTTCATTTTACATTTGATTTTTCATACCTAGATAATTATCTTTGCATATAAAGTATGTTTGAACAAACGATAATTGATCCACTTGGTAGACATTTCCTTCAACACATTATATAATGTTTGAGATGATGTGCATATAAAATTCTCAAAATAAAAATAATATGTAGTTAAGGGGTTTTGCTTACAACTCTAAACATGTTGTTTTTGTGTTTGCAAGGAATAGGTTCAATATTCATTGAAGAATCACATATATATTGATTTGACTGAAGTGTTATTTGATTTGAAATAAGAAGATTTAATTGGCTACTTGAACAATTTTTTCTTTCTTTCTATGTTTATTTATAATTTTTTTGATTTGGTATCAACATTGTTAGTTTTCTTTGAGATGTTCTTTATTCTTCACATAATACTTGTGTGTTTTTTGTTTCCTTTGTAGATTAGAATTTTCAAGTTAATTGATTTTTTACATCAATAAAATGTATATAAAATATACATGAAATAAATATATTATTATATGAAAACACTATCACTAAATTATATATATATTTTTTGTTAAGTACAATTAAGAATTCAACCATCTATATAATTTTTAGAAATACAGACATGAGAATATTATTTTAAAATGTAATAGAACTTTAGGCTATTTGAAAAACATAAGAATGCAATAAAACAATGCTTATGAAAACTTAATGTAAGTGGGATATTGATAATGCTATAATTTAAAAATATATCTTAAAATTAAATTAAAATAAAAAATAATATTTAATATGATTTCAAAACATAGTTTAACAAAGATCAAATTTATTTATATCCGTAATTACAATTAACAAAGTCAAGTATCTATAGAGTTTTTGGACATCCAAACATTAAAATGGTCTTTTACAATATAATACAAGTCCAAGTTATATATAAAAAAAAAGAAAGAAAGGAAAAAAGATTCTTTCCAAACTATATGATTACAATAAATGAGAAGTATTTATGAAAACAATGTTTATGAAAACATAGCAAAGCAAAATATTGATAATTCTAGAATTTTAAAATACATGTTTATTGAAAAAATAATCTAATTACATGATAACAAATCCAAATGAAGATATTATTAATGAACACATTTTTTCTAAGCTAAAATATTAAAATAAAAATAAAATGAAATTTAACATTTTATATATTTCCAAACTATAATAATATAAAGAGCAATATTATTTGATATTTTATGCTTTCACAGTTGATACAAAATGAAAATTATAGGTTTTATAAAAAATTGTATTCTTTTATTTTGCCTCGATATTTCAGATCACCACCCATGATCTCTCATCATGAGAATAGGGTTTATGATTGAATACCAAAACCTATACTACTTAAATAATATAGATAGTAATAGTCACATGAAGTATTTAATGAGAGGGTAGCCATTGCCAATTTTTGAAAATATGTCCACCTCCCCTTTTTTCAAAATCATAGGATCATACCCCAATGTGACAATGAATACAAAACCCTAAAATTGTTAATTCAAAATAAAAAATGAGAAATATTATTCATATCCGTTAATTATAATTAAGAAGATTAGTTATCTATAGACTTTTTAGACATATAAACATGAAAATAGTCTTTCAACATGTAATAAAATAATAAGTTTTATATGAAAAGAAAAATAAAAAAATCCTTGTCAAACCTTACAATCACAATAATGTAAAAGGCATGCCTTAAAAAAACTAGTAAACATAATAAGTGTATATAATATATAATTTTAAAAATAAGGATCTAGATGATAAAATTTATGGTGAAAAAAGAACAAATAAAATTATTGTTCCTTGCACAACATACCCTAATTTCATCACTAAAATCATGAAACCTCTTTTTTCTCTAGAGTCTGGTCTTGTCTCTTTTGAGAATTGCTTTGATTTGCCTTGTATATTTGTAGTTGAGTTAGGGTTATTTACATTTGAAAATCCTTAGATTATCCTTTTATTTATTTTAAGTTTGGTCGGTTCAATTCTAACACCTATGTTTATGCCTTTAAGGAGGTGAAATTCGATATTATAAAGTGAAACTATCCTTTCTAGATTTCCATTTGATTTAACTTGGGGTGTATTTAACTTGTCATTCATGTGAGTCTAAAACATCTAATTTAATGCCAATATTTAATTTTCATATCTTTGTCCTTGCCTTTTCAGATAAATCTTCATACTTTCAAATTGAATGAGCCCTTTTTTGTTTCCCCATAGTCTTTTTTATTACCTTTTCCTTGGCTTATTCACATTCATTGTTACCTTAGTATTTTTAATAAAATTTTGTGAAGTTTAAAGTTTTTTCAAATTCATATAATGATGACATGTGTCTCCATCATGTTCAATCAGGGACCAATCCATCCAAAATTGACTAAGTCAATGATATTTCCACTAGCTCTTGAGATGGTGACAAGTGTCAACATAGTGGAATCCCGAGATCGATCTATGTAGTTAGCCAAATACATGGATTGGGTTGGTCCTTAGTAGCCAAAGTTGAAGACCAAAATCTCTCTTAGGTTTGAAGGGTTGATATCATAACATGTGGCATGATCTTGAGAGCCTAGGGATTAGAGGAAAACCTGGACCATATTGATAACCCAAAGGCCCCATGATCATGTCACATGTCATGAGCATATTCTATCCTATAGAGCTAAAAAATTTAGGATGATGTCACATGGCATCATCTGATAAACCAGAGACCATAAAATGATGAATGAGGACCATCTATGTAGACTAGATGATGTCATCAGACCCCCTAAAATAAATTTGATGGGCATATATCTATCAACAGATTATCAAGATTGCATCTCTGAAGTAATGAGAGCTTGCCATGTAGTAGTTATCACTAGCTTAAATTTGATGGTCATATTAAACATTAAAGCTTTCAAAATCAAGAAAAGTTTGTTTGATAAAAATAATCTAAATAATGGTTTTTATCTAATTGAAAGTCTATATGTATGCAGATGTTTCAAGTTAAAACACAAAATATTTATTGAATTCTCAAATTTATTATCATGTTTTATTTCATATGCTTTCTCTCAAAGGTTTGATGACTCAGTCATTTTATTTACAATACACAAGATCGAATGATTTAATGTAGAGTCTGCCCATGTCAACCATTCAGGGATACTACCTCCAAAGTAAAGTTCTTTGAAAATGTGACAAAGTGTTTGAAATTCCCCTAGACTCTATGATCATACCACATGGAATGATCATGGATGTCATAGCATCAGGGGAAAGCTTAAAGAAACTCTAAGTTCTGATAACCTTGAGTCCCTAAGATCATTCTATGTGGAATGATCATGGGAACTTGGGCCCTCTAGAGAAATGAAATGTATTAGATTGCCCTGATAGCCCATCATCCATTCGATCTCTTAGATCAATAATTGGTAGGAGCCAATAGTTTGTGAAAGAAAAAAGGCAACATAAAAATCTTAAAGACTTAATAAATCATCACGTGGCTACATCTCAGGGTTTGATGACCTAAGGATGATGAAATGATGGTTGAAAGGCCTAAAGAAGCTAGAATTTGACAAATGGCATGATTTGAAGAGTTCCAAGAGTGATAAATAACTAAATACCATGGAGACAAAATAAGAGTAAGGATAGTTAAGGGAGAGATGGAAGGACATATGGTGAAAATGCTTACTATGGAAGCTTAAATTAAAACATGATGACCAAATCGACATGACACATCATTAAAAAGATCCTAGAGCATAAATTTAATACTCATTTAGCTATCAATAGACCACCAAGCCCAAAAAATCACTATGCCATCTACCTAGGTAGTTAAGTCAAGTGTGGATGGTCTCTTAATGGAAAATTAATCCTAGAGGGTGTAGATTTTGTTACAAATCATAATGGAAAATGGTTTTGACTATGGTGTGATCTTGGAGATTTATAGAATGACTAATAAGTTAATGGTATACCTTTATATAGCATGATGTATAAATACAAAATATGTGTATAATCACATAGAGATCAATTAGAGGTGATCAATGGAGCATAAAAGATAAATATTCTACCTTAAAGAGGTGTGGCCTCTAACCACAAAGTATGAATTGACTGGTAAATCCAAAGAATATCAAAAACAATCCCCCATTTCAAATCATCATTGAATGTTTGTAACCACCTAATAGTGGGTTTAATATGAAAAAATCCATGGAATTTCATGGTATATAAATGATAAAATAATTAATGTAATAAGGACTATCTCCTTTTAATTCTAGTGATAGAGTAGTGGACTAGATTGTTTAGTTATCCATAGTTAGCTAGACAGATATTTGCATGCTTTTCTAGAGTAGTCTTCTCATTATTTTTGTGCAAGTGAAGCTTGTAATGAATGATTGTCATAAGTCTCAACATTGATTAATCAAAATGCAATATATTGATAATTTTATAGTTATAGAAATGAGGGCCCATACCCTATGCATGTATATGGCGGTTATGCTCTTCTTTGATCTCAACAGTTTGTCTCCAGACTCCTGTATCATCATTTAGCTAGAGTTGTGCTAGGCATGACTCAAATAATGATTGGTTTCATGTGATTTTCTTAGGCAAACAACTAAATTTCATATTCATTTTAATAATAGCCTCTTATCTCCTTCCCCTTTGACTTTTACACTTTTTTGTGAATTAGCTAATTTAGATATTGGGTATCAATGAATGCAATATTTTAGTAATGCTTATGTTTATTGTTCAATATTTTTTTACTATGGATATTGCACCATTGTATCTATGTGTGAAATAAACATGTTTGAATCAGTTATAGTTTATTCTTAATTTGTATGTTAGTTCCCTAGGCATTAGTTCTTAATTTAATGCATATGGTTAGTTTGAAATACTCCAAACATGACCCTTATATGGAATGTTTCACAATGATCCAACTAAATTAACCTACATACCAAGATCTGGTAACCAAGACCTTAGGGATATTTATTCACATAAATATCCTTTTAGGAGAGAGGGCCTAAAAATCCCTGCCTAAGTTGGTGTGTGAAAAGACCTCTCAATAGAAACAAAACCATTTCAACTTATATGGATGTTTTTTTGGAGGTTATCTTCATTGAAGATCACATATTTTATTTTATTCCGCCATTGTAGTTTCCTATCTTGATTGATATTGTAAAGATGAATTCTTAACCCAAAAAATGATAAATTATATCTTACATAATTTCATCATCAACAATAATAAACTGTAATTTTTTTTCTTTGAATACCCATTATTGATTCTATAATTTTGTCAAAATAAACCAATGGCTTTAGTTCACTTATTTAATCACTTACTTCCAAGAAAAGAGAATATTTTCAATCTCATTCAGTGATGTCCACATCACATTTAGGATAATGTCATACAATACTAATTTTTTCAATAAATTTTTTAATAAAGCCTTTCATCCACCATAAGAAGGAAAGAAAGGTAGTAGAAGTTATGGACAATAAATTATTATTAGTATCTAGTCTAGCTAGGATTAAATGCAAATTGAGGAATATCTCACATAGGAGAGAGGAAAGAAGAGACAAACTAAAATGATAAATAATATATTAGAGAATGATCACTCAATGTTTAATATCCCTATGTTTCAAATACAGAGGAGAAAATAATATATAACAAAGTCACACATTTACTTCTCTTTTTATATTGGCCACATTAAAGGTGGTGTCTAATAATGGTGGCACATGTGAGGTAGGTAAGCATTACATTTATACCTGGACATGTGCACACACTAACTAACCTTAGTGGAAAAAATAACTACCTAAGTTAAATTAAGTAAATATACATAATTATATTTTCACCAACACCATCCCTTAAGTTCAACTTAGGGAGGTCTATAAAAAAAATTAAGAGTCTTAGAATCTTTATAAAATAGGTCTCAACAAGAAGGACCGATGAGGTACCTATGTATAAATATCAATAAAATGCAGTGTGATGTCAAGTGTTCACATGGAAACTAATCCATCTTAATAGAATACATGGGCATTGAGCCTCTATAACCTCCATTTCAAACTAGGAACCAATACTCTATATGAGGCTAAGTCAAAATAAATAATGATCTCAATAAATTAGGTAGCAAGGACATGAGGAAGAATTGAACACCATTCCCTCTAAATGCCAAATTAGGTTCTTATTATCCAATATATTGAGATCAATGTTTCTTATGAATGAGCCTTATATAGAACACCATTTCCTATTTCACCTTAAAAGTTACAATGACTTGACATCCATGTATTATAATAAGATGTATTGGTGTCCATATGGACACTTGACATCTCACAATATTTTTTTGATATTTGAAAATATGTACCTCATCAGGCCTTCTTATTGGGACCTATTTTCTGAAGATAATAAGAGTCTTTTTTTTATATATACCTTGCTAAGTTTCACTTAAAGGGCATGTTGGTTCAAATATTAATTGTACAAATTAATTATGTTAACTTATATGGTTAGATTTTCCACTAAGGCTAGTTAGTGCATGTACATGTCCATGTATGCATTTAATGTTTAGTTACCTAACATGTGCCACCATAATTATATGCCACATTTAATGTGATAAATAAATTAAAAGAAATAGAGGTGTGGTTTTTATATATATTCTCTTCTCTTCCTTTGTATTTTACATACACAAATACTTAACATTGAGTGATTAATCTCTAATATATTATTTCTCATTTTACTTATCTCTTACATGAGTTATGCCTTAGTTTGCATTTGATTCTATATAGACCAAATATTAATATGGTATCCAGGATTAAAGGAAAATTAAGGCATAGTTCACACATTACAGAGGAGAAAAGAGGATAACTAAAATAAGAAATAACATATTAGAGTTTGTTGCTCAATGTTTAGTATATGTATGTGAAAATGTAAAGGAGGAGAAGAGAATATATAGCAAAGTGAAAACTTTGCTTCTCTTGTCCTATTTTCACATTAAAAGTGGCATCTAATGATGGTGGCACATGTGAGGTAGTTAAGTATTAAATTCATACATGGGCATGTACACACACTAACTAGCCTTAGTGGAAAAGCTAACTATCTAAGTTAACTTAACTAAATGTGCACAATTAATATTTTCACCTACACTTATGTCAAATTATTTTACTAAAGCTAATTATATTTTTTATGAAGTTTCATCCAACTTATTCCAATTAATTTTGATTTAATAGTTAAGTTCCTCAATGACAAAATATTTGTTTGTCAATGAAGGTGAAGTAACTTTTGAGCTTGTCTAAGCTAGCTAATGACACAAAATTTCAACCTCTACAATTATAGGGATAATAAAGTATTTACTATTGAGGGTAGTATTAATAGATACTCCACCAAAATATAATGTATGAGCTTCATTCACTATAAGAATAGGTATATTTGGGCCATAAATAAGTTCACTTATTTCCATGCTCGTTGAATTCATATGATTACCCTACAATGTGATGTCAATGTTATTTCCTAACATGTTATTGATTTGAAGTAATCTCCTTTTTCCATATGATATCCTTTCAATGTATTTTTGACACACAATAAATTGACATGACTTCACTGATAATGTCTATCATAACTCTATTCAACATTTATGGCATGTCTAAAACATCCTTAAAATTTAATTGATGCATTGGTATACTTTCAATATATTTAACACAAGGACTTATTGTCAATAAAATTTTTAATATTATTTCACATGAATGTTCAAAATGATTATATATCTTATTTTATTCTCTAACAATTCCATTTGATGGCACATATTTTTTTCATTTTCAAGTTCGTTATAAAATTAATCTACAACCTCATTGAAATATATCACACATATTTTCCTTTGTCACATCAAAAATATCAAATCCAAAACATATTCCATGTTTTTTCTCATTATTGTATTCTATAAAAATAGAATATTTTATCTATAAATAATTCCATCATTTCAAAGGAAAAAACATCCAAGAAATTATTAATATTGTTCATATTTGGTATCAAAGTAGGTTCTTGGGAAGATTACGCAAGAATAAGATTCTGGAGAGAAAGAAGATAAAGGTGGAAAGGAGGAAGAAAGAAGAATCATAAGCAATCAACTTTTCCTATCCCGTGCAAGATTTAAGTAACAAATGCATTTTATTTTTGTTACATACTAATTTCTCACCAGGCAAACTTGCTAGATTATCCATGGATATCTATAGTTGACAAATTTAGATTTGGTTATTTTTAGCTAAGTTGTGAAATATATGTTGATACGGGGCAATAGGATATTACTTATGTTACATGATCACTCTACTATGAGTTAGTTGTATGTAAATGTCTAATTTATGATCATATAGATTTGTTATTTTAGTTATATTTTATTGTGTGTGTGTGTGTGTGTATTATGACTATTATGGTCTAAATACCTATTTTGTTGTGAAGTGGATGTAGGAGAACTCATCCTTCAGAGTGTGCTAGAGGGAGAGCATCATCAGAGAGGGTGACATAGATGGAGACATTGAAGATTGACACAGAGCTGGCGAAAACCCTGCACACACCATAATAGTCAACATATGTTAGAATGCATAATTGAATGGTTAGTAAAATGTGTTTAATATAGTTTGTATTGGATAGTCATTTTTACTTGATTTGCTAGCATAGTTTAATGATTTATGGATGTCTTCTAGTGTGTTTTGTGTGTGATCATTAATACCTTTAGAAAGTGAATTGTGCAAATTTGAAATTATTAATTAATAAAGATATTATTAAACCCTCCTAGCATCTAGGATGCTAATTTATTTAATATAATTATGAAAATTTAATATTAGATGTTAAAATAAATAAAATAGAATTTTCCATGGAAAATGAAATAAATAAAACCAAGAAAATAATGTTTCAAAAAAAGAACATTAAAATATCTTTAAAAAAAGAAAAAGAAAATAAAAAAGAATCTTAAAGCAAAAGTAAAGGCTACACCTATTTTAAAAGTAGAAACTAAGAAGGAATCTTAATATGGATCATGAGTATTATCTAGAGGAGAAAGAAATAGAAGATAATAATAATGGCGTAATAGGCAAAGGGAGGAGGAGAAAAAAAAGAGTAGTGCCAAAGAAGCAAGGGAGGTCAACAAATTTCACTATTTTAGCTTAGATATACTGCTAGGTAGGTGATGTTTTATGAATTCATATATTTTTATGTAAAATATAGTGGTTTGGTGAAATGGGAATTTTCATCTGTATAAAACTAAATACCTATTTGTATATTAGTTTCCAAAAACTATCTTTGAGTGAATTGAATTAATGGGGGTGGGAGGGGGGGGTGGTGGTTAACAATTTTATTGTATATTCCATATAAGAGCATTGAATTTGCCTATATTAAAAACCCTTATAATACATTTAATAACAATGATCCTATTTACATATTTAATAGATATACAAAAGATATACATATAGTGATTCTAGTCACAATGATTCCAATGTATTATGTATATTTGTTAGATTGAGACAGTAGTTCTATTTTGTAAATTTAATCTATTCTATTTTAGCCAGTATTCAAGTATGGCTAATAATTTATTTCTTATTTTTAGGCCATTAATTGATATATGATTACTATAAGTAATTCATAGTCATATTAATTTGTATAAGTTATTATAAGAAATCGCCATCATGTGAATTATGGTGATTAATATTATAGCTATGAAAATAAATTGATACCCTGGTTACCAAATGAATATAAAAATTATCTAGGTTAATTGATACATTAATAGAATATTATGAACCATTGTTTATTGGTTGGATTAGGTATAAATAATGAATTAATGAAGTGTTATTTTCTAGATTTTAGTAAATCACTGAGTATTCTTCCAGCTTGTGTTATTTTCTAGATCTTTGTGAGTAAAGTAATCACTACATATTTCATAGTCCCTAAAATCACTACAGTAATTATTTCATTGTCTAAAACTTAAAATTCAATCAAATGTTAATCAGAGTAAAGCAAAGTAAGTAAATCTTTGAATTTGCAAATTCAGATTGAGCAAATTTTCATCATTATTTTAATTTATGGGATTTCTTTTGCTATTAGTGTCATTGTATATCCTTGTGGCATCAATTTTGAATTATTTTCCAACCTTTAGTAAATTATTAAATCATTGTATTTGACTAAGTAAGCAAATCATTGTATTTTAATCTGTAGCATACTTGCATTATATGTATGTATTAAAGGATTATGTGGATCGTAGTTTTGCAGATCTTTGGATTTTAAAGAGTCACTATACTTAAAACTTTTGATAAGTCATTGATAAGTATGTTTAAAATTGTTAAGTCATTGATATATACTTGTCCAGCCTTGCTAGATATATGAGGTGATTTATATATAGAACCTTCCTGACCATATAAAAAAATATATAAAGGAATCATGGAACATGTAATTAACTTATGGGTAATTTATATTATATTTAACTTGTAATTTTCATTGATCATGAATCATCAAATATAATTACCTTATGCAATATGCCTATGGGGTGATTAATCTTGATTATGGTAAGTACCTATGTTAATGCTTAAGCAACCATGGTTATAACATTGGAGTGAGTCACTGGAATTAAAACTCAATCAATTAATGAGAGATGAGATGTTGTACCTTTAATACTAGGTCATATATTTAATTTATAGTTATGCTATGTATTTTAGGTCACCAAAGTTTATTATCCAGGTTATATAATATAATGAATGACATCACCAGAATCCTTATATATATATATATATATATATATATATATATATATATATATATATATATATATATATATATATAAAATAAGGTGTATATGAGAAGTATATGGATTGAAAAGACTAAGCTATATATAACAACCCAGTGTATGGTAATAGTGAGATGCAAATATTTATGACAATTTACCTATTAGTTATATCCAAAAATTATATATTGTATACTTAGATAACTATATTGAGCATATTATGGTTTATTAAATAAGTATACCATAATGGGATAGTTGTTGGTACAACAAAATCAATAAGTTATAGTGATCCTTATACCTTGGCGGCTCTTGGAATGTTAATATAAATGATATTAAAAGGGATTACTTATTTCTTTCTATTATATAAATATTTTCATGTTTAGATTAACCTCTAAGTTGAAAATATATAAAACATTTGGTCACAGGACCTCGAGAACAGTGAAACTATGTTATCATGAACATAAGTTTCTAACCTAGTGTCAGGTCATATTCATTTAAACACAGTTAACTATATAAGAGATTCTTGGTTAAAACACATAAATGAACAGTGGGTTAGTTTTTGCATAGCATTGAAATACTTACATGTGGTGTTAGTTTATGATGTACAAGTACTCCTATATAGGAATTATACTTATAGTCTAATAGATGGCTAGATTAAGTCATTAATTTTCTTAGAATCATTTGGAACAGTCTCCTAGAAGCAAAATGAGTCATTGGAATGAAAGATCATAATGGGGTTATGAGTTATCTGACTCACTACTAATAATAAGGTTGAGTATTAGTTATATGTAATTAATATTGAATACTTATGTGTAGTACAAGTTATGAGAGTGTTAATATATATATATATATATATATATATATATATACTTGGTTATATATAGCATATAATAGTGCATCAAAGTTATGTTTCTTGAATGCTAGTATGCAGTTTAAACTTAGAATATACTTCGGTGGTATAAACTCATATTTTCTTATTTGTTATTATGTATGTGGGTTGTCTGATTCTAGAAAGTACGGGTTTGGTCATGTATATTTATGTAGTTGTGAACTATGATAGTATGAGATATCATAGAGTACTATAATTTAAATGCATATTGCACTTGGATGGTACATATTGTAATTATTATGCCTAGACTCATATCTACATTTGATTAATTACATGTATACATGCTAAATATTATTTTGAATAATATGTTCATAACAGTTAGTAAGACTTTATGTATGCATGCATTCAGTTTGTAAAGTTAATGAATGATATGCTAGTATATTATTGTGTTCCATGGGAACTGTGATTTGTTTCATTATATCTAGTTGCTTGAATATAAATTTATGTTTTTGTATAATTATGACTACTTTATTCTGATATATTGAAGAAAATAGTAGTTATGTCTTAGAATACTAGACTATGGTAATATAGGTTATCATAGGGTGTAGTATGTTTGGAAACTAATTGTGGTAGTGAAAATATACAGTTAATTATGTATTTACCCAGATGGTATAAACTATAGTCATTATTTCTAATATGGGATAGAATATAGTTTAAGATTCATTCATATGTTTGAAAAAATAAATGTATGCTTGAGTTACTCTTATGTTTAGCATATTGTATGATTGTATTTCTAGTAGGTTGTAAATTAAATGAATCTTATGGTTGAATTGTATTTGACCAATCTACATTGTTGGTACGGAGTAAGGAGTGAGATGGACTTCACTGGCTTACTGGTTCATAATGACATATGAAAGCAATCCGATCAAGTGGTGTGTATGAATTTAATTGATCTAGATCATTATTATTTGTTATTTTTATAACTTTGGGTCAAATTATGTTTAGTGAGGCATTATCATTTCATGAGTATGATTTACATGTTTGTGCAATATCTTGTAATAAAATATTTTTCTATGATACACTGCATGTTTAGTTTAGAAAACATATAACACGTAGGTACTTACTTATCTCTTTGGATTCCTGTGCCATCACTATCTAATCATCTATGAAGGGAGGATCATTTCTTGATGGGATTAGTGTGGGGGATCATTAGTTTGTGGTTGGTGTGAAAAATCACTTGGATGATGTTATCCCTCCCCACAATAGTACTACTTATCAAGATGACACTTGAGATTACCACAGATACTTGAATTTAGGATCTATGCTCCAGGGGAGCCATATGTCTTATATTTACATTATATTTTATTATTATTATTATTATTATTATTGAATATTGTCATGAAGAGTTATAAATACTTAATCCTATACTTTGACAGTGGTGGTTGTAGACTTGTATCAGTTGTAGCTAAGCTAATGTGATTAATTTATATATTCACATTATGATGTGTACTCTCATGATTTTAGAGATTGGTGTTATGTAATATATTTTGCCTATTGTTATTATCACACCTTGAATTTCCTTATGGTCTTTGTAGATTCCTGTGGTGTAATCTATTTTTGATATGTGTTTTAAAAAAATCACATATTTCCGTGTCTAACCCAGTGGGGTTGTTACCTATGGTATCAGAGCTGTGACTCGAACTCTAGGACCTATGAGTCCATTAAAATTTTCATGTCTTTCTATTCACCACTGTGAACCTAGTGACATGAAGTATTTCACTGATATGTTGTATTTGTAGTGCCTCAGTGCAAAAACCATGTTATATTATGATTAGAGTTTTGAGACATTCATGAAATGTGTTTGGATCACTTGCACCCTCTTAGAGTTGTTAAAGAGTTGGTTTACCGAGTGCGTCAATGGTGATAGTTGTATATGAGGTTTGGGTAGGTTAGTACATATCATAGTTCATGAGTTATAAATAATATATTTCTACCATAAGTTTAATCACTTAGATCAAATACCTCGAGTATGATTACATCTTCCTGGATAATCAAGTCACCTTCACCATTGTGTTTTGTGTTGTGAGTGTTTAAAAAGCATGAGATACTAATTACTTAAATATATGCGCTTTAGATTTTGTGTCTTATTTATAAATCCTAGAAATGTAAAATCCTATAAGACCATTTTTAGTTAGTACCACCTAGGGAAATGGAAATCTTCTTATAAGAGTGTTGTTTTTTTGCTTGATAATTCATTTGTGTTAGGAGTCTGTTTATAGATTGGCACCCTTAAGTTATGTGGTCAAGTAAGGAGTGTCATCTCTCTTAGATAGCTTAGAGGTAAGTTGATATTATTACATTTTTATTGACATCATTATAAGCTACCAAGAGGATTCATATTTTTTTCATGATGTTGAATCAATTTTTTCTTAAATGGGAACTTGCTTTTGAAATGTTGTTTATCATATTTCATCGAATTTTGTGAGAGAATATCTTATACTTTTGTTTATAGAGAAGATATAGGATTAGATGAATTGATATATATTTGTGGCTAGTATATTTTTATCCTAATTATGGAAATAGATTATGATACTATACTTACAAATTTGGTAAGTAGGTAGTGTTTTGGCCACATTGTGAATTTTTATGATACTATATTTTTATGATAGTTTCAGTGTTGTCCTTTTATCTTGTGAGGTTATGTAGGAGTTTTATTTTTAAGATGGTAGTTCTCTACTTTTCACTTGTGACTTTTTAAGGTCACTACTTTATCTAACTTGTGATTTTAGACCACGTGGAGTGGCAAACCTTGAATTATATATTAGATTCTAGATTAAGAACTATAAGTTGATTAAATTTTTTATATTATTATATAGCCTTGATTAGATATATATTTTTCTCTTTTGTTTAAAATCATGTTATTTGAAGAGTTATTTTTATACCTTTCATTGGAAGTGAGTAGAGTATAGATGTGTGGAACATCTTGTCAATCTAAGGGTCAAGATAAACTTTTAATTTGTTGCATTCTATCCAAGCAAGCAGGGAGATATTGTCTCAGTTGTTCCTTTGTAAGGTTTTAAGGATGGTGTGATCCTTCGCCTTTGTATGCTATATTAATTTTAATATTATCTCCTCTTAACTATGAAAATAACACTATAGGTTAAGCTTTGAAATATGATACTAGTTATGATTAACTTGTGTAACTTAATACAATTTTAGAATGATTGTATCATTTTTCCTATATGTATGCTAATAAATTTGAAATTATTTAGCATATAGTATTGTTTTATATTATCTATTAATATGGATTTGTGGTTCATTGAATCCTATACACATTATAGAGATCATTAGGTTGTGGAAACCTAAGAGACGAGTGGTTAATTAGGAATGTGAGTTCTAAGTGATAGGATTGTATCCTACTTAGACTCGTATTGAATGAGTATTTATTGAGTTTGGATCTAATAGATGGACTTATTGAATTTAAGATTTGATAGATGGACTTGTCAAATTCAATCATATGACCATATGTATGTATACGGTGGAATTTTTATTCTTAATTTTGTAAACATTAAAAATGTAGTATTTCTAGTTCTTATTCATCACCATGCTTGTCAGGAAATCCATGGAGTAATGATAGTATTGACATTCTATACTTATTAGGAGCTACATGAGGTAGTGATGATATTAACTTATACACATCATTCTTGCCAAGTTCCCTAATTACTTTTCTCCAAAATGAGAAAAAAACTCTCTAGGTTAGAGAGATGTGTAGAGGAGATGGAAGATTTTGTGGAAATATCCTTGGTCATTTGCTTTGGCTTGTATGATGATCTTGTGTACTCTTGTGAAATTAGTGAAAATTTTACTAAGAAACATGCGACCCTTCAAGAAACAAAAGTGGTCAGTCCTATAGTATGTAGGTTTGTTTTGGCAGTTATAGACCTGAGTTGGTCATGATAGAATTAGTTAGAGTAAGTAATAATCTCAACTATGTTTTCTTAATAGGGAAATTTCATAGAGTAGGGTATTATGGGCCAATACTTTGAGAATAATGTAACTTAAGGGAACTACGATGAGTTTTACAAGTAAATTCTATTTATTACTTATTTGATATAGAATAACATATTATTGCTTTGCTAAATAATGTTTCTAATTCAAAACTTATGTTTGAATAAGAGTCATCAGGGATGATGACTAGCTTTAGGGGGAAGGATGTTACATCCTGATTTTTCACTAAGAAAGCTTGCTAGATTATCTATGGTTATTTATAGTTGAAAAATTTACAATTGGCTATTTTTAACTAAGCTCTAAGATATATGATGATATGGGGCAGCAGAATATTACTTAGGTTACATGATCACCCTATTATGATTTAGTTGTAAGTAAATGTTTACTTTATGATCATGTTGATTTGTCATTTTATCTATATTTTATGATGGATATATATATATCATGACTGTTATGGTCTACTTACTTGTTTTGTTTTGAGGTGGATGTAGGAGAATTCATCCCTCAAAGTGTGCTAGAAAGAGAGCATCATTAGAGAGGGTGATGTAGATGGAGACATCGAAGGTCAATAGAGTACTAGTGAAAACCCTGTACACACCACAATAGTCAACACATGTTAGAATGCCTAATTAAATGGTTATCAAAGTGTGTTTAATGTCATTTGCATTAGATAGTCATTTTTACTTGATTTTCTATCATAGTTTAATGATTTATGGATGTTTTTTAGTGTGTTTTGCATGTGATCATTAATGCCTGTAGAAAGTGAATTATGAAAATGTAAGGTTGTTAATTAATAGAGATATTATTAAACCCTCTTGGCATCAAGGATGCTAATTTATTTAATAAAATTATGAAATTTCAATATTAGATGTTAAAAAATAAAAAATATATAATTTGCCATGGAAAAAATAAAAAAATAAAACCAAAAAAATCATGCTTTAAAAAAAAGAACATTAAAATATTTTTTTTCTAAAAAGAAATAAAAACAAAGAGAATCTTAAAGCAAAAGTAAAGGCTACGCCTATTTTAGAAGTAGAAATTTATAAGGAATCTTAATATGGATCGTGAGTATTGTTTAGAGGAAAAATAAATAGAAGATAAGAATAATGCCGTAATAGGTAAAGGGAGGAGGATAAAAAAAGAGCAACACCAAGGAAGTAAGGGAGGTCAACAAATTTCATTGTTTCGACTTAGATATACTGCTAGATAGGTGATGTTTTATGAATTCATATGTTTTTCTATAAAATATAGTGGTCTGGTGAAATAGGAATTTTCATTTGCATAAAACTAAATACCTATTTATATATTAGTCTTCCCAAAACTATCTTTGAGTGAATTGGATTAACGGAGGGGGGAGGAGGGGATGGGGGGTAGAGGATTTAACAATTTTATTGTATATTCCATATAAGAGCAGTAGATCTGCTTAGATTAAATACCTTTATAATACTTTTAATAATAGTGATCCTATTTACATATTTAATAGATATATAAAAGACATACATAAAATGATTCTAGTAATAGCGATTATAATGTATTATGTATATTAATTAGATTAAGCCAGTAGTTCTATTTTGTAAATTTAAGCTATTCTATTTTAACTAGTAATCTATTCAAGTATGGCCAATAATTCGTTAATTATTTTCAGGTCATTAATTCATATTAATATTAAGGAAATTAAATAGAGTATATGTTTTGTATTAATGAGTTAATGTAATTGGATAAACCTATATATTAATTGTTATATGATTACTATAAGTAATTTGTAGTCATATTAATTTGTATAAGTTATTATAAGTAATCACCATCATGTGAATTATGATGATTAATATTATGGATATGTAAATGAATTGCTAACCTGGTTACCAAATGAATATAAAAATTATCTAGGTTAATCTATACATTAATAAAATATTATAAATCATTGTTTATTAGTTGGATTAGGTATAAATAATAAATTTTTGAAGTGTTATTTTCTAGATTTTAGTAAATCACTGAGTATTCTTCCAGTTTGTATTATTTTCTAGATCCTTGTGAGTAATGTAATCACTACATAGTTCACAATCCCTAAAATCATTGTAGCAATTATTTCAATGTCTAAAACCTAAAATTCAATCAAATGCTAACATAAGTAAATTAGAGTAAGTGAATCTCTGAATTTACAAATTCAGACTGAGCAAGTTTGCATCATTGTTTTAATTTATGGAATAGCTTTTGTTATTGGGATCATTGTATATCCTTGTGGCATCAATTTTGAATTATTTTCCAGCGTTTAGTAAATTTTTAAATCATTGTATTTGACTAAGCAACCAAATCACTGTATTTAAATATACAACATACTTGCATGTATATGTATGTATTAAATTATTATGTAGATCATGATCTTTGGATTTTAAAGAGTTGGTACACTTAACCCTTTTGATAAGTCATTGATAAGTATATTTAAAATTGATAAGTCATTGATATATTCTTGTCCAACCCTACTAGATATATGAGGCGATTTATATATAGAACCTTCCTAACCATATAAAAAATATATAAAGGAATCATGGAATGTGTAATTAACTTATGGGTGATTTATATTATATTTAATATGTAATTGTCATTGAGCATGAACCATCAAATGTAATTACCTTATGTAATATGCCTATGGGGTGATTTATCTTGATTATGGTAAGTACCTATGTTAATGCTCAAGCAACCATGGTTATAACCTTGGAGTGAGTTGCTAGAATTAAAACTCATTCAATTAATGAGAGATGAGATGTTGTACCTTTAATACCATGTCATTGTATATTTAATTTATAGTTATGTTATGTATTTCAGGTCACCAAAGTTTATTATTTGGGTTGTATAATATAACGAATGCCATCACCAAAATCCTTTATATTTATATAATGAGGTGTATATGAGAAGTGTATGAATTGAAAAGACTGAGTTATATATAACAACCCGGTGTATATTAATAGCGAGATGTAAAAAATTATGATAATTTACTAATTGGTTATATCCAACACTTATATATTGTATACTTGGATAACTATATTGAGCATATTGTGGTTTATTAAATAAGTACACCATAATGGGATAGTAGTTAGTACACCAAAATCAATAAGTTATAGTGATCCTTGTACCTTGGTGGCTCTTAGAATGTATAATCTAAAGGATATTAAAAGGGATTAATTATTTCTTACTATTATGAAAATATTGTCATGTTTAAATTAGCCTCTAAGTTGACAAATATATAAAACATTTGGTCACATGACCTTGAGAATGGTGAAACTATGTCAGCATGAACATAAGTTTCTAACCTAGTGTCAAGTCATGTTCATTTAAACGCAGTTAAGTATATAAGAGATTCTTGGTTAAAACACATAAGTGAATAGTGGGTTAGGTTTTGCGTAGCATTGGAATAATTACATGTGGTGTTAATTTATGATGTACAAGTTATCCTATATAGGAATTATACATATAGTCTAATATATGACTAGAATAAGTCATTAAGTTTCTTAGAAACCAAAAACTATAACCCTTTGGAATAGTCTCATAGAAGTGAAATGAGTCTTTGGAATGAAATATCATAACGGGTTTATGATTTATTTGACTCATTACTAATAATAAGATTGACTGTTAGTTATATGTAATTAATATTGAATACTTGTGTGAAGTACAAGATATGAGATTATTAATATATATAAATACTTGGTTATATCTAGCATATAATGGTGCATCAAAATTATGTTGTTTGAATGCTAGTATAAAATTTAAACTTAGAATATACCTGGGTGATATAAATTTGTATTTGCTTATTTGTTATTATGTATATGGGTCATCTGATTCTAGAAAGTATGGGTTTGATCATGTATATTTATGTAGTTGTGAACTATGATAGTATGGGATATCATAGTGTACTATAGTGTAAATGCATGTTGTACCCGGATGGTACATACTATAATTGTTATGTCCAGACTCATATCTACATTTGATTGATTACATGTATGCATGCTAAATATTATTATGATTAATATGTTCATAATAGATAGTAAGAGTTTATGTATGCATGCATTTAGCTTGAAATTTTAACAAATGCTATGATAGTATATTATTGTGTTCTATGGAAACTATGATTTGTTTCATTATATCTAGTTTTTTGAATATAAGTTTATGTTTCTACATAATTATGACTACTTTATTATGATTGATTAAGGAAAATTAGTATTTATGTATTAGAATACTAGACTATGGCAATATAAGTTATCATAGGGTGTTGTATATTTGAACATTAATTATGATATTAAAAATCTATAGTTAAATATGTATTTACTTGGATGGTATAAACTATAGTCATTATTTCTAGTATGGGATAGAATATAATGTAAGATTTATTCATATGTTTGATGAAATAAATGTATGTTGGGGTTACTCCTATGTTTAGCATATTATATTATTATGTTGCTAATAGGATGTAAATTAAATAAATATTTTGGTTGAATTGTGTTTGACCAATCTATATTTCTAGTATAGAGTAATGAGTGAGATGGACTTCACTGGCTTACAAGTATTACAATGACAGATAAAGACAGTTTAATCAAGTGGTGTGTAAGAATTTGATTAATCTAGATCATTATTATTTAATATTTGTAAAAATTTGGGCCAAAGTATGTTTAGTGAGAAAATGTCATTTCATGAGTATTATTTACATGTTTGTTTAATATCTTGCAATATAACGGTTTTCTATGATATATTACATGTTTAGTTTAGAAATCATACAACACATGGGTACTTGTTTATCTCTCTAGATTCCTATGCGATCACTATCTACTCATCCATGAAGTGAGGTCCATTTTCTAATGGGATTAGTTTATGGGATTGTTGGTGCATGGTTGGTGTAAAAAATCACTCGAATGATGCTCTCCCTCCTTATAATAGTACTACTAATCCAGATGACACTTGAGATTGTTACAAATACTTGAGTTTGGGAACTATGCTCTGGAGGAGCCATATATCTTATATGTATACTATATTGTATTGTTATTATTATTTAATATTGTCATGAAAAGTTTTAATTACTTAATACTGTACTTTGACAGTGGTGGTTGTAGACTTGTATTAGTTGTAGCTAAGTTAATGTGATTATTTTCTATATTTACATTATGATGTGTACTCATGATTTTAGAGATCAATGTTATGTGATGTATTTTTCCTATTTATATTATAGCACCTTGAGTTTTCTTATGGTATCTTTAGATTCATATGGTGTAATTTATTTTTGGCATATGTGTTTAAAAAAAATTGCATATTTCTATGTCTATCCTTATGGGGTTGTTATAATTTTATCTTTCTCTTCCATGCACAAATTTGAAATTGTATGGGAGAGTTACTATAATATCCTGATATGTAAGATATTTTATTTTGTATATATAAGCATGAGGCATGAGTTAAATCTAATCTCACAAGGAGAGGCATATATATTATGATAGGTTTGGACATAATCAAAGAGGCATTATATTGTTATTTTCTCTACATCACTATTTGTATTTTTTATGAGATTTTTGGATTTATTTATATGATATATTGTGGCTATCAAAAACCACTCTCCATACATAAAAATTTATTATAAGACATCTTCAGATCTTTACATGAAAGTAAGGTGTTATTTTTTATGTAAAAGTTTTAGACAACATTATTCAAACAATGATATATTTTTTTGTTTCTTAACAAAATTTGATGATTTAAAATAATATGGAAAGCTAAAGTATATGATAATAAAATATAGAAATAATTTAAAAAATAAAAAATATGTAAGAAGGAGAAAATAGGGGTTTATAGATTTCATTTTTTTCTTGAACATGTGCCTGGAGTCATAAAAATTTGAGTTTTAGAGATCTAAGAGGAATTGTTTGTCAAAACTTTATGAGGATGACTAAAATGTTAGCATTAAAATACCATTTAAATTATTTTTGTACAAATCCTATAGTGCTTCAATTTTTTATTTTTTTAAATAGGTGATTCAAGTTTATGTAAACCCTTAAACATCAAATTAATTATGTATCTCAAAAACAATGCATACCCTGAACATTATAATATTCATAGTGGTGTAAAAAAATATTATTAAACATTATGTAATGTTAATTCTATTCAAAAAATGATACTTTAATAGATTTAATTATTTTTTCCAAATTTTCACTCCATTTTGTAATGGCTAGAAATGGCCCAAGATTTGTTTTAATGGATACATAGCTTCTTCGTGGTGATAATTATGTTGCATGGAAGACCAAGGTGATAACTCACATGGAATTTGAAGAGATCTAGTTATTTTTTATGACACCTACACCTAGCATGCCTCAGACATTGACCAATAATGGAAATTTGACAAAGAAAACCAAAAGACAAAGTTGATCATTATGTTTAGGGTATCAGATGATGTCAAACTTCATATCCAAGCTACTAATTTAGCCAAATACATATGAGATGAATTCAGTACCATCTATGAAGCCAAGAACCAATATACCATCCTTCATCTACAAATCTAGCTCCACTATTTCAAACTAAATATAGTTGAAAATTTTTAAGGATTTATTCATCGTGTTTAGTATTGTGTGCCTCACTACAAACATTGGGTGAGAAAATTTCAAATGATTCCCTAGTATCCATCATCCTAAAAGTGCATCCCTTGCACCTACAAGATATTTATGACTTTTCTAAATATCTCAAAGAAGAAACCAACTTTTTAAAAATTAGTTAACATGTTATAGTAGGAAGAATCCATACACATATAAGTGGAAGATGAAGAATAACATGCACTTACATCACATCAAAAGGGGAAGAATCCCATGAAGCATTCAAAACAATCCCCTAAGTAGAGCAGTTATCAAGATCAGCAAGGGAACACGCCTTGTTTCAATAAGGTATCTCTAATCTATGGAAATACATGCCATGAAATGAAGGATTGCTTGTATAATGCATTCACACAAATCTCATCTAAAAAAAAATCTAACACAATAGCAATCACTACAAAAATAGAATAATAAGTCATAATTCTCACCCAACTAGAAGAAGAAGCTTTATCCACAACAATAGCATGAAAACATTTGTTGAAGATAATGATCCTTTAGATGAGGATTTTGTCTTTGCTACACAAATAAAATAAGATGTCAATCCTCTAAATACATTGTGGAATGTGGATTCTAGTGCCATAAGGAACATGACTAGATGGAATGATTAGTTCACCACTTTGAACCATTCATCTTGTCAAGGTAATGTATCTCTACGAGATGATTCATCATATAGTGTCCAAGATATAGGGTATATTTATTTATCACTTGGAAATCATAAATGTAAAATAAAATAGGTACAATATGTTTTGGGACTAATAAAAACAATATTGTATGTAATTTAATTTAATGATCACAACCTTAAGGTTGAATATGATCAGTAAAATGACAAAATAATGTGTCTCATTCAAGACAAGACTAAAGACTCAAAAATTACTGAAAGATATTCAGGTGCAAGAAAAATGTTTCATATTGATTTTTTCCACAAATATAGTCAATGCCTCATTTTAAAATATATATTATAGGCTAATATTTGGCATAAGACATATGGACACTTGAGATTTAGGTATACGATTGCACTACATAGGCAAAACATGGTGAGAGGCCTCCCTCACTAAAGAATAATATTGATGTGTGATCTAGTTGTATAGCTATAAAATAAAATATAAACCCATTTATCACAAGTTCATATTAAGAAATTGGTCTATTAGATATGGTGCACACAAATCTATGTAGGCACATGTGTTAGTGGATTTCAATATTTTTAGATTTTTATTGATGACTACTCAAGAAATACATGGAAATATAATCTACCCATCACTTCATGCCATCTACTCAGATTGAGGGGTGGAATACACTAGTAAAGAGTTATCTCAAATTTTTAAGGCACATGGCATTGTTTGGTAGTTGACTACACCTTATACACCATAACAAATTGGTTTTGCAAAGAAACATAATCACACTATTATGGATATAGTACATAGGATGTTTGAGGAATCATACCTACTTTGTACATACTTAACATAAGTAATTTTCATAATGATTTACCTGCTAAATCAAATGCCCACAAAATATCTCAATGGTATTAATCCACAAAAATCATGGAATGGATATAAAATTTATATCTATCATATTCATGTTTTTTCTATAAATCACATATGCATGTCCTTGAAAAGAAGATAAATAAACAAGATAATAAATATTTGGCATGTATTTTTCTTAGCTATAGTGAAGAGTCAAAATCCTACTAACTCATGGACCTAATAATTAGGAATATATACATCAGCATGGATGTTGAATTTTATGAGAAGGGTGAGTCCAAAACACCTTCCACATAGCCACATGATATAAGTATTAGTCCTATAAATATTTATAATGTTAATAGTGGTGGTGAAGATGAGGACAATGATGATGGTTAGTCACGGCCTCCAACTTCACCACCCACTAATATTATTCAATGTATTCCTAAGTGGTATACAAGTATTCAAGATGTAAAATTAGATGGAGTCTCAAATGCTTCGATTACAGACTGAGGAATTGTAGCATGGCTCATACAGAGGTGAATTTGGACATTATTACAAAATATTTTGAGTCCTTAATGGTTTATTATGTAGAGTATCAGTCACTGATAAATAATAATACATGGTAACCTATTGATATTACACCATGAAAGAAGCCTATAGATTGTAAGTGATTATTTAAGATCAAATATAAAACATATGGCAACATTCACAAGTACAAATAAAGACTTGTAGAAAATGGATACACATATAAAGAAGGCATTGACTATGAGGATAATTTTTCTCTCATAGTCAAGATAAATAATATTATAATGTTAGTTGATATGAATGTTTAGTTTAGATGTAAATTTCATCATATGAACATGAAAATTTCCATCCTAGATGAATATCTACAAGAGGAAGTCTACATGACCCAACTGGATGGTTTTTTCACAGCTAATTAAGAGAAAAAGGCATGTAGACTTATCAAGTATTTGGATGGTCTCAAAAAATCTCCTTGAACTTGATACATAAATATTTATTAGCATCTTATACACCATGGATTCCAAAAAAATCCATATGATCCAAACCTATACCTCAAAAAGTAGGAGGGAGGTTGTGATTCTTATAGTATATGTCAAAGAAATTTTCATCACTAACATCTCAGTGAGGATGATTTATACAACAAATAATGATCTTAATAAATCATTCAACATGACAAATCTTAGGCCATTGCACTATAGTCTTGGTTTGGAGGTCTAGAAAAGGGGATGTCACATATTTATGTCTCACATGGAGTATTTCAGCACTATGCTCAATAAATTTTGGATGAGGATTGTAGGCATATTGAAACACCCATATATACAAGACTTCCACTATCTTATTCAAATCCATCACCACTAGTAAATTCTACTCTCTATCATCAATTAATTAGGAATCTCATTTACTTGATTACACTAGACTATATATCAACTATGTTGTCAGTTATCTTTCATGGTTCATGTAAGAACCAAAGGTGAATTAATAGAAATAAAAAAGTAAATATTGATATATATTTTAGGTATTATAGAGCATGACCTAGAATACAATAGGAATGATCAATTATTATTGATAGGATAAACAGACACAGATCATGTAGGTTCAATTGATGATAAGAAATTCACATTTGGATTTTTTTTATTTTTGGGATATGGTCATATATCATGGGGAAGAAAGAATAATTTTTTTGTTATATATTCTACTTAAGTAGAATATTGTGTAGTAGGATAAGTTGTATGTCAAGTGATATGGAAATGTCGCATAACTATAGGACTGGGAGTAACATAAGAACAACCGGTGATTTGTTTACTATAACAATCAAGGTGTTCTATAAAATGTCTATAATCCAATGGTTCATGAGCACATGAAGCACGTCGAGGTTCAAATTCATTTCATGCATGAACATGTTCAACAACATAACATTCAACTCTAGTTTTTTGCACTCAAGATCAATGTGTATATGTCTTCACCAAGTCACTTGGACATGAAAAGTTTGAGGCATTTATAAATTATCTCTCTTGTAATCTTAAGACTATGATGAATTAAGGGGGGAGTGTTTGTGTAATTAATTAGATCATAGTCTAAATTAAATAAAGTTTTAAGTGAGGTTATTAAAATACCTAGGTTGACTTCTAGGTTGGATTAGTTTGGGTGATATACACTAGAACAACATGAACCATAGAATAAAAGTTAAATTCTTAAATAATAAGATCTAAAAATAGTAACTATAAATAACTCCATAATTTCAAAGGAAAAACATCTAATGAATTATTAATATTGATCATATATTATGGAAGTATAATTTTTAATAAGATTCTTCTCTTTATTGACCATTTTTTGTCCTACAATTAATTCACCAATATGGAAAATAGTTATTGGAATATCATTACCCATGGCAAGAATCCCAACAATTTTTGTGTACTATTTTTTGCTTGTGAAGAAATGGTACTTGCCAAAGATTTTTTTATTTGTTTCTTGTATGTATCTAGTATATGTGTTGGGTTTCCAATCTTACTATGTTTGGATGTTATAATATGCAATTCAAGTATCAAAAAAAAATTGTTTGAAAATAAAATAAAATATTATTTTGGAAAAAGACTTAAATGGAAAAATGTTACGTATAAAAGGGAGAAAATTGTAAGCAACTTACATTTTTAGTTAAAGAGGTAAAAATAATGCCAATATCAATACTTATCATACTAATATCAGTTCTCTTAAACCAAACACTGCAAAATTTTTTAAAAAATCCATAGGCAAGAACACTAAAATAAAGTATTTTTTTAAATTATAAATTAAAAATTCATTTTTCCCCTTTTATAAAATTGAAAAATATTAGGAGTAGTAAGTTACCTTAGAGAAAAAAAGATCAACCTTTAAAAATTAAATAATACCAAACGATAAAACAAATATCAAGAAGACCATCATTAACAAGGAGAACAAAAAATGACACAACTAAAAAATTGAATCACTTCAAGCAAATGTACATTTAATTTGATAAATAATTACCATTACACACACTACATTCAATATATGAAATTTATGAGCTGCATTTTTTTTAATTTAAATAAATATACATTAAAAGTATGTTATATATGTTCCAAAAAAGTAAAATCTTTGTTTAACACACTTTTCTTTCTTTGCTCTTAGAATTTTATTGCACAATTGGGATAATATTTTGTTGTTTTAGGGTTATAAATTGTAATGCCCATTTTTCCTAATTTATACCTAGGTTCATATATTGCATCATAATGGCACAATCATAAATAAGGACAAACCGTATTACAACCCCTCAATTTTTACTTATAATAACATAGTAATTTAAAAAAATAATAACTAAATACTTTACATTCAATCCATAGAAACATACTTAACAACTTATCCAAATGATAAGAACAATAACAATTCCAAATTCAAATACTGTAATGTAACATAGCTTATTACAAGTGTAAGTAAAGTAAATACATTAGGGCTTAGCCATGTCTGGTCCAATAATACAATAACTCTTGTTCAAATATATTATAATTGTATTTCCTTCAAGTATTCAACATTAATAATAGAAATATATACCATGCCCTCTGGATCTCGATTCAAACCAACTTATGTATATCTGACAATCTCAAGTGTGGTCTCCAAGTAAGTCATATTGATGTGGGGAGGGAGAGCATCATTAGATTTATTTTCCACACCAACCATGGACCAATGATCCCCCACACTAATCCCATCAGGGAAAGGCCCTCCCTTCACCGATGGGTAGATAGTGATGATGTGGGAAACTAGAAGACAAGTAAGTACCCAAGTGTGTATGATTTCTAAAACTAAACATGCAGTGTATCATAGAAAACCCATTTTATTACAAGATATCACACTGACATGTAAATCATACATACTATAAGATAATGTCTCATATACATTATTTAACCATAAGATTCATATTAATTACATCCTCCTAGCAATCATATCACATCACATGCTAAACATAAAGGTAAGCAAAGTGTAAAATTATTCCATCAACACATGAATGAATCTTAAATTATTACCTATCCCAAACCATAAATAATGCCTACAATTTATACCACTTGGGTATAATTCACATTTAAATTGTAGTTTCTCAACTACCACAATAAGATCCATACTGCTACACCTCATGATATCCCATATTATCATAGTCTAGTGTTCTAAGACATAACTACTAGTTTTCCCATAATCAGTCATATAAAGAAGTCATAAATACATGGAAATATAGGTTTTTATTCAATCAACTAAATATATCAAAACAAGTCATAGTTTCCAAAAATACATAATAGTATTACCTAACATTCATTACTCTTTCAAGATTGTATGCACACAAACATGATGTCCTACTAACTATCATTAAACATACATTTACATATGTGTGGGTCTGAACATAACAATTATAGCATGTACCCTCTGAGTAAACATACTTTAATATAGTATGACTCTATTACATCCCATACTATCATAGTTCACAATAACATCTCTACTCATAACCAAACTTACAATTCCAAGAGTCAACAACCCACACTCATAAATAATACTCAAGCAGGTATGAGTTATACCACCTGAGTATGCCCTAGATTTACATTTTATAACATATAGGCATGCATCTCAAAGCATCATTTTACTCTATAAAAGATTAATCATTTTCACATATTGATACTCTCATAATATAAATTGTACACAAGTTTTAATCACTAATAGTTATCATAATATCAGATAACTCTAAATCAAGTTAAACCTCATAAATAAAATAGGCAACTCAGGTACCAATTTGTATTCTTCTCAATATGTTCAAGTCTAAATAATAAACTTAATAATTTATAATCATAACACACCTCATGCATATGTATTCGAGTGTTCTATTATGCAAGAAATATGTGCTTATATAAAAAGGTTAAGTTATACTAACTTACAAAGTTATATTCACATCTTTAGAATAGTTTCAATATAACTATAAAGGTATACATTGTCCCTACTCGGAATGCATAGAAAATCTAGATATTTTACTATCCACATAGCTTCTTATTTTCCTTTAAAGGTATACCCTCAGAATTAGGATAATTCCATAATATGCTTGAAATAAAATACACAAATCACATAATATATTTCTCAAGGCCAAATGTCACACTTATCTAATAAAAAATTGGCTCAAAGATCTCATACAAAAACCCTTTCTAAAAGATCCCAACCTATTTTCCTATCAATTTACAAACATTGATATAAATGTTTATGTACCTACAAGGACACCAATTAACTCAGTCTTTTAAGAACTAAAATAATAAGTATCAAGGTTATATAACCAATCCACTATTATATTTTATATTAATGACTTTTTGCCCCCTTAGTTGACACAGATGACCAATTATGTTAAGAAGATTCCCAAATTTATAGTCAATGAAATGCACAACTATACAATAATTATTTATGGCCTTTTAAATTTTGAGTGCATGAAATGGATACACGTGGAAAATGGAATCCAATTCAAATATTGATTTATAAATAATTTTAATGACTATGTTTTGATGTAATACCAACATATTGCTACTAAAAACTAGAAAAAAAATGCTTGCACCAATATCATAAATATATCCATGATGCCCATATCTTTAAACAAGATAAATAATATACAATGATTAACTCACAACTCAGTGACCTAATAATTATACACTCAATGTTTATTACTATTAACTCAGTGTTTCATTTAACTAAGAGTATTATTTAACTCAACATTTTAATTATTATAAGGACCCCATGATAATCACTCTCATTTTTAAAATGTAACTCAGGTTCATAGCATAACTTGGGTTGGTTGTGCTAGATGCTCAAACCACAATATAGAAATCTGAGACAAAAATAAAGTTCCACCAAACATTCAATCTTGTAATAAAGAAGAAACATAGTCTCTTCCTACATTTACTATTTTATACTTAATCGAGTATAAAGAGCATTCTAACATTCAATTACTTATTCATATATCAAATTGATGGATAATATTTTAATTAAGTTTTTATTTTCCACAAGTCACTATATTAATCTTAACTAGTATTTTATTACTAAACTCTTTGCTTGGATACCTATTTGAATTGTTGCATTCTTTTATTTTAAAAAAAGAATCATCCTTAATATAATTAATGCTTAATACATATGGTCATTTCATTTATTAAAATTTAACAAGGAAATTTTCTAATATGTTTTTTCCATGCATAGTAAATAAGAAGAAATGGGTGAGGTTTCCATTGAATGAAAAGCAGGGATGAAAATGCCATATTCAAAATTTACCATATTCCTACAATTTTTCCATTTTGTTATACATAATTTTTGTTATGGTTAATTCATTGCATAATATATATAGGGTCACTATATATTGGTAAATTAATGGTCTATTGATACGCAATGTAAATAAACTAATTATTCCTTACATCTAAACTCTAGAAAAAAAACTAATAATGCAAAATTGGATGAGTTATTCTCTAAATCAAGTTGAGGAATCACAGACCATACCTCATATGATGACCATCCCCATAAGTATTTTTTATAATATTTTTTTTGGCTTTCAATAGTTATTTTATTTTATTTTGCACTACTTACATCGTGGGGGAGTCAACAGAGCTTGGTTTAGACACCTCTGTTGTCCTAGTGTACAAGCCATGTCTGAGTGGATTTAATCCCCCCCATTCATGACTACCATGGAACCTGTTAGCCATTTTTCAATCCCAGGTTTAACATATTTTATTTTGTCTAGGTGCAACATTCTATTTTTTTATCCCCATAGCAAAAAGATTTCAAATGTTTTTTTCCCTTCAAAGCCTTTGGTTCAATCTTTTTTCAAGTGTTATTTTGGTCTCTTTTCACATTTGTTTATTTATTTTGATGAGGTTTTCTTCAAGTTTTTTGTCCAAGTCTCAAAGGAATTCTTTCAAACTTTTTGTTTGAAATAAAAAGTCTAAAGGAATTATTTCAGACTTTTTGTTTCGAATAAAAAGTTTGAAACAATTCTTCATTGCAACTTTTCTGAAGGAATTCTCCTTTGCAAAATTTTTGAAAGAATTCTTCCTTGCAACTTTTATAAAAGAATTCTCCTTTGAAACTTTTTTTAAATAATTATTCCTTGCAACTTTTTTGAAGGAATTGTTTTAGACTTTTGTCTAAAACAATCTTTCTCAAGGGTACATTATAGATTGCCGAATGGTTTTTTCTCATGGAAGTGTCCTTTTCAAAATTGTTGAAGGATATTTTCACTCCAAAGTTTCCTTCAAAAAAATTATAAATGGACACTTTCAAAATTCTGAAGGGACACTTGTAACATTTTTGAAGGGTCTTTTCTCAAAAATTGGTCACTTCATTTTGTCAAAGGAATTCGTCACTTTCAAAAGCCTGAAGGAATTGGTCACTTTCAAATACCTGAAGGAATTGGTCCATTTCAAAAAGTCCAAAGGGACACTTGGGAAAAGTTTGAAGGGTATTTTAATTCAAAAGTGTCCTTTGAAAAAAGAGCAAAGGGAATAGTTCATTTTTTTGACAGGCATCTTCCAAAAGTCTAAAGGGTCTTTTTGTTGCAAAAGTGTCTTTCAGAAAAAGTTTGAAGGGACATTTAAAAAAGTCTAAAGGGACACTTGGGAAAATTCTAAATGGAATTTTCAAAACCTTTGAAGGGTCACATTTCAAACAAAGTACCCTAAACCCAAGGTCTTGAAGGGTATTTTTGTGCTAAAGTGTCCTTCAAGAAAAAGTCTGAAGGGTATAAAAACTTGTGCAAAGTCTATAGAAGGATTACTGAAGGGCATGTTGATCAATCTGAAGGGACACTTTCAAAAATTCCAAAGGGTATAGACACTCCTGTAGAGTCCATAGAAGGATTGCTGAAGGGCATGTTTGAGTAGTCTGAAGGGAGGACACTAGAAGAGAGTCTGTAGAGAGATGGTTTTGAAGAAAAGGCAATCCAAAAAGTCCATAGAAGGATGGCTTTGGAAAGTCTGTAGAAAGATGGTTTCATAAATTCTGTAGTTTGGAAAGTCCATAGAAGGATGGTTTTTAAGGGAGAAAATAAAATGCCAAAAGGAAACGCCTCTGAAGGAATTGTCCAAGAAGAATGATGGTTATATGAACATCAACTTCAAGAGGATGGAATAGTCATTGGTGTTCAAACAAGAGGAATCAAATAAGATCCAAGGGCTCACATTCTCCATCCACCAAATCCCATTAAAAGGTTCATCTCACCATTGATCAAACCATGATCCATGCCATTTATGATGGCAAATCAAAAGGAGCAAAAGACTTGGTCAAGCTAGAATGAGTTTCAAAGGATTCTAACAAATGCCATGGAGGTATGCATGTAGATTTTAGGTGACACCTCTCCAAGGCCAAAAAGAATGAAAGTGATTCTTATCCATGCCATTGCACACCTTAATGAGCCAATGGGAAGTTGTTAGGCATCAGGACAAATCTAAAACAAGTGATATGTCATTTTCATAATTGATTGATGCCATTACCTAGCTCAAAAATATATGTTTCTACTAGTGTAACCATTGGGAAAGCATCTTTGAGAGAGTAAGTTAGCTGCGTAACCACTAAAGGTGACATGGATCAATAAAATGGACCAAATGAGCACCATTTGAAAAGATGGTTATAGCTGAAGATGGAGATTTCTAATAGATTGATTCCCTCTCTTGGCACTAAAGGGCTCATCCTCCCACTTCCTCCTTAGTATATATCAACCCTTTGGATAGTGTAAAAGGAGACCACAAAGAGTATGGTGAAGCCCTGATAGAATGATATCTCACTTTTAAGCATTAGTACAAGTCTTTTTCTTGGAAGTTATAAGCAATTACCTAAGTGTGTAAGTGATGTATAGTGACAAAAAGTGATGGTTTTCATCCTTCTATCCTTTATCCTTCATGCTTAAGCAAGGGTTCTAGGTCTAATAGGTCATATAGATTTCATCCAAGTGTGTTGAATTTTTGCATGGGTATAACTATTCTTGTAATGTACAAGTTGTCTTTCAATTCATTTACCTTGTGTCATTTCATACATCTCATCTCTCTACTAAATACTTGTGTTAGAATCTTTACAACTTATAAATAATTTGTGTATCTTCTTGTATCATGAAATAGGGTATGATATTCATGTGGAAGATAATCTTGGTGCATCATCATTCTTAGAATAGGTTTTATTTATGCAATTTATAACTCTCTTCCCTTTAATCAAATTGGTTTAGATAGAGGTTGTTTTGTGTAGATACATTCAAGGAGCTAGCCCTTTAAATATAGAGGTTCATTTCCTCTATAGGTATACCCACATGCCTAAAAATGTCCCAACATTTCCCAAATCTGGAAGAGGATTGAACACTCTCTTCTAAGGTGCAATATTTGGAGACAACATTTTTGGCACGCCTGATGGGACCAATTATTTACATGTCAAGGTGACTGTTGTCTTGATAAGCCTAGGGTTGTAGAAATATCCTTAATCTAGCATTTGGTGACTCTAAAAGGTGAGAATATCTATTCTAGATCAAGTTTCCCACATTATACTTCATGGTCCTCACTAGGTCATCTAGGACTTTTGATCAAGCCCCTTTAGATGAAGCTCTTCTTGAAGAACAATGCCCTAAACCATTCCTAGCACTTAGAGATCCTTGTAAAGGAGGTTTTGGAGAATAATAATAATGATAATTTAAGGAAGTTGGAGAAATAGGAGATTAAGAGGAAAGAAGATAAATGGAGAGGCAACCACCTTTCTCAGCCTTCAACACTCAAAATCCAATTGACCTTCTTGCATATGACCCTATTCCTCCCAATGCTACCAAGAGGCTCCCTGGTTTCAATGGAGAGGGTCCTATTACCCCATCTGAGCATATTAGAGACATTTCAAATTTTTGTAACTTCCATAATGTCACCCAAGCCAACATAGCCATTAGATTACTTGTTATGTCTCTAAAAGGCAAGGCACTTGATGGGTATAAGACTTTAGAAGGTGGTTGCATTACAAGTTGGGATGGCTTTGGGGAATTTTTGGTAACTAGATTTGAGAATAAGAGTGACCATAACTCACTAATCCATCAGTTGAACATGATAAATAAAGGTCCTAACAAATCTATGGGATATTTTAATGAAAGATTTCAAAGTAATTGCCGTAGGTTGTCGCCTATCATGAGACCTCCTATAGCTTTGTATTCCCCACTTATCTCAAAGGTATTGGTACTGATGTGATGGTGATGTTACAATTAATGGGAGGAATCACTCTACCAGATGGATATGAGATAGTTATTGAAGTTGAGAATAGCTTAATACAAGCTAGAAAGCTACCTCTAAGATTTTTCATGCCTTTGTTGTCTCATAATTTGGTTAAAGTTCCAAGCGTAGCAAAATTTCCTAATGTTAATGTCAAGCTAAGAACCTTTCCTAAGAATATGGATAATGTTGTGGATAAAGATGAAGAGATTATATCATTATGAGCTCAGCTCAAGCAAGCTCAATTTTAGACAAGTACTCCACCTAACCATCAATATTATCCTCAATAAGGCTATAGAGCCCCACCCCAATACAAATACCAAGGAAGAGGATAGGGTCATCAAGGTTTTAATAGGTATCCCAATGCCTATAATCCTAATCCCACTCCTTCCATGAAGGCTATTGTTCTAGTACATGCTAACCTGGTCTAAGGGGAGGATCATTTGGACCAATGGGGACAACCTCAAGGTTAGTCTATGCATGATGGTGGAGAAGACAACCAAGATTTTGTGGAAAAAAAAGAAACTACTCCTTACATGACATCAAAAGAAGTGAATCCCAGTTAAAGGGATATTCATAGAGAAGGTAGTAGCCAAAGTGTAGGTATGATGAACTTTCAAGCTAAGGATGATTATGTGTTGAATCAAAGAACATAAATTATAGCCAACACAAGAGCCAAGAAGAGTGATATAAGAGATGTTCCAAGAGTAAATGTGACTCCAATTGATGTCTCTCCAAGGCCACAAAGTGTGAATCTTAGTGTAATACCTACTACTAGTCATGTTCCTCAACAAAGTTAAAATGTAAGTAGGGTTGTGAAGCCTAAAATGCAATAGGTTAAAACTCCCTCACTACCTTCAAGAATGCAAGAAAGGGTGAATACATCCCCTCTAAACATTTTTTATTCTTTGAAGAATGCCAAGATAAACTTATCCCTTTAGGAAGTCTTGCATATGCCTGGTCAAAAGGATTTTTTACAAGAATAACTAGCGAACATTCATGTAGCCCCTCAAAATTCAAAACATAGTAGTGTACCCTTACCAATTCTCCAAGTCATGTCTTATATCCCTCCACAAAGTCTGAAAATCCTCCACCCTTCTACCTCACACTCATTGTGGGAGACAAATTGGTTCATAATTGTATTATAGATAGTGGAGCTAGTACCACTGTCATGCCTAAGGTGGTGGATGATAAATTTGGATTGAAGTATAAACCATATATTAAAGGTGTGTTTTATCTTGATGAGAATTCAACCAAGATAGTGGAATTGGTTAGAGGCCTGAAAATTTTCCTACATGATTGCCCAACTTTCCCAATTTTATAAGATGTTGTGGTAGTAGACCTTCCAGCCCATTTTTCTATCTTCTTGTCAAGGGAATTCATAGCTAATATAGGAGGGTACCTTTCTACTAACTGGTCTTTTCTAGCTTTTAAAAAAATATATGGAACCAAGGTGAGTATATGGACTCAGTCCTTAGCAAGGTTTCATATTGAGCCATACATGGAGACAAGTTCAAATCAGAATTATCTAATTAGTAAAGAGGAAGAAGGTTTCATGGATGGTGAAGTATCCTCCCCCCTTGAAGGTATTTTTGATCTTTTCTTTGATAAGTCAAACTCTTAAATTCATGGATTTGATTCATACACTTTCATAGAAGAGATTGATTTGGGAGTTTATTGTATGCATGAAAAGGATGTTTCAATCCCTTCACTCACTAATGAAGATCATGAACTTGAAGGAATATGGGAGATGTTTTTTGTTGGATTAATAAAAAAGGTAGGTGAAAGAGCTGGTATTATGTCAGTTTATCCATTAAATAATAAATACTAATCCTCATATAGATTCCACTTCAGCTGCACCTACAATGTGGTAGAATATGAAGGCCTAGTTCATGGCCTCCAATGGGCAAAGAAGAGAGGGATCAAGAATTTGAAATTTTATGGGGATAGTGAATTGGTCATCCATCAAGTGAGAAATAAAGCTAAAGCCAATAATCCCTTACTTAAATCCTAAAAACATAGGGTATGGGACCTCTTTGAAGACTTTGATGCCTTCAACATACAACCCATACAAAGGGATTCAAATAAACATGTTGATAGATTGGCTACAATAGGATCATAATTTGATGCATTTGCTGATGTAGAAAAAGAGAAAGATCAGTCTCATATCAAGGTCATTGTGAGATCTTATATTCTAGATAATGAAGTGTCATGGTAAGTGTTTGAAAGTGATGAACACATTTCACACTTCTTACAAAATGAGGTAGGATTTTCCCCAAGAAACCAAAAGATATTGCATGATCAATATGAAGAATAAGTTATTCAGCTGAAGACAAATAAGATACCTAAGGGGTTCATTACCTTGGAGATTTTTTTCAATGAAGATGATCAAAATAAGAGAGAAAGAGTGAGCATGTCAAAAAAAGAGGAGAACTATGAGAGAGTCATGATTTACAAGGACAACCTCCTGAAAATTGGTAAGGTATGTTCTACATCTGAGAGGCGGGACTTTATTGAATTATGTAAATAATTCCATGACAACTTTTCTTGAAATACAAATATTTGAAAGGGTTTGATCCAATTTTAGCTCATCACACCGTTGAGTTAGAACCTAGAGCTAAACTAGTCAGGCAAAAATAAAGGCTTATTAATCTTAAGATAGAGGAGCTCATGAAGAAAGAGCTAACGAAGTTGATTAAGTCTAGGATTATTTTTCCTATCAAACACTCAACTGGGGTGGCTAATATTGTACCTGTAAAAAATAATAATGGAGAGATTAGACTGTGTGTGGATTTTTTGAGATCTTAATAAAGTGTCTCTCAAGAATCATTACCCACTACCTTCCATGGAACAAATTCTACAAGTTATTTCAGGTTCTCAATGCTTCTCATTTCTTGATGGTTATTTAGGTTACAATCAAATACTAGTGAATGAAGAGGATTAGTTCAAGATAGCCTTCACTAAAAAATGGGGGACCTTTGCCTATAATAAGATTCCACTTGGTTAATCCAATGCTAGAGCTACATTTTAAAGAGTAATGGACATGGATTTTAAAGGTTTGATCAATAAGTTTTTGCTTGTGTATCTTGATTATATAACCATTTTTTTTAAGGATGCTACTGATCATATGAAACATCTAAGGTAGGTGTTTGAGAGGTGTAGGGAGTATGGAATATCCCTTAATTAAAAAAATTGCATCTTTGTTGTCCATAAAGGTAAGTTATTGGGTCATACTATCTCGATAGAAGGCTTGTCTATTGACCCCGAGAGGATTGAGGCTATTCTAGGGTTGTCTTTGACTCAAAAAGAACCAAGCTTTTGTTTAGACAAAGGAAGGTAAGAGTAGTTTTGAGGCAATCAAGAAAGCAATTACATAATCTCCTACTCTCTTGAACCTAAACTTTCCCAAATATTTCATACTCTATACCTTTTCTAACCTTGATATAATCTCAGCTATGCTTATGCAAAATAATGACGAAGAGTTAGAGCAACCAATTGCATTCTTCAGCCAAGGATTAGAAGATTATGAAGTCAAGTATACATTTGTTGAGAAGCAAGCTCTAACAGTGATAAGAGGATTGAATAAATTTATACACATGGTTTCAAATAACAAGATACATGTCATGGTTTCTCATCTTAGCACCAAGGAGTTTCTCTTAAGCAAAGACCTTAATGAAAGGAGAGATGGGTGGATTAAAAAAGTGATAGAGTATGATGTGGATATTAAGGTTTCAAAATTGGTAAGAGGAAAAGGGTTATGTGAGCATTTAGCTTCAGATTTATAGGAGCCAAAGGAGGAAGTCTTGATCAACTAGGTTTAATCACAACCAACTGATCATGTGCAAGTTCAAAGTTAGACACAAGACATCATTAGTTTTATTCAAAATGGTGGGTGTCCCAATAGATTGAACAAGTCTCAAAGGAGATATTTTAGATTGCATACCATTCCCCATTGTGTTATAGATGGTGTTCTCTTTAGAAAAGACATGACTGGTGTGTTGTTAAGGTGTGTTTATAGTCATCAGTTTAATATTCTATTGGAAAAGTTTCACAATGGTGTAGATGGAGTTTATTTCTCTCCTAGGATGACTGCTACAAAGATAATGAGGGATAGTTACTATTGGCCTAGTATTTTTAAGGAATGGTACCCTTGGGCTAAGATGTGTCCTCAATGTGCCTTCTTTGTAGGAAAATATAAACTTGCATCCCTTCCATTGAATCCTACCCAAGTAGACCAAGATTTCATGCAATGGGGCCTTGATTTCATTGGTATGATTAACCCTTCATCAAGTGCTAGACACAAATAGATATTGACTACTACAAATTACTTCACAAGGTGGGTAGAGGCTATTTCTTTAAAGGAGGCAAATGAAAATGCAATCTTGGAGTTATATGAGAACATTATATATGGGTTTGGGGTTTCCCATGTTATCATTTTTTATAATGTACTTACTTTCATAAGTGCTAAAACTTTTGATTGGGCAAATAGGAATGGATTTTACTTGAGTACCTCATCTAATTATTACCCTCAAGGTAATGGATTGGTTGAGTCTACTAACAAGAATCTCATCAAGATCATCAAGAGGACATTGGAGAGGAATCAAAGAGCATGGCACAATAAGTTAAAGATAGCCTTATGAGATAATAGGATTACTCCTAAGAGATCAATTAGTAATTCTCCCTTTATGATTTTTTATGGGAGAGAGGCTAGGTTGTCCATATCTCAAGAACTCCCTACTCTAGAACTTGCACAATAGTTGGAACCACTTTAGAATACTTTAATGGAAGTTAGATTGTCATAACTAATGTAGCTATAAGAAATAAGAGACAATGCACACAAGACCATGGAACATTACCAAGTACTCATGAAGAAGTCCTTTGACAAGAGAGCAAGTGCAAGAGTGTTCAAGGAGGGTGACTTGGTTCTGAAATGGGATAAGGACAAAGAAAAACTAGGTAGACAAAGATTTTGACACTTTTTGGAGTGGCCCTTACATCATTTGTAGGTGTAAGTAAAGCAACTCTTTCCAACTGACCAAGATGAATGGAGAATAATTGCCTATCCCTATGAATGGGATACATCTAAAGTTATGTTATTAGTCCTTGCAAGTTTATTTTGTAAATAGTAGTTTAGGTGTGTGTTTTATTTGGTTTGATATTATGTTCCCTAAGTGCATTGTAGCACAAGTGTGTTTCCTTCCTTTTGTTTGGTGTGTGTCTCTACCTTGTGCTTGTGAATCAATCCAACTTGTGTTTTTGAGCCAAGGTCTATTCAAGTCATTTTTGGGTGCCTATATGCGTGAATCCATGCCTAATGGAAGGAGTTAGGCAAATTGTATTAGGCATAGCAGTCATGCCTCCCCTTGGAATCACCAAGAATGTTAGCCATTTTTCACTCCCAGGTTTTACATCTTTTGTTTTGGCTAGGCACAACATTTTATTTGTTTATCCCCATAGTAAAAAGATGTCAAATGTTTTTTCCCTTCAAAGCCTTTGGTTCAATATTTTTTCAAGTGTTATTTTGGTCTCTTTTTGCATTTGTTTATTTCTTTCGGTGAGGTTTTCTTCAGGTTTTTTGTCCAAGTCTCAAAAGAATTCTTTTGGACTTTTTGTCTCAAATAAAAAGTTTGAAGGAATTATTTCAGACAAAAAGTTTAAATGAATTCTTCCTTACAATTTTTTTGAAGGAATTCTCTTTTGCATATTTTTTGAAAGAATTCTTCCTTTCAACTTTTCTGAAAGAATTCTCCTTTGCAACTTTTCTAAAATAATTCTTCCTTGCAACTTTTCCAAAGGAATTGTTTCATACTTTTTTCTAAAATAATATTTTTGAAGGGTACATTACAGATTATCTAAGGATCTTTTCTCATGGAAGTGTCCTTTTCAAAATTATCGAAGGGTATTTTTCCTTCAAAGTGTCCTTCAAAAAAAGTTTGAAGGGACACTTGCAAAATTTCCAAAGGGTCTTTTCTTGAAAATTGGTCACTTCATTTTGCCAAAGGAATTGGTCACTTTCAAAAGCCTAAAGGAATTGGTCACTTTCAAAAAGTCCAAAGGGACACTTGGGAAAAGTCCAAAGGGTCTTTTTCTTCAAAAGTGTCCTTTGAAAAAAGAGCAAAGGGAACAATTCATTTCTTTGAAAGGCATCTTTCAAAAGTTTGAAGGGTCTTTTTGTTGTAAAAGAATCCTTAAAATTTTTTTTGAAGGGACACTTGGGAAAAGTCTAAAGGGCCTTTTCAAAAGCTCCAATGGGTCACCTTTCATACAAAGTGCCCTAAATCTAAGGTCTTAAATGGCATTTCGATCCCAAAGTGTCCTTCAAGAAAAAGTCTAAAGGGTATAGACACTTGTGCAGAGACCATAGAAGGATTGTCGAAGGCAAATTTGAACAATCTGAAGGGACACTTTCATAAAGTCTGAAGGGTATAGACACTCCTACAGAGTCTATAGAAGGATTTTTGAAGGGCATATTTGAGAATTATAAAGGGAGGACACTAGAAGAGAGTCTGTAGAGAGATGGTTTTAAATAAAAGGTAATCTAGAAAGTCTATAGAAGGATGGCTTCAAAAATTCCATAGAAAGATGGTTTCAAAAATTCTATAGTTCAAAAATTCCTGTAGAAGGATGGTTTTGAAGGGAGAAAAGATAATTCCCAAAGGAAATGCCTTAGAAATAATTGTCCAAGAATAATGATGGTCATATGGACGTCAACTTAAAGATGATGGAATAGTCATTAGTGTTCAAATAAGAGGATTCAAAGTAGATCCAAGGGCTCACATTCTCCATCCACCAAAGCCCATCAGAAGGTTCATCTCACCATTGATCAAACCATGATCCACATCATTTGTGATGGCCATTGAAAAGGATAAAAATACTTGGTCAATTTTGAATGAGTTTCAAAGGATTTTAACAAATTTCATGGAGGCATACATGTAGATATTAGGTGATACCTCTCCAAGGCCAAAAAAAATGAAATAAACTCTTCTCCACACCATTTCACACCTTGGTGAGCCAGTGGGAAGTTGGTAGGCATCAAGACAAATTTGCAACAAGTGGTATTTCATTTGTATAACTGATTTATGCCATTACCCAACTCAAAAATATCTATTTCTACTAGTGCAAGCATTGGGAAAGCATCTTTGAGATAGAAAGCTAGCTGTGTAACCATTGAAGGTGACATGGATCAATAAAATGGCCCAAATGAGCATCCATTTGAAAATATGGTTGTGGTTGAAGACGGAGAGTTATAATAGATTGATTTCCTCTCTTGGTGCTAAAGGGCTCCTCCTCCCACTTCTTCCTTGCTATATATACATCCCTTGGGCTAGTGTAAAAAGAGACCACATAAAGTACGTTGAAGCCCTACTAGAATGATATCTTACCTTTAAGAATTAGTACAAATCTTTTTCTTAGAAGTTTTGAGTAATTTCCTAAGTGTGTAAGTGACATATAGTTACAACAAGTGATGGTTTTCATCCTTCTATCCTTTATCCTTAATACCTGAGCAAGGGTTTTGGGTATAACAGGTCATATAGAGTGCATCTAAGTGTGTTGAATTTATACATGTGTATAACTATTCTTGGAATGTACATGTTGTCTTTCAGTTCATTTAGCTTGTGTCATTTCATACATCTCACCTCTATACTGAAATACTTGTGTTAGAATCTTTAGAGCTTGGAAATAGTCTATGTATATTACTATATCATGCAATAGGGTATGATATTCATGTGGAATATAATCTTGGTGCATCACCATTCTCAGAATAGTTTTTATTTATGCAATTTCTAACTCTTTTCCCTTCAATCAAACTGGTTTAGACAAAGGTTATTTTGCATAGATACATTCAAGGAGCCAACCCTTTAAATATAGAGGTTCATTTCATCTATAGGTATACCCACATGCCTATAAATTTCCCAACATTGTCCAAATTTGTAAGAGGATTGAACACTCTCTTTCAGGCTACAAGATTTGGAGACAACAAAACCTCCTATCTAAAAGTGGTAGCACTGCAGATGTAATCCCCCTATGAAATAAAAGAGCTTTTCCCAATGATTTAGAGAGTGGCTGGCTAAGGATATAACTTCTAACTACATAATATATAATCATGGGTCATATATATTCCATCTCTCTATCATCATCATCCCTTTTCCATGCATAATTCCTTATCCTATAATAATCTTAATCCTTACATTGAAATCACTGCCACTTCACATTCATTTTAATTTACTTTAAAAAAAATCATGCATGTTTATTTCTAAGATCAAATCCACTATTAATTTTATCAAACTTTACTTTACCCATCTTTAATTGAGGGTTTTTATTCTTTTTTTTCCTATAATGCATAGTTTGACACTTTTTTCTAATTAGATTAAAATTTTATTTATCTTGAGTTACTTTAATTTTTTATTTCATATCCTTGAATTAGTTTTGAGCTTATTGTTTTTGTAATTCATGCATGTTTAAAACTTTAAGTTTGAGGCCAAGTTAAATTTATAACTAAATTCCTCTTTAGATTAGGCTTTACTTTTAATGAAACACCATTAGTTAAAGTCATCTATAATATAACTTAGGATTTTAATATACCCAAACAACAACAATAAAAAGGTACATGCTAACAACTATAAAGATAATGTCTTAAATTATTTCATCTTTACAATGGTAGCATTTTTAAAACAACATTTAGACCAAAACTCATGATACTAAGTTGTTAACATAATTTATGTCAAGTCTGATAAACATATATAAACTAATTGTATTGTCTTTCAATACTCTAATAATTTTGTATTAAGTCCAACTATAGGTACTGGGTTTTTGAATATTTGATCATTAGTCTATAACCAGTTGCAAGATAGCTAAAAGAATACCATAATGATCGTTTAATCATCCACTCACACAAACATAGTTAACACAACAAACATAAATAAATCACCATATAAATATAACTATAGGTAGTATCATGATGAAATCACTTAATTAGATCAACCATAAGAATAAACCATAATACAAGCATATAAATATATATATATATATATATATATATATATATATATATATATATATATATATATATATATATATATATATATATAATCACTCAAAAAAAAACTATCTAGATCAAATAGAGAGTTAAACAAGTTATTATGTTATGATGTGTGTGTTGGGTCACTAGCAACTCCTTTGACACCCCCCCCCCCCCCCCCGCCCCCCCAATCATCCCATCTATTCCATCCTCTCTGATGATGCTCTTTCTCATCATAATCAGAGGGTAGGATCAATCCTGCATCCACCTCCCAATAAGTAGGTAGTTAGGCTGATCCATCATAAATATCATCCAATGACACAAAACTAAAAAATACATACCCACAATGTATATAATAATAAAATACAACTATCCTATCATGTATACTAATCAACAATTTCACTATCCCATTACAGTATATGTCATAAATCTCAAATCAAAGCAATAGTAATCAACTAATAACCTTATTAATCCATGGATTCAAAGGTTATAAATCATAGGGTGAAATCAAGATGTAACAAAACCTCTAGATATAGGGCCAACAATACATAATTTCAATTATTAAATAACATGTTTTCAAAAAAATTAACCAAGATTCCACCATTCTTTTATATCTAACAATGGAGGTCATGGTAGTCTGCAATGCAAAAAATTTATGACAAATAATTTGTTAAATTTGTATTCTCTCATAAAGTGTGGTGTTGTTAATGTTATCCTATCCATCAATTTATTGTTCACTACAAATTCTTTTATGTTTCATATATTGGACATGCAACAAAAAATATGTAAGTACCAAGTACAATAATGCTATAATATAGGTGGATGGACCTTGATAATGATATATAAAACTTAATTTTAGACATAACGAGATCAAGCAGAGGATCAAATATGATAGGGTTTAATGGCATCAAGTTCAAGCATATATAAAATCCTTGCATGACCAAAAATGAAGAGAGAAGAAAGAAGACAACAAAGTGTTATTTAAGGGTCTTCATGTATCAAGATGCAAAATAATAATGACCAAGGCATGCTTCAAGCTTGGGAAAATTTTATATAATATCTCTTGCCTTGGGGTTAAATTATTCCTTGTTGTTAAAATTTACAACAAGATTCAAGATTTAATTAATCCATATGGGGATGAACTCACACTATTTGAAAAATTACAATGAAATATTTTGATAGTTGACACGTGAACTATTTTTCAAAATGACCATACTAGTTAGTAGAATCATGGAATGTGATATTTTAGACTAGATGGCTTAGAGTGATACTTTAGTAAAAAAATAACATAATGCACATTGATGCACATCAAATGTTGGATAAAATACCTCTATGAACCAAAATCTTTCAGACTAAAATACCACTATGAATCATGTTCTCATAGATTTATTTGCCTTTACAAATCATGACCTTTTAGATTGTGATTATGGTTTGAAGTTATTTTGATTAGTTTATACTTTTATTCATTCCACCACTCTTGATTAAGTAGTACACAACATTGAGGGTTTAGTTGGAGGAATTATTATTATCACTTATGCATAACGTATAGTTCTTTTCAGAACCAACATCATAATAGAACATCACTTTATAACATAGAAACTCAATAATTATATGGAGTGGTTGTATAATATTCACTCTAAGGGAGGATAGAAGAGCTTCCTAGACAAAAATATAATTTTTAGCATAGGATATAACTATTAATAGATTATAAAAACACTTTTTAGTTGAAAAACACATCTCAATAACATGTTAGATTAATATATAATAATAAAATAGAATAACACATGGTATTATCCATGGAGGAAGAGGATGTTAGAGGTCATTGTGTTAAGATTTGTATCTATTTGAAAGGGAAGAAGAGAATGTGGATTACATAGAAGACCCCATGAAGGTACTGTAATATTCATAGAGGATTGTTGGTTAAATAAAATAAGAGGAGATGGATTTGGTAAACTTCCTGCTAAAAGACTTGGGGAGGCGGTGCTCACTAGGTCTTAGGACCATTATTTTTTTAGGGAAAGTTTTACATTTAATTGTGTTAGTGAAATATTTTCTAACAATTTTGATGCTACAATAAAAAATTTAGAGTGGTAGGAGACAGGTTCTCTAATAAATATAAGGCAATTTAATTCTAGTCTCCAAATGGGTTTATGGATTTATGGTAGGTAGTCCTAACATGGAGGGATGTAGAGATATGTTTGATCTATATCTAGCTCATATATTAGAGGTGGATCAAGGTATTAGGAAGAATGAGAGGCTCTTAGGTGGGTTTGTCATAATTCTAGATGCATAGGGTCTTTAGTCATAAGGACTGTAAAACCTTATATTAGAGGGTAGGGTTGACACAATTTTTAAGCTGGTAGAGGTGCCTTTGGGTTGCCCAAGGTGGTTTTAGGGAGGAAAGCCTATAAGTGTATAAATCTTCACAAAAGTATGATTATATTGGTCTTGGGAAAATATGTGAAGATAGATTAAGTGTTGTAATTGACTAATACAACTTTGATTGGATATTTTTTGGGAAGAAATTTTCATAAATTTTTTTAGAATAATGGATTAATCATGTATGGCTGCCAATGCTTGGTTATTATAAATATATTATTTAGGAGTTATCTTACATTCATATTTAAAACTAAATTTGATATTAGATATATTTTGGATATGAGATGGTTTTGGTTATTGTATCCATTATCTTTAAAAAAGTGGACTCTAGGTTTTGATCTTCACATGATGAGATCCTTGATTATTCTAGTTTGTGTTAAGCTACCAATTTTCCTCTATAATTTTATTCATTGGAGGTATTTAAGGCCATAGGATATAGTATGGGGACCTTTTTAGAGGTCTATGAGAGTTACTAGAGGCAACTCTCTAGGACAATGACAAAAATATTGATGGATTTGGACTTGAAGGAGGGTTTAGATGAGGAAATAGAGTTTGATTATGGTTGTTGGAAGCATAATCAATCTTTGGAATATGAAGGAATCCCCTTCAAGTGTGATATATGTCACTATTAAGATCATTTAGCTTTAGATTTTTTACTGCATTTCTCCCATAAAGAGTGGAGGAGTAAGTTAGTTTCAAAAAATAGGAGGGTAAAGGAAAACCATTACATTCTAGCATAAAATAGTGGCAATCAACTTGAGGGGGATATGAGAGATTACTATTTAGATAATTTGGTGGAATCCCACAATTTGATAAATATACGATTCCTATAAGATCTCAACATATGAATTCTAAAGGAGTGGAAGAAGAATTGATGTTGTTAGTTGTTCATGTGCCTATGGAAGAGCTGAGGCACTCTAAGGACTCTTCTACTTGGGATGCAATGATGATGGACCCCATCATCTTAAATAATTTGAAATCTATGAGCAAGGTGTTTAATTATACTGTGGGAGGAATGATCACAAAATTATATTCAATGTAAAATCTTTTCAATGATTTTTGTACATAGGTAAGCTTTTAAAAGCTTATGAAGTTGGTTATAAAAAACCAACCAACAGGTGAAACCAACCCATAAACTAAGATAATTAAATAAATAACCTAACTAATATTTTGTATCATTAATAATCAAATAAACTCCCCATTGATCCAAAGGAGTATATAAGAAAAACATTTGAGCAATGACTCTGAAGTTATCAAAGAAACTTTAAAACAACTGCAATTAGTGCATTGTACATCATGGTACTAATCATAAATGATGTCACTTCATACATAAGATTGACATGTAAATTATGTCATAAAAATCCAATTAACATGATCAAGGCCTATTCATCCCCTATGATCAGTGTACCATACTATAGTAGAACATTATCAAGGCCTATCTAACTACATTGATGCATATAAGGCTCCACTAGAATCCCACCAAAGTGACAAACTCATAATTTGTATAATAAATCTCCTTGATGTCTAACAAGTGTTGATGGCATTTGCTCAACACTAAAGGTGCTAGCAAACCTTGTCAACATATACTATCACCAATGATTGATCAAATACCAACCAAATTCTATATCTTATCCCCTTATCAGGCAAGAGTTGAGAAGCTATGCAATGAGAGAAACAAAATCAAACAATCATGTCTACTCCATGTCATGAATATAAGATTAGAAATCCAAAAATAGAACTAAAATTAAGAACACAAGATACAAAATTTATAGTTATAATATATCCCAGTCTTGATCCTAGTAGTTAGCATAAGATGAGTGAATCACTAATCATTAAGAATAAGTTATTGGGTCCATTAGGACCATATACCTCAGCCATATAAGATGCCTCATAATCAAAGGAAGTATCATAATAACCATAATATCTATTGCTAGAATGATCCACATAATTTGCGTCAGTTTCTTTTTATGTGGAAAGCAGGGTCATCGATAAGGACATACATATGCAAGATTTCCAATACCACCACATTTAAAACATATGGGATATTTCTCGTGCTAACAATATCTAAAAGAAGTTGAATCACTGTAAAAACCACAAGAGTGAGAAGAATACCTATGGTGATGTTTTTAGTTTGAAGATCTTGGAGAGTGTCAATGAGAATGCTATGGAGACCATCTAGAATGGTGCAGAGAGTGTCTCAGAGAATGACTCAGAGAGTAATTTGAATAACGCTTCTAAAAAATATCATTGTACATGGTGATGATCTATATAATGGGACCTATTCTTTTTATAGTGAACCTCTTTAGTAGGTGTACTCTTCTTCTTTACAAACCATCACTCATGCTAAGTCAACAACTTACAAATAGAGTTAAATGTGGCACCATTAAGCTTATCACTAGGCTATATCATTTCAACAAAATTTGTGTATGTAGAACTAAGGCCATTCAGTGTGATATAAATCAACATGTCATCATCTATTTTTCCACTAGTTGTGTAGTATTCTTGTTTCAATGTTTTCATGTGGGAGAGATATTCAGATACATCTTTGTCAATGTTAATATTTTTATTAATCAACTACATTAAGATATCAATCTTATTATAGGAATTTTTTTTGTCATATAGATCCTTTAATGCTTTCTAGGATTTCCATGTACTAGTTTTAATCACCTTTATATGAATTATAACTTATTCAGTGTAAGATGCTTTTAACAATGTGAGTGCACGCTTATCACATTTTTTATACTCAACCAATTTTTTGGATTTAGTTGGTGGCACGGTCTCTTTCTCTGTGATTTCTCATAAGTAATTAAAAATTAGGGTGTTCTCCATGTTCCTACTCTATTCCTTATAGTTTTTAGGTGACAATCTACCATTTTCAAAGATCAAAATTACAATTTTGTCCATGACTTACCAAGAAGTAAAACAACAACAAAATGAATGCTATTGGGGTTTTGCCTTGACACTCATAAGTATATTCAATATACAAAATATTAAGATATTTATCAAAAATTCAATCACACCTTATATTTGTTATTAAACCCTTATGCCTCCAAAAAATAAATATTCTCCCTTCACAATTTATCCTTTCATTATTTTTCAAATAAAATCAAATAAGGTCAAGAAATAAATTTGACCAAAATATAGAAAAAATGGGTTTTTAAACCCTTGATCTCTATGTTAATAAGATACTTAAAAAAATTAAGCTATCCAACTCACATTCAAACTTATATGAGATATATCTTAAAGATAATGTTTATATTTTTTAATCAACAATTTTATGAAAAAATAAATAAGAATCTGAAAATATTATCAACACTGATTACCTTTGTCTAGTGGATCCCATAAAACCCTACCGCACCATTATTCTAATTTGGATTGGATTGATTTCTCTATGATTTTCACCGATCAAGGATTTCATCAATAATTTTGCATATATGTGAATAAAACACCTCTCAAAGCCCTAAAAATACAGTGAAATTATGGTTGAATCGCAATTTACACCATGTGAATAATGTTCAAATCCATCCATGTCATCTTCATTCATAGGATCCTTATTTTAACTACTTATTGGACATAATGAAAAATCCATCGTAAAATATCTTTTGGGCTAGCTAGTAGCTATTTTTTTTTTCAATGACATCCTCTATGATGAAAGTGGGCAATGATTCTTCTATTTATTTATTTATTTCAAAATCTGTCACTAATTATCCATGAGCATAGTACAACTGGAGGAATTTAGCTTTAATATTCTTTAAATCACCTTATATATTTTAATTCAATCATCCATTATGGATAAGTGGACCAATGCTCTGATACCACTATTCAATTTTTTTGTGGGAGGAATGATCAAAAAATTATATTCAATGTAAAATATTTTTAATTATTTTTGTACATAGGTAAGATTTTAAAAGCTTATGGAGTTTGTTATAAAAAACCAACCAATGGGTAAAACCAACCTATAAAAACAAGATAATTAAGTAAACATCCTAACTAATATTTTGGATCATGAATAATCCAACAAAATTTTGGGAGGTCCATTGTTTATTCTTTGTGAGTAGAGGCAAACCCTATTCTAAAATCAACATAGAAGTGGTTTGAATTATGGATTCATAAACAAGGAGTGGTTTATAATTATGGAAGGAAAAGAGGGTTGTTCATGGAATGTGCCACAAATTAAGAGTGTTTAATAAGTTAGGGAAGGAAAATAGAGTTGTTTATAGACTAGAATACGAATAACATGATGCACATAGAATTAGAGGGGCATATTCATGAGATGGTAAATCCGTTAAGAATCCACCACTTTTAGGGAGACCTATAAGGTCATAGATAATTTCATCTAGACATAACACGAAATATTCATTAGCTTTATTTGAATAACTTATATATCTTTTGAGATCCAAGATGGTAGACAAGTTTGTGAAGAATGGTGGCATTGAAGGGGGATTGTGTAGAGACATGGTCCAAGAGGGATATATTTTGGGAAGGGGAAGGATTTCCTTTTTTCTCATGTAAAAAACAAAGTGGTGAGATAAATATTACAAATAAAACAAAAAACTTCAATAGGGGCCCTTAAAGATGGTCAAGATCCTTAGTATTTGACCTAATGATTATCTTGTCTTTTAATATTAGAGGGTTGGGAAATCCCTCAAAAAATATGCACTAAGGAGGTTAGTGTATTATCATAAGATTGACATTGTAATGATCTAGGAGACTAAGGGGGAAGGTAAAAAGGCCATTATAGATTTTATAAAAAAAATTTAAGGAGTGGGATTTTCTCGCTATTGATTCTAATGGGCATTCTGGGGTGTTGATCTCAAAATGGTGGAATTATTATATGAGGTTGGTTAGTTTGGTCTTACTGGATTTAGGTATTGGCACTAAAATATTCCTTATATTATTGGGGGAAAATTTCTTTGTGGTTAATATTTATGGCTAATATGAGAATAGGGTGGCCTTCTGGGATGATTTAAAAGCTCAAGAATTATTGAGATCAGATAATATTTTTTGGGGGAGGGATTTAAATTTTAATATTAACAAATCTAAAGTGTGAAGTTTAGTTACTATAGTTGATCCACTACTTTATTTATTCTTGAAAATTTTTGAGGAAGTTGGGTTGGTGGATATGGAACCAATTGAGTTGGTTCTAACTTTAAGGAATATGAGAATTAGTGCATAAAGAGTGGATAACATACTAGATAGGTTATTTATCTCAAGATCTTTGTTGAATGGCTCATATAGGATCATATCTTAGGTAGAAATTAGAGAAGAGTTGGATCATCTTCCCATTGTGTTGCATATTGAAAATGAGGATATTAAACTTCTTGATTCTATTTAAACTCAATACCACATAGCTGAGGGAAGAATACTATATCAAGTTACTGGAAGATGAATGAAAAAGGTTAAGAAATCTTCTAAAAGGTGGAATTTAAATAAGCACATGGAGGATGAACATGATACTATTACTATGGAACACAAGATTTATCATTTTTACAACTAGGACTTTGAAAAGGATTTTGATGAGGATTCTAAAAAATTGTTTAAAGTTTTAGAACAAAAGAGGAGAAAATTTTTGGTGGATATTGAAGCTTAATGGAGACTTAAAATTAGAGCCTTGTGGTTGGAAAATGGTGATGAAAATACCAAATATTTCCATAACTATGCCAATCACAAAAAAAATAAAGATACTATTTTGGAAATGCATAAGGAGGATGGTCAAAATCTAGGACTTTTAAGGAGATTTAAATTATGAGGGTTTCTCAATTTGAGAAATTATACAAGGAACTATAAAGATTCAATATTATGGATACTGTTATAATCTCTACAAACTTTCCTAGTTTTGATAACAAAGATGTTAATCTGAGGTTAATGGAGGAAGTCACTAAAGAAGAGTTAAAGTCAATTTTGACATCCTTTCAAAAGGATAAAACCTTGGGCCCCAATGGATGGACAATAAAATTATTTCTTGGTTTTTGACATTATATTTGAGGAATTGCTTATGTTGGTGGAGGATTATAACATAATAGGGAAGGTTTTGGGTGCCTTCAACTCTACTTTCACTGCACTTATTCCCAAAAAGGATAATCTAGGTTATTTTGATGATTTCATGTATATATATTCATGCAATTTCATCTATAAGATCATTGATAAAATCATTACCATTACATTGAAGAAGATATTATGTAAGACTATTTCTAATGAAAAAACTAGATTTTTTCATGGCTGACAAATACATGATGCCATAGGGGTGGCCCAAGAGGAGCTCCATTCTATTAAAACTAAGAAATTGACTATTGGGATTATGAATTTATATTTTTCTAAGGCATATTATATATCTAACTAATCCACATTGGTTTTTATGTACAGATGGTGAAGTAGATCATGGGGAGTTTGACATCTATATCTTTTTCTATATTAATAAATGGTTCTACTTATGGATTTTTTAGACCTTATAAAGGATTGAGGCATGGATGTCCTCTGTTCCCACTACTATTTTTGTTGATTGATGAAGGGATAAGATATGTTATTTTGGAAGCCAAGAGACCTAGTGTGATTAGAGGGATTAATGTTGGAAGGTCCACTTTTCTTAACCATCTGCTCTTTATGGATGTTGTCTTTATGTTATTTTATGGATCGAGGAGGGATATATATAAGCTAAAAGAGTTACATGACTTATTTTATGTGGCTATTAGGATGGATATCAATTTGTAGAATTTATTTACTTCTTTTAATAGGTTAGAGGAAGATCATATGATATGGGTTATTTAGTGTCTTCCATTCCATCATATTGATTTACAAGCTATTTTTAAGTATTTGGGTTTTTTATTGAAACCAAATGACTATGGGAAAATTGACTGGAATCGGAGTATTGATAAGATTTAAAAGATAATAAATGTGTGGTGTAATATATGGTTCTCCCTTGGTAGTAGATACAATTTTAGTGAAGTCAATTTTGGAAACTATTTTGATCTATTGGATTTATTTAGTTCATATCCTAAAGGATGTACTAGATAATATTAGGAAGAGAAGTTTTAAAATCCTTTGGATGGGTAGGAAGGGAAAATATGGTATTATGTTGGATGTTGGGGCCTTAAAAATATTCATTATTTTGGGATGACATTAGCTACTAAAAGAATTTAGAGGCTTATTTCAAAGTTTGGGGGGGGATGGATATGGAATAAAATTATTATTTATAAGTATATTAAACCACTCAGTATCTAAAAATGGATAAGAATCACTAAACATACTATTCATAATGTTTATTTGGTGTGGAAGGCAACTATTCAATCCTTCCCACTTGTTAGGAATTAGTTGATTTAGAAGGTGAGGAATGAAGAAAGAGTCAAGGTTGGGGATAATCATTGGGTTGGGTTGGGTGGGGTGGAGCTCATAGATTGAATGCATACCTAATTACTATACTCCAATTGCTTTATATCACTACTAATGCACAAATCGCAAATCCCTATTCCACTAATATCTGACACCAAAGATGGAAAAGTGATGAGATGTTAGGTTTGGATAGTGAGGTTGCTATTTAGTGGGAGGCTTATGTGAAGATACTAAAGTGGATTCATGTTAAAATAAATGAAGAGGAGGATGTTATAGTATGGCCCAAAAATCCATCATTGTAGTATACTATTAGGTTGGGGTACAAGGCTATATTTACAAATGGGGATCAAGGAGCCAAATCATGGTGGTAGAAAATACTTTGGAAAGTAAAATATCCTCTAAATACCAGGGTATTTATGTGCCTAGAATTAAGATTAAAGCTTTAACTTGGGAATTATTTCAAAATAGAAGTTATCATAGACATGGATGCTATTTTTTATGTAAAATGGAGGTTGAGACCATCAATCATTTATTGGGAACATCTTCATAAATAGTCAACATTTGGGCAAAGATAGAAGGACTAACAGGCATTAGGGATTGTTGCCAAGGGACATCTATGGATGAGTGATTTGAGAAGTGGTATTTGAAGATTTAACTAATTTTTTTTAGAGCCCTACCATTGATTGTGTCTTAAGGAATTTGGCTAGTTAGTAATGTGAATATTTTTCAACATAGTTATATTACTACATTTCAATGTTCCTACCTAGTTCATTTTAATTTTGAGATATTTAAGCACTATCCTAAGATGAGGATTCCTAGATAATTTATATACCCACCCATTGATAGTTATGGTGCATGGGGATACTTTGATGGTGCTAGTCAAGGTGTACCAATGTTTTGAGAGTCTAGTGGTATCGTTTTCTTAAATTCTTTGCATTTTATCAAGTGTTAGACAAGCTTAGGAGGGACAAATAATTTTACTGAACTTATGGCCCTAAATTTTTTATTGAAATTGGTGGTGAATAAAGGGGTGGAAGAATTATAGGTTTTTGGTGACTCATATGTTGTTATAAAGTGGCTAATTGGGGTTTACAAACTTGAAAATTTGAATTTATTACCTTTGTTAAATTAGATTCATAGGATGCTATATTTTTTAATCAAAATTTCCTTCACACATGTTTTCAAGGAGCTTAACATTGTGGATGACTCTCTTTCCAAAGAGGGAATAATGTTGGAGGCAGGTAGATGGGTACTTTTAAAATTCACAAATGGGTAAAGATTATCTAAGTGTAATCTTTCTATGATTAGTAATTGAAGAAACATTACGTATAGACTAGTGTTGGTTTAGTGTTATTGAAGTGTGTTTTGTTTTAGTTTTTTTTGGGTGGGGGGTGCCCTAGGTCTGTGAACCTTATTTTTTATTCCATTTTCTGGTCCTTCAATTGTACCTTACACTTGGGTGTTGTGGTGGGAGTATTTGGGGCTTTGGTTTTTTATTTTTTATTATTACTACTGGTTTTTATCTTTTTTGGGGGGTTTCCCCCTTGGAATTCTCTTGGTAGCATTTACAAAATGCATTTTTCTATTTTTTTAATATGAAGTTGCTAAAAAAAAAAAAATTGGGGGGGCGGGGGGGGGGGGGGGGGACTTTACAATATGTTAGGTTTCTCATAATTTTTTTTTTAATTAAAATATAACATTTCAAGCTATGGTGAATAAAGTAATAAGAATAAAAAGAGAGTTGATTTCAAACAAATTAGATGTTTTCTACTTGTTAATTATTCAAATTACTTGATAAAAAAACTATTTAATGCAATATCTTATTTAATAGATCATATTTATTTTCAATAACATTAAAAATCTAATAGATAAATAAAACATACAATATAACTTTGTTTGATCGATTATATAACTAAAAAATAAATTAATGATATGTCTGATATAACCATTCGTCTAAACTTAATTGGATTGTATATAATCATAATATTTTATATTATTATGTCTCAAAACAAATACATCACTATGCATTGACTTTGACATCACAAGTTAATGGTCATTCAAAAAGTATAATCTCACATTGTCACTTAAAGAAAATAATCATTCATTATTATAAAAAAATAATTTAATAATTAAAATATTAAAAATTAAATATAAAGATATCAATGCATTAAATGTTTCAAAAATAATTATACTATATTTACCATCCCCTATAGAAGCCATTATACCTTTAGCCACCAAAAATATTGTTCAAGAGTAAAAAAAACAGAACAACGCTTAAACATTTATGATAATTATTATTCATATCTGTAAAGTATATATTACATGTAAGCCACTTCATATTTTAATAAATAAGGGATAAATCCATCAATTAAAAAATATTTTTATTATTAAGAGATAAATTTGCCAATTAAACAATTAATTGATTTGTAAATGATTAAATTTTAATTCACTACATCAAAAGGTTCTGAATACACATATTATAGTTTAAGCAACTTATTCAATCTAAGTTATGAAAAATACTTAATATAATATTAAATTCAAAATTTAAAAGGTATTATAGTTATATAAAATAATTATTTGAACTAAGAAATAAATAAAATATGTAATAAAATATTCCTTTGAAACTTAATCAATTTTATGTATTCAACAAATCAATTGTTTTTTTATTTGAATACATTTAAAATTTAATTTTTAAAGTATGATCTCCTCATTAAACAACTTTCAAAAACCTTGTTTTTACATAATCTATCATCCAACCTAGGATGTATTGGTGAAGTTTCATCTTGGAAATAATTATATCAAAATACATCAATTACTAGCTTTAACAAAGGTACATGTGCCCAAATTCTAAGTTAGAGAAATGATTCCATGTATTTTTTAGGATTGATCATACTTACATTTATTTTAACTAAAAATATTAATAAATAAATAAATAATCACTACATTTAAGGTCCTCACTTATTGATCGTAATAAAAATAATCTCAACGTCAATATAAAACCTAATTTAAATTAATTTTTTAATGATATTTGAATTGTTAAATTTATCAATTAAATTAACATTAATTTTTTCTCTACAATTTAAAAGAAGATGCCAAACAAAAAGTAAACTTATAAAGTTTGTAGTTTGAGTTAAAATGATTTTTTTTATAGCTTAACCCAAAAATAAAAAGAAGGCATAAAAAATAAAAAATCATTTTACCAAGTTGGTTTTATTGTATGCACACCATGCACAACCTTACTCTAGGTGCAAATAACTTCTCACCAAATAGACTTTGCTACCTATAGCATTTCCCACCCAAGGCATTTAAACCAACATTAAACTTATTCTTGGAAATTAAAAGAATAAAAAAAAGTAAATAAAACATTTTTCATACCCTTGGATCAAGGAATAAATTAAATCTACACAAATAGAAAACAAAAGAATAATGTATCAATATATAACATTACGTTTGTTTGACACAATTTTGTATGACACATATATGAATATTGTTCATGGGTTACTAATAGATCAAGCAAATCTTTGCATATTTTCATGCAGATTAAAATCTAGTGGGAGGAAAAAATAATATTTATTTATAGAATAAACTTACTATTTATGGAATATGTATCAATGTCATTGACGTGTACTTAAAATTTATAAGGTTATTCCATGTAACCAATAGATGACCTATTATTTTAATCTTATTTTGAATTAATGAACTTAAACAAATATAAAATTATGAATATCCATATTGTCTAAGATGTTTCTAATTTAAATTAAATATAAATGTACAAGTATATATTCAATTATAGTTTTCTATTTATATAAATGACCAAGAATCTTAAGATATTTAAATTGTTACAGTTATGTTTGGGTTTATGACTGTGTGCAAGTTATAGGAAGGACTAAAAATGGATCAAGAGTCTCTCATATATAGAAACCAAATGTCTGGACCTACCTAGCCAAGTACAATAACAACTAGATACCTACAAAATTTTGGAGCCATCCGATCTCTATAAGAAATGTCCCGATGAGATGTGCCACATTATTTTTACATAGGTCACTATACCTATTTTTAATATGATGTTACATGAAATATCAAAAGTTCATTATGTGTGTAGGCAACAAATTAGATTATATGTCCTTGTCCTTAAAATCCTAGCTTCACTTTTCACACTAGGTTTGCAAGTAAAAGGGAATGAAAAAGATGGGTTGAGCTAACCCCTACCACCCCCACTGAGTGGTTAAGCACTGCCTACATTTATAATACTCCAAAGAGGGATTATAATACTTATAGTTATCCTAATTAGGTGTATGTGTACAATAGTGATCCTATAATATGTATGTAACATGTAACTTGAATTTTGAAACTTGATGATGTGCAACCTTGACTTGGCTTGGGTGCTTTAAACTTACCTAATAGCTTATCTTTTTAAGGGTTCTAATTTGGAATATTTAGGGTTATTCCTCTTAATGTGAAGATATATAGAAGTTCTCCTGAGAGATGTTTGCTAGATAATTATAAACTTAGGTTTAGTGTGTATATGTAGCTAACTCTTTGGGTAACTTGTTATGCTACCAAAATTCAAAACGTACATGTTGATACATTAAAAGAATTTGAATTTGGTAAATGATCATTGCAAGGTATATAAAAAACTCCAATATGGGTGGAAGGACTTGGTAAATTAGAGTCATATGAATATGAATGGAAGCAAACAAGGAATATGAAATAATGATTTTATTATTATAAGATAGTCTATTTAAGATAATAAATAGATTAGGAACATACTAAGGATTTCATGTAGGCGACTGGTATTAAATTAGGAAGGATGAGCCCATCAAAATGTGCATGATTAGGAAAAAGTGTGAGAAAGAGTCATATATGTACGTACAAGTCATGTATGGTAAATATAGGATAAGAATGAAAATAAAAAGTGGTAAATACCATATTTTAGTGTCTAAAAATGCACCTATTTTATCATTGAATGGAAAATGATATCAAGTAATAGGATAAAGAGATTACATACCTAAGTGTATAACCAGATTTTGTCTTTCTAAGAAGACTCAAGTGTTTAGATTGCTCCATGCAAACTTGAAATGAAACACGAAACAATTAATCTACATATATGATAGGAATGATAAATTATATTAAATCATTAAAAAAAATTAAATTTGAATATCAGGAAAGGAATACACTTGTGAGTAGGCAAATTGTGCTACCTTTTGCAACATTGGAGACTGGTGATAATTCCCCAAGGTGAGTGTCAATGCATAAAATTATGGGTTAGGAAGATAAATTCACCAACATTCATGAATATGAAATAGTGTTTAGACATTTAATGATTCAAAACCTCAACCAAACTAATCATTTAATTGATTTTGAACCTATAATAGGTTCAAGATGGAAAGTTGGAGCCCCATACTAGGCTCCTATGTAAATATGAATAAATTAAATCAACCACTAAAAATGGATTTTAGATTCATAATTATATCTTTAATGCCTTCAATATACACTTTAAAATAAAAAAGTGCATGCATGAACAACATCCATGACCCATAATATGATCCATCTATCCATAAAATGATGTAGAATACCATAGTAGAATGCCATAGATATATATGTCACTCAAATCCTAATTTGATAAATATAATAATCTATCTCTTTTGTACCTATAAAATTTATGCAAATGCTTCTATTTTTTCCTTAATATATATATATATATATATATATATATATATATATATATATATTTGTCTCAAAATCTGAACTAATTTGATCATCTAACCCAATTTGAACCATATGATTCCTGTAATCTATCCCAAAAATCTAAAAATATGTGTATGGAGGTTTGAATATCTATGACAAGCCCACTAATATGCCTCCCTTTTGAGGTGATGGATGTAACATGTAAATCAATCATCTCAAAATAAAATATGTGTACACATCATGTTAAATAGAAAGATGTAAGAATGTAAATCATGTGCTAATACAAGGGGATTATGTTATCATAGTATGGTCAAAGTATATATGAAGCATGTATCCTAAGTCATATAAGTGTCATGTCAAAATATATGTAATAATGATGCATGTGGTAGCAGTCATCATAGATATAATCACTCAATAGTAACCCACACAGGAAGACGCATCATATTGATCATGGCACCACAAAAAGTAAAAATATGTGTGATTTGGATTATGTCACCATAAGCTTAGCATAAAATATTAGATATATCCACATATACACACACAATGTCATGGACATGATGCAAATATAAAATCACACCTAATAGCATTCAATATCACATAGAAATAAAGTCACACATAGTACACTCAGTGAACACATAATGGCACATAAGGAAAGAGACACATACAATGGATAATCCATGTCACACAAGTAAAGAGTTGCATATAATGTAATAAACATTCAAGGATCACAAAAAGAAAAATTTAGAAGTAAATACACATGAAGGCATGTAGTGAAATATATAAGGGTAACAACATGTAACAAGAAACAACAACAAACATGCATTAAAAAAAAAGCTAATTAACACTATTAATGTATGCAATCATCACACATGGTAGAGTATAATATCCATATAAAAATCTAAGTAATATAAATAAGGGAAAGACATGTGTAATCAATCTAATGTTGCTCAATATTATTGAGGGAATTTTTATATAAATATGCAACCTAAACAGATGTACTGAAGATATGCCCCAAGTATAAACATGCCTAATGTAGGAAGGGTAGCCCACTTGGGGTAAGAATGTCTCGAATCTAATTTTTCCATATCATATGGAATCTATATCCCATACACGCACTCATGTCTGATAAAAAATGCATATTCATATGAAATAGGATATTTAATCTTGCCATAATGTGATAAACAACATAAATGAAAAATGTATACTAACAATACATGTCATACATAGGTCATGATTTTGAATTTTTGGAATATTTTAACTTTAAAAAAATGAATATATTTTTATTTTTTGTATTTTTTTAATATTTTTATTTTTTATATGTTATTACTAACCAATGAACCCATCAATGTGATGCTCACATGTGGGTCCTATGTCAAACATGGGTAATGTTACTCGTCATGTGTGAGTAATGACATATGTATATGTATCTAAATCCAGGGGTGATCTCATCTTGCATTACCACCATCACTAGTATCATGACTCATATGATCTTGTGTATGATGAGTATCCATAGTACCAATGATATCCTATGGAATATGTAGTATATTAGAATAATGGGTTTGTGTTCACTATGGAATGTGTGAAACTATTTATAACACTAGCATCAGACATGATGAAGTAAATTATGGTTGTTGTGTATCTTGAATGGAAGTTTGATTAATGGGTGTTGGAAAAATGGTTGTATAGGAAATTCAATCACCTCCCTATTAAATATTTACATAGGATGAACCTGATTAAGTTGTATAAAAATTGTGGTGGGGTGGGGTGGAGGTAAAAATTTCTCTATATGGAGAGGGTACTCATATGGAGTACCTAAAACTATAACCACCCTGCTACCATGTATATAATTCACACATATGTGTATTTAAAATGGTACTAAATGAATTTTATATATCCAAGGACATCCTAAAAACATGTCAAATTCCTGTGTACTCAATAGAACTTAAAATAAATTATAAATTATTGTAAGGTCTACCTTAGCTTATAGCATAATACCCCCAAGAGGATCATGTATCTTTCTATAAAATCCTTTCACTATATTTTTTGTGTCCATCAAATTCTCTTGCATATATCCAAGAATATTGGGGAGTGTCATAATGGAAACATTTTCACTTGAACCATTATCTACCATGATACTATGTATAGGCTACAAGTTAATTTGGGCACATAAAATCAATGATCTATAACTAGAATTGTCATCCAAAAATTCACTTTCATCAAATGTGATTGTAAATTATTATACATATATGATTGTAAGACTACAAATAATAACATTCAATGTATTCTCTTATGCCAGAGGGGATTACATTATAGTTCATGTGTCCTCAAGATTAGCCTTAGTTTTTGGCATTGCATGATTTGGAAAGGGATCAAATTATATTATCAATTTTTCATTCCAATTATATTTCTACCCTAAATAATTCATAGGTTTAATAATATCATTAATCTCAATGGTTTTGTTATCAATGAAATCCTAAATCTTATGTCTTACTGAAAATACTTTATTTGTAGAGTATCTTGTGCATATATGATAGTCACAATATCCATTACTATTATATCCCTTAGGTAGAGGCCTTCTCATATCAACGTATTTTTGGGGATGGAGATATATGATTTTATACTCAAGTAATTTATGTAGTATCTTATGAGTAGGTTTAGGCAATCATGAAAATTGCCTCTTTTGTTTGGTTGAGAGGATAAGCCAATTACTGGTCTATGACAATGCATTAATTTATTTTTTTACCTCATTATTAGAGTCATTTATTTTGGCCTTATAATTTGGTTTAATTTAAAACTTTTCACTAAAATTATTTATATAAGTAACCACACACTTTAGTTTATTGATATATGCAAGCTTAACTTCTTGATCCTTAACAATGCAGAATAAGTCATCAAATTAGAATCTCTTGGACATAATGGACTCATGGAGAGGGGAAAGAAACTTTTCTTGAATATATCTTGTAACTAATTGTTAGCCATGGAATTTTTCATCTTAGAGATCGTGATATTGTACCAAAGCATATAGTCACTGATTGGTTCATTAGGTCCTTGCTTAAACTTTGTAATTTGGGCATTGGATAATTTATCATTGATATTGATTGAAAATTATGCTAAAAGTTGACTGGCCAAAGGATTAAATGCATGAAATGATTGGAAAGGGAATTCATATAACCATAAAATCATAGTCTTTTATACTTTGTAGAAACACATGAGTTAATAAGATATTAATGTAGGCATAGTCTAAACATGTTACATGAAATGCTCTCAAATGTTGCTTTAGATCATCTTTACCATCATATAATGTAAGTTTAGGAGTTAAAAAACATGTACATAGATGGTAATTTGAAATATTTTGGTCCAATTTATTATTAATCAATGCTTTAGAATTAGTTGATTGAATCATTCTAGAATAACACTACTATGACTATAAAACCTTAGCATGCAAATCTATATTAGTCTACATGAGAGATTGAGTAGTAGGAATGGATGATGATTTCCTATGATTAGAAATTAGAGGAGGAATTTTTTTATCTATGTATGGTTAAGCATTTAAATATGATTAAAATCTTATGTTACCCCAATACCGTGGGTGGGTGTCACATGTGTAACCATAGGTTTAAACATATGAACAATAATAGTGGTTGTAATGGTTTGATCACCTATTTTAGAATTAATATCTTTGAAAGGTTGATTAATATCATTGAAGGGATCATTTTGCTCTTCAAATATGACAACCTTATCATTAATTTTCATTTCATATTGAGTTACATGTAACAATGCATCATGAAAATGTGGATTTATTTTAAGATACTGAGTCAATTCCTTTTGATTTATTTCATCGAATCTTCCATGAAAAATAAACATTATGAATCCATATTAATTTTTTCTTCCATTATGATTATGCAAAGAAAGGAAAATAATAAATCATATGTAAAACCCTAAGACATAAATTTGAAAACATAAGGAAACATGAAGAAATCCTAAGGAGAAACCTAGGGTTTGACATGCTCAATATAAGGTTTAAGTTTGCCAATATGATTTATCTTATTTTGGATTGATGAACTTAGAAAAGTATTAAAATATGAATATTTAGATTATCTAAGATGTTTTTAAATTAAATCAAATATAAATGTACAATTAGATGCTAAATTATACTATGTTATTTATATAAATGAAAAGGTGGATTAAGATACTTAGCTTGTTATTGTTTTATTCAAGTGACAAGGATGAGTGAAACTAGATTAAGAGTTACATAGATCCAAAAAGTAGCTATCTAGACCTACTTGGATGAGTTCGGTAGTAACTAGACACTTGTGTAAATTTAGAGCCATATAATCTCTACCAAAATGTCCATTTGAGATGTGCCTAACTATTTTGACATAAGTCAATATGCCTACTTGTAAACTATTTTTCTATGCAGTATCATATGTTTGTTATGTGTGTAGGTCCATATTATATCTCCTCCTTAAAACCCTAGATTCACTTTTGACACTATGTTTTCCTTCAAAAGGGAATGTAAAATATGGGTTGAGCTGACCCCTACCACCCCTTACTAAGTGGCTAAGTGTTGCCTATATTTCTAATATTTTGAAGAGGGTTAAAATCACATGTCATTCTCCTAATTAGGTGTATGTGTGAAATAGTGATCATATAATATGGATGTAATGTGTAACTTGTATTTGGACACTTGATAATGTGTAAAATTGACTTGGCTTGTGTGTTTCAAACTTCAATAAGGCCCTCTCTTTTTAAGGGTTTATGATTTAGAATCTTTAAGGTTGTTCCTCTCAATGAGCATATGTATATAAGTATTATTGATAGATGATTACTATATAATAATAGGCCTAATGTGTGTAAGTAACTGAATATTTAGGAAACTTGTTTTGCTATAGACATGAAAAATACACATGTGAACCCATAGGAATAATTTTAATTTTCTAAACTAACAATTTCAAGGTGCATAGACAACTCTGATATAGGTGGATTTATTCAGTAAATTCAAGGCATCTAGGATGAATGGAGGAATCCAAAGAATAATAAACAATGATCTAATGATTATGACATAGTTTAAATAGGATAATAAACATATTAGGTACATATTATGGATTTCATGTAGATGACTGATATAAAATTGGTAAGTTTGAGCCCATAGAAAGGTGCAAGACTAAAAAGAATGTGGGAGAGATCCATATATGTATGTACAAGTCATGTGTAGTAAAGGTAGGTCAAGACTGATATTTCCAAGTGTATACTATTAGATTTTAGTGACTACACCTATATATTATAATTATTAATATATAATTATACATGTGATCTTATATACTAACAATATTAAAATTATTAAATAATAACATAATATAACTATATACTTATACTAATATATTATATATAATTATATAATAATATATAGCTATAATGTAAAAATATTATATTATATTATAGGTAACCAATTTCTTTTTAATCAAGCATCAATTACAATCAAAGGCCTTTCCACATGGTCATGTCCTTATGGACATAAAAAAATACTACAAGAAGGCATAAAAAAGGACTTCACCATAATGTAAAGGAAAATTTACGAGTTTTACTCCATGAATGATTAAAACTATGTCAAGAATCCTTCCCTACTTGAGAATAACCTAGTGTAAATTTATAAATATTTCAAAATGAAAGTAAACATGAAATAAATAAGACATGTCTTTGATAGAAATGAAATCAAAACCCTGTAGACTTATATAAGATTTTTTTTAGAAGAAGAAACAAATTTTCATGGTTGGGTGTTTATTGAGTAGGCACAATTTTTTTTAAATAACTCATATAGTCATCCAAAAAATAAATAAAAAAGGGATTCACTGTAAAACCACCTAAAAATGGGAGCTTCACATGAGTTCTTATGTATGAGTTTTGTCCCCCATACGCTTAAAAATAAACAAATAGTTCTTCTTTGTTTGAGAATAACCTAGGGAAAATTTGGAGAGATCCCAAAATTTAGGTGATAGAAAAGGCTCTGGTAGAAACTAAATCACAACCCTAAAGTCTAGAATAAAAGTATCTAAGAAGAAGAAAAAACTTTCCAAGAAATGCCTTTTCTAAAACCATAAAACAAAGAATGCAAAGGTTGTCCCCTAAATTCTTAAGACTAAACTACCAAGACTTCCCAAGATAAGAAGAACATGATGAAATTTTGCATGAGAATGACAAAATAGGGCTTTAGTTAATCATATATTTGATCATGTATATCATACAATTCAGTCGGTATGATAATTGAATATCAAATATGAGTAATCTACAACATGCTGAGTCTTGGAAAATTCTCGTTCCTATTTTACAGGATTAAAAATCATATGGTTGGCATAAAAAGTAAATTTTTAATACATATTTGAGTTCTTCTCAAAAAATTAGACAAGTTTAAAAAAATAGGTGTGCCATTTCAAGTTTGTATGAAAAAATTATGGCCTTCAAAAGTTAGTGGACTTTCTTGCAAGTCAAACTCAAGATCTCAAACTATCATACTTCATATATCGATTGTAGGACTCTGAAGCCACATGTAGAACTCCAAACCCTAGTAAGTTGAATGGTTACAAGCATTTATCCTTCCCTTTAGTCATTTAATTAAGCTTCTTGGTGGGTTCTAAGGCTGGGAAAGGATAAATATAGATCTTGGTAAGACATAGATAATCAAAAGACATCAGGAGAAGATCAGATAATAATAAATCTAAAGATATCCATCTAATACTAAGGAATGCAAAATTGAGATATTTGGGTGTAGTATTTATATATTACATATCTAAGATAGTTGAGTGTAGTAATTGAATATTACACAATTGAGACAACTCAGTTCAATAGTTTTCTTTGTTTGAGAGGCAAATATTTCATTGAATATTTCATAGATTTTTATGAGTATGAGATCCATAAGGTTGGATTTCCTTCTAATCCCAAGGAAAAATATTTTAAACTGTAGAACATAGTAGAGATGAAGAAGTATGGATTCACTCTTGCTAGAGTTATCTCACATTGAGTTTCTCCAGGTTATATCTAGTGTAATATCTCTTTGTGGTTGATGTGTTTGTTTCCTTTACTTGCATTCTTACATTCCTTGCAACTATGCTAACACACAAACATTTAAGAGAGCTCAAGACTCAACCCTATAGGTTAAAGAACTTCATATTTTGTATTTCACTTATGTGCAAACATTTCAATCGTAATTATGTATGAAGTAGTAGCATGTTTAAAGGGTGGAGGAATATGTGAAATGTATGTATCATGTGGAAATTTTATGTGAAAGGTTTCATATTCTTTTATATGTTATAGATGACAATCATAAGAGCTAGAATACATCTTAAAACAAAATTTTAGGTATTTTTCTATGACATAGAACTTGAGAGCAACCCCTTGAATTGAAAGGGTTCATGTTGATAAAACTTAGAGTGGGATATCCACCTAGTTTAAAAAACCATGACCCTTTAGACCTTTACATATGCTTTTGACAAGAATGGACATATTGGGAAAGCATAGATAACCATAAATAACTCATATGCCCCATTACATTGTTAAAATTACAAGTTTGATAATTGTGAATCTCATGATCCTAATATGTCTTATCAAAATCTAAAGTTGTTGAATTTCATAAAACATAAAATGGAATTAACAGATATTTTTTTGCAAGAAGCCAATGATTTCATTTCATAAAACAACATAATGCTATAAAATAATGAAAACACATTCTATTCTTGTGTTATTCAGAGGATAGATCCTACCTTAATCTAATGTTATCCATTATTAGAACTTATCGACATTTTTACCCATGAAAAAAATTCTAATGATAGAATAGGGACTTGGAAAAAATGAAATAATGACCTTGTAGACCTATACATAAGTTTTTGATAAGTATAAATGTATTGATTAGGCATAAAGAATACAAAAAAACCATATAGTCACCCTAAAAAAGGGCAAACCTAATACATCATATTACTTTATTAAACTTAAAAGTTGGATAATTACAGAGATTGTGATCCTAATATGTCCAACCATCCATACATATTTTCCATCACAAACCATTCATGTAGAGACACTGATTAGAGCTTAACTCACCTGATAATAGCCTCATGCCCAATCTCTAATAAATGTGTATTGAGCTATCAAATAGATAGGGCTATGTTATCCCACTAAAAAATAAAAATAAATATTTCCCTATGCAAAAATAAAAATAATTAATAACATTTGCACAATAGACTTACCACCAAACAAAAAACATTAACAAAGCTTTGTTTACACAAAGGAAACAATTTCAAGCCATCAAAAAAATAGTAATGAAAATGCATCCATTTATTTTATGTTATTCATAAAATAGATCCTACCTTGAGTTGATCCTCACCTTAACTATACCTTGTCTAAGTAGTTTCCCATGAAACTCCTATAAATTTCCTTAGTTCGAAATCCTTAATCAAACTAGCTCTTAGTGCAATATCAAACTTGCTCTTAGGGATGGTGTGCTCACATATAGATTATATGCTTTCAATATGTTTTTAATGCATCCATTAGTTTGGTTTAATAACACATGAATCAAACCTCTACATCCTTACATACACATTAAAATCCCACAAAAATAATTAATAGCATCTAATGAAAAAATATAAATATTTACTTGTTGTGGCTAAATTACTTGTGCCATTGGTTCAATTTATTAACCACTCACTTTCAATACTTTACACCCATTTTATAGTGGGCTAATGTATCTCCAATAGTGATCCTTAGGCCTTGTAATGCAGTCGCACCAATACATGCCATGCATTAGAAGATGATAAATTTTATTGTATTCATCCTCCAACATCCTATGTGGACCATGATTAGGTATAGAATATAAGGCTCAATCTAGTTGGTGAATTTCTCTTGATGTAATATATTTGATTTATAAATTACTTTGAATCTTTAAAACTTTAAATCTTTAAAATTTTGAATCTTTGAAACTTTGAATCTTTTAAAATTTGAATCTTTTAAAATTTGAGTTTTTGAAACCTTATTCTATTACAGAATTTGATTTTTGAATTTTTTTTTTGAGACTTTGAAACATGTAATCTATTTTTCTATTCATTATGGATTGAATATATAAGTCAATTTATTTCAATTCTCCCATTTTGAGATGAGGGATGTAGTCTACAAGTCACTCATTTCAAAATAAAAATTAACTATATCATGTCATAAAGATAGAATCATGTGTAATCATGTCATCATGTGGAAAGTATGTCATCATAGTAATGTAATTTTAATTGAGATGTGTATCTAACACATATTTAATGTGAGGCATAAAAGTGTCATAGATAGATAGATATAACAATGAGACATGTGGTAAAATAAGCATCTTTGAAGTAGAATACATAATAAAAGTCCATGATATGAATCATGGCACCACTTATCAGGCTCAAAAATAAAAGTAAGAATAACACACAATGTCACATGATTACACATAATTTCACACATTAATCCAATGGCTACATAAAATGGACATGCTTAAATATCATGTATACCACTAAACATCACACACATAGGGCCAAGGGCCACAATAATGGACATGCTCAAATGTCACACAAGAATTTTTTTGCACACAGAGGACCAATGGCCACAAACAATGGACATGTTCAAATTTTACATTATAAACTATCACATACATAGGGGTAAGGATCTTGCACAATAATTAATCAATGTCTATCCCATCATGTAAGAAATTAATGGCATCGAAGGAACATATAACAAGTGAAAACTAGTCTACGACATCCATATGTATCAATGTCACATCATAGCAAAATAAATTATCCATGTATTACAATGTAAGATATAATTAATGAGAAAAACACTTGTAAGATATGTAGCTTGACATGGTGAAGAGTTTATAAATATATATAACATGTTATAATGCAACCTATAGAATAATATACCCCTAGCATAGGCATGGCCACTAGGTAAAGGGAGTCCAACATCTAAAAATCCATGTATGATATGTATGTCTTGAATCACAATTATATACCTCATGAAATGCATGTGTTTGAAAGATAATATTATATCTAACAAAATATGTGACAAATGACATATGTAAAGAAGTAAACTAGCAACTTGTGTCATGCTCAAGTCCTTATTTTTTATTTTTGGAAAATATTTTGAATATTTTTATACTTTTGGCATTTTTTATTTTATTTTTTGATATGTGTGCAAGGGAACATAACAAGTCTTTGAAAATAGAAGAAACAGTAGGATATGAATAATATGCAACATGTTTCAAGGCATAATGTGCACTATATGTGATAGTATGGAAATGTGGAGACTATTTCTAGAAAAATGTCACAGATGTTCAGATAAGGGTAGACAAACAAAAATAAATGGCCAAATAAAACAAATCCAAGGGATTATAATAATGGTGAACATATGTCATAGTAAAATAATATAATAGTCGGGAAATTGAGATGCTATGAAAAATGGATAATATTGATGCTTAACCAACCACTTGATCAATAAGACATTCTCATGGAATCCCTACATAACATATGTTATCATGTTCTGAATTTTGTGTTAAGCTGCTAATTGATATGGGATGTTGATATGTAGGTCTCATGTCATCGATAGTATCATACCACTATATTGAATAATTATAATCATCTTCTTGGTCCTGAAATTGTGATATGTAATTATTATCATTATCTATATATGTATATGTAAAACCAACTACACCGTAATGTGGTATTGAATTTCTGATTTATTTTACTTTTCCATATGTATTTTATAATGTTCTCTACTTTGATTATACTATCTATATTTTTTGGAATGTTATCTAAAAAAAACATTTTCCTTTGTTTTTTTTTACTCTACAAGATTCATCCTCTCTTGAAATGGTAACCATTGTAGCTTCATGTTCAAATGTGACATAGTATTGATCTTTACCCAATGTTACCCCCACAACTCTAAGCCATGATTTTCCTAGTTTTGTAATGCATTGATCTAAGTTATCTTCAATGTGAAATATAATTGAACAATTTTTTATCTAAAATCAATGGATCCAATACAACATTGAGGATTAATACTATTATCTAGATGTTGTATATCATACCCAAGATATTAGAAAAGTTTCATGCTACATATATTGACTTCATGATAAGATCCAATTTCAACCTTAGTAAATTATTGTCATTAATGTGAAGACTAAAATTAGAGGATTCATATATTAAAAAAAAAAATTAGCTACCACATTTGGAACCACATTAGCCTTGTTCGGTATGCCTTGATTTTGATATTCCTTTGTGAGGAACCCTTTCTTGAGGATGCTTGCTTGCTTATCTTGACCTTGTTTTTTAAACTTATATGTTAGTGATTTCTCTTTTAATAACTTTTCCTTTTCAATTTGGTCCTTTTGCAATTCATCTTTATGTAACCTTTATTTTTCATCTTGTGAATTTTTTAAGCTTTCTTATTTTGATTTTTCCTTTTGTAATGTTACCTTTTCGATTTGTTATTTTGATATCTTGTCTTTTTTCAATTTTTGCCTTTGTGATTATTGATTTTCAAAATACTCCTATTATTCTTCTTGCCTTTGTTCCTATTGAGTGTTGTAAGTATGTGCAATATTGTCTTCAAGTGATACAACCATTAGACATAAAACTTTAATTTTATATTGATGATGTTTTGAACTAATACTAAAACAAGTGTCTGCACTTTGATTGTATTTATTATCTTTAATTATAGCATTTCCTTTGTCATTGGAGGATTGTGCCTTCGTAGTATTTTCTGATTTATCTTTATTTATATATGAATCATCTTGATATGTTCCAATCCCTAAAGTTATGAATAGAGTGTGAGATAAGTACCCAATTGGGTTGATAAAATTAAAATTTAGCTTGTGTGACTTTTCATATATTAGATCTCGCTTGTCATCATTGTCACTATCATACTAATATGTAACTATGCAATTAGGATCTTTGGAATTGATCAAAAGAGGTAGATCTAGGATCTTATCCTCTTTTTCTATGGTAATTGGTAATTATATTTGTGTATATTATTTAAATCTCATGGTTGGTGTTTTTTCATCCTCAATGCTTGACTCACCCACCTCATATGTATGCATATGATCAAGTGGGATGGGTTATACAAGTGGTATAATAGAATTATCCTCAAATTATGATTGAGTTATTTTTCAATATCTAAAAGGGGTGTCATCTATTGGAATTATATACTCATGGATGCCATATATAAATTTGATACATAAATGGAATGTATAAGGTACAAATTCTATTGAATTAATCTAAGGTCACACCAAAAGTAAGTTGTAGTGTAAATGGTTAGGTGTGACTTAATAAATAGTAAGCACCATGTTTAGACCTACTATTAAATCCAATAGGATATTTCCATGTATTATATGAGGAGTATTATCAAATCCCCTAATATTTTGATCTAAAATTTTAATTTTGTTCATATTTAAACCCAATTATTGTAATAAATCTAAGTTATAAATACTCATCCCTTAACCATTGTTGATCAACACACATTTGAATATCTTTTTGTCCACCTAAACTTGAATGACTAGTGGAAGTTCTTGATCTATAATATTCTTAGGAGGTAAGTCACCTTTATCAAATGTGATGACCTTTTTAGTATCCTTGATTATATTCATGATAGAATAAAAATATGTTTTTTGTGTGTCACTAAGAAGATTTGTATCATGAATCATTTATTTTAAAATATCTTTGTAGATTTTTTATCTCTTTAATAATTCTAAAATAAAAACTTTAGCAAGGGTATTCTATAATTTATTGGTGATACTATAACACTTAGACTAACTAACTTTCCTTGTGAGAGGTGGAGGGGGTTAAGGAGGAACATGTTTACCACCTTTGTTTTGTTACGAAGGATGAGGAACTAAACCTTGTCTAGTGTTGATATCATGAACATATGAATCTAATATGAATCATGGATGAATAGTGGGAATATGATGGTGAGTGAGATGATTTTGAGTTTTAGGGGTAGGAAGAACAAAATGAGTCATGCATTCATATTGGCACTTGGTGGTGACATGTAGTAGCTTATATTGGATATTGAAATAATATGAATTGAGGAAATCTTGAGAATGTACATTAATCATTTCAGCCTTCTTATGATTTTTTTATTTGATTAATGCAAATATATGGATCAAAATTTGGAAATAATAATTCATTCATTATATCCATTATTATATTTTAAAATTTCGAATTTGAAAATGAGATTAGAGGTGTAAGTAGGTAGGGTATGTTTGATTTTTAGGTTCTCAAATATATTGTTCCCAGTTGTAAATAGTGAAAAACACCCAAAAATCAATAACTATGGAGGATTCCACCATCCCATAGCCACACTATCCTATGTCTAGGGTACATTGATAATAACTTACCAGGGCTTAATGCTTATTGGTGCACTACAAAAAAAATAAATGAAAGGTATATTGTATCTAAAAAATAAAAAACCTCTGTATTTTTTATATATCATGAGGTCTACTTGAAACTAAAATATATACATAGTGTTATCTAATGGCTTGAGTATTGGAATAACACCCCTCACATCATGACTCAAGTAAAACTAAAGACCATTTTGACCAGAATGACATATCCTATGAGTTTTAAAACTACTAAAACACTATTTTAAAGAAAATAAAAATAAATTTTAAATTGAAAACTAGATTAGAATAAAATATTTGTGTATATAATTATATAAAATTTGAAACCCTTGTACAAAATTAGAAAAATAAATTCTTGAAAATGTACGGGTTGACTAATATGTTTTACCTTATTTTTTAGTTAATGATAAAATGTTTTAAAATAGGTATAAAACTTGATAGATCTATTCAGATTGTAATAGATGACATTGAAGCATAATAATTGAATTTAAGGCAAATTGATTGAAATGAAATTGAAATTGATAAGTGGCATGTGCTAAAAACAATAAGTACAACCAAACATAAGATACTTAGATTTTTTTACTCCTAATTGACTATAATTGATACATGATAGTGAGAAACACAAAAAAATAGGAATATGATAGCTCAAATTTAGAGGCAAGATCTATAAATATTATTATATAGGTATGTGCTCCATGGATAACAACACATGATGGTCACATACAACTACTAAAAAATTATTCATGTTGACTATGACAGAACTATAACTGCACCACCTTTTACACCTATGTCTGTTTAGGAGGCCGAGATATTGTGATTTTAATATTTCTACGTGAAAGTCATTTTTTTATTTGTGTTTAAAACCCTACGGGTCATTGTGAGAGCTAAAAGCTTGTAAAAAAAGAGGGGAAGTGTGATGGGCTAAGCTTGACCATTACTTACATAATGAAACCCAAAAACTATCAAGAAAATAAAATTACCAATAGACTAAGATCTAAAACAATAACTTTGAATTGATTCGTATTGAATGACTTGGGATAATTACAAACCCAAACCATGCTTAAATAAGGCTCAACTCAAAATTAGAGTAAACATGCAAAAAGCTAAAAAACACTAAAATCTAAAAAAAAACTTATATTTTTAGTAGCTACTATTTTTAGTAAGTTTCGCATGTAAGTGCGAGTAGATCTAAAAATCTCCTGAAATAAACAAAACACTAAAATTAGCCTATGGGATGAAATTCAATTGAAGTTGACATCTGGTCCTAAAAATATATAATTTTTAAAAATAGAAAATTCCTAAAAAAATCATTAAACATTAATTTTGGACCCCTAGATGATCATGAATGGCCTCTAAAAAATATCAAAAATAACTCTAAGTGAATAGGTCCCTTAAGACATCAATGAAAATTTCAAGACAATCATTTTGATCTATGAAAGATCTCAAACAGAGCTATGGGTCAAAAGTTATGGCCTCCAAAAGATTGACTTATTTTTTCTACATCATCTAAAGAGGGAATCAAGCCACACAAAGTTATCCCACCTAGAGTGAATGTGTAATTATGCTCTTTAAATATATGTATGTAATTAAAAATTTGGATTTGATACCTAAAAATGATAGATTTGGACATGTTTTGAGGATCTTCAGACTTGAGTTGAGACTTTTCATAGTTCTTGACATTAAAGTTGGGAAGAATATGGGACCTTTATTGAATGTGTAATAGTGTAAAAGATATATGCTAGATATAAATCAATTCCCTTTAAAATGGCATTTTGATTTACTTATATAGTGAAACATTTGAACAATTTTCTTTATTTGACCTTATGAAACATACAAGAAAATCCAAATTAAGATTTTAAATTTGGAAACTAGTTGTTAAATGGAATGGGGACAAAGCTACTCTAGGTGGACAAGTTTGTAGTAGCAGATATGTTTGCCTAAAATAAACCTATCATAAAAAAAATCAAGGACAATTATCCTGAGGTTAGAATAGTCTAAGAGGTGTTATAAGATAGTTTGAATATTAACTTGGATATTTTAAGTAGTAGTGATGATAAATTGAAGGGTTAGGCCCTCATATAGATAAATAGATCAAAAGATAAGAGTGATGCATTTGGGCATAATTCAAGTGGCGTAAGATATGTCAAAAATTAACATTGTCAAGTATTTTTGACTAGATTCACATGTCTACAATACTTAAAATAACCAATAAAATTATAATGTTAGATTAACATCGACAAGGAGTAGGGTAAAAGAGACAAATATAATTTTAGGGATATGTTTGATGAATAGTTGACAACTTGTAAAATGTAAATGCATATATATATATATATATATATATATATATATATATATAATCTAAAAAAAAATAAGTTATCACCAAACCAAGTTTTGGGGTACTAGCCTCCTCCTTTGTGACCAAGTAAAAATTAAGCATTGATAAGGATCCTATGGGTTTAGCATTAAGAATATAGAAATTAATAAGCACAAGAGTGATAAAAAAATTTATAGCATGCCAATTAATTACAAAACTCAAATAAAACATTTATTGAATTTATTATGTTGAGATATACTAAAAAAGAATAGTATAGCTATGATATATATTACAATGATAATGAAAACAATATATTTATTTGGTTATAATACTAATATAGATCTAAAATTGGAATAGGCAAAAAGTAGACTGGATATAGATTTTGGATAAGTCACTTGATTCTATAAATTATACCTCTATAGCCATAGATACTTGCATTGACTTGGGATAGTTTTATCAATGATTCTATCTAGATCAGATGCAAGTGTATAGTATATATACATGCTGAAAATAGATGTGACCGCCTGGATGCTTATAGGTTCTATGTCACCTTTGCTCTCATGAATTCAAATGTGTGTCATGGAATATCACTCCTTGTCTCTAATAATAATATAGATCTAAAATTGGAATAGGAAAAAAGTAGACTGGATATAGATTTTGGATCAGTCACTTGATTCTATAAATTATACCTCTATAGCCATGGATACTTGCATTGACTTGGGATAGTTTTATCAATGCTTTTATCTAGATCAGATGCAAGTGTATAGTATATATACATGATGAAAATATATGTGACCACCTAGATTCTTATGGGTTCTATGTCACCTTTGCTCTCATGAATTCAGATGTGTGTCATGGAATGTCACTCCTTGTCAAATAGAAAAACCCTAGTTCTTCATCTTCATATTGGTTGTGGTGAAAATAGGTTAATGGGAATATGGTGTTCATCTACCCTAAATACTCCTTTTTTAATTAATGTTACCTACATATCCAATACTCCAAATAGGTCCTTAGACTTATGTCTCTCTCCTACATGTTGGCTTGTGTGTGTATCACACAATGTGTGATAAACAAGTACATAGAGTGACCAAGATTGTAACTTGGAAAATGTGGCTGATGAGATGTTCTTTTAGTACTTCAAACCTATAGATGTATTATCCCTATGAATAATATATAAATATGAGAAAATAAGGAAGCCTTACTCACTTGAGTGTTTGATTGAATGCCTTTAGTAAATTGTCTTGTGAGTTGTTTGGTCTGTGTTAGGTCTTTGATAAGTGAGGAACGAATGATGATTGATCTTATATTTACACCAATATATTTGGAGAATATATTGCATTAAATTACTTAGGTTGACCATAGGTATATGTTACATTTTAAAATTTAATGATTTTATGGTATTTGACACTTACGTTGGGTCAGGACACTTACATCAACATAGGCATCTGACTAGGAAGCAAGTGTTCAGGGAGTGAAAAATAGGTACATGTCTAAAACTTGTAAATATGGAAGATAAGTATATTTATATAATTTTGAGAAATATAAAGGGCTTGGGTCATTATAATGACATTGGTCAGACTAAGAGATAAGTAATGGACATAGAGAGATAGTAGATGTGGAACTTTAAGTAGTGGAAATGGTTTAGAAATAATAAGAAAAATCAAGGTCTATATTTTCTAAGTGTACAAGACTAAGGTGTTATATAATTCATAAATAGTGTCTACATTTCTCACCCCACCTTTAATCTAGTAATAAAATTTTTGGTTTAAAGGATAATAAATGTGTACCTAGGTGTGTATATCACACCTTGCCTTTGCATAAGCCCAACTTGAGTGATTTTTTTGTGGTTAAACTGAAACCAAGAGCATGTTATAGTATATAATAAGTTCATATAATCTGAAATTTAAATCATTTAAAATGATTAAAATTGAAATATCAAGGTTTAAGAGTCCACACATGTAGTGATGCAACAACCTTACCTTTTGGTAATTCAAATTGAAAAGATGTAGTGTTATGAACATAAATATGAGATTAAGACAAATGTAAAAATTAGAGAGGTGCATATATATAAATGGAAATTGGAATACACATGCCTAAAACCTTGATAAAATTTGAATTGCCACATGGAAGTTAATATTATCTCAATCATGCAACCCAATCATACTTATAACCCGGTGAGCGTGAGTGAACCAATTCAACTCACACTATAAATTGGTGAGGTTGGATGATGTAACCAAGTCCAACCTATAAACTTAGAAAGATTGATTGATTTAATTACCTCAACCATACCAAAATCAAACTAAATATTGTATTAGATTGGATCAATACAGTTCATAAAAGTCCATCTTGGTGGGTGATGACAATCTGTAAAAGTGTTTGAAATCTTAAACTAATTTAATTTATAATATTAGGTTCATACTACATATCATATGCACCTTAGATATGTCTCATGCTAAAAATATGTATAAAAATGGTACCAACGTATATAATTCTACTAAAAATATGTATCTGAATCATATAACTGTGAATTTGGTCAATTTGGAATTTAAACAAGTGTGGATGGCATGCTTATCATAACATGCCCCTATTATATATGGAGAAATATGAAAACCAATATAAGTTCCAATGTGGAGGAAATGTTTCCAAAATATGACCCCACTATAATATGAGTATGTTGAATATTGAATAAGTTTGGAGAACATGTTTCAAAAACATGCCCCTGCTAAATCTACAATTGTGACAAATTCAGAGAACATGTTTTCAAAACATGCCCCCAATGCAATCTAAATATGTGAAGTAATGTAGAAGTCATGCCTCTATGGCATACCCCCATTAATATGATTTGACATGAGGGGAGGTAAAAATTAGAAGTTACCTTACCTCAAAAGGATAAGATGACCATGTAAACTATGAATGTACCATGTATCATATAGAAGGAACATATCCAGGTAGAAATATCATGGAAGCATGAAAAATGTGATCACATCAAGGCCTAAGATACATGATATAGATCATGGAAATCTCTAGAGAGTAATAGTAAAATCTCAACAAATAACCAAGCACACACAAAAGAGCACTAAATAAAAATTCAAAATATAATGGTCCAAGGAGACCTCAAGCAAGGGGCATGTTTAAATGTTGCACAATCAAAGGGACATGACTTAGTCAAATGTCCATAAAATCAATAATGACATATTTAATAATCTATGCAAGTAATGACATATTAAAATTAAAAAAAGGCAAACAAAGGTATGAGGTTTGCAAACAATAGAACATATTAAAATTCTCAAACAAGCAAGACAATATCAAGGCAAGACACTCAAGAGAGTGCATGAATGAAAGCATAAGCAACCAATAGAAACATAGTATGTTAGTCCATGGATCATATGTGTTAGAAAAAAAATTAAGTATATAGCATATAAAGTACACTATGAAAGATATAATCATGGATAACTACATGTGTAATTAAATAAGCTCAAACATGATAATGTAAAATTACCATAAAATGATACAACCTTGATGTATTGTGATCAAAGAAAAAGAAGCCCCCAATGTCCACATGATGAGTAGAGGAAAGGCCCAACATAAAAAATTCCATAGATCATGTATCCATGTATGCATATATCACACTAAAAATATGCTTGAAACACATGTGTATATATAAATAAATGATATGTTATCTACTAACATGGAACTAACAACATATATGCCAAGGAGCTAATAGAACATGTAGATGCTGAACATATTTTTAAATTTTTGAAGCTTTTGATTTTTTTGGTATTTTTAGGAAGTATATGGAAATTGTATAAGGTACCAAATGATCTCAAGATGAGGATGAGGATATTTGAATAGTGGTAACTATATAACTTGTCTTGAACTAAAAATGTCATATGTGTGCATATCAGAATCATAAAGTGTATCATGTTCTTTTATCAAAAGGCTGAAATGATTAATATATTATGCCTATTTGACTTTGGTGATGTTAGATTTAATAAAAATCTTATTCTAATATGCCTTTCATTTTTATTTTTCCATGTGTTCTATGTCATTTTTATTTACTGATATACCATTACTTGTATCTATGTGCACCTCAGATGTTAATACCTTATAACATCCTGAGCTATATGATTTACCTTGCCTTTATCTGTATTTGGTTTTGTACTTTTTGGATATGGATTCAACCAATATGTACCAAGTATTTTAGGTATAAATAGGTCATGTTGTAAGGTATCAAGTGGATTGAAATGATTTTTCTCAACTATTCATCTACCATATTCATATTAAGAATGGTATCACCATTGTAATAATTATTTAGAATTATGCCCTTTTATTGTTCTATATTGATCAACAAAGCGATCTCACATGGTTTGGTTTCTGGTGGTTTGAATATCATTGGTTCCTTTGGTAATTGTGTATTATTCAAAATGTTTAGAGCCTTTAGTAATGATATTTTCTCTATTTCTTTATTCTTTTGACCTTTCTCTTGCTCTAAGTTTGATATTTGGAACTGTTTTTACTCTAAATTTTTCTTTGGCAATCGCATTTGTTGTTTTGGGACTTGTGTTTTAAGAGAGGTACTCATAATGTGAGTCATTTTATTGGTTTATGTAGTAATGATATGATTACCATTATCATTATGACTTTGTATTTTGTTCTTTGATGCAAAACAACAATTTGTATGATGCTCATGCATTATATGATATGCATAATATTATTTAGATCACCTTATAGGATGTGGAGGAGGTAATTTGATCACTTTGTCTCAAATAATTTCTCTTAGGATTTCACTTAGACTCTTAGTAACCTTTTGGTCACTTGTTGAAATATCTCTTTTTTACATGTATTTTGGTGTATTTTTTCATTTGGATGTGATACCTTGTTTGGCATAACATTGGTAGATGAAGATGCAAACACATGATTAACACTACCATGTGTCAGATCTATAGGTGTGTAATCTAATTTTCCAACAATATGCTCTTTGAACTAAAATTATTTTTATGATCTTATATTGAATTTATCATAAGTATGAATTGATATTTTAAGGATTCACAAGCACAAACCCTAGGTATCTTAGATTGAATATGCACACATGCATGATCTACCTTACCCCTTGAAAGAGTGATAACATAGACTTGGTTAGAGGGATGATAGCTATCACCCTCCTTAGGGTTAGGAGGGAGATGCTAAATACTATTGTCATAAGAGTTATAAAGAAGGCTTAAATTTTTATTTTTTTTTGAAATCCTTTCATTGTATTGATCAAGTTAGTTATTCCTTTTAATTGATTTCATTATACATGAAACAAGAAAAAACTACCATGATGTATTGTAAAATGAAGTGGATAAGATATAAATACATATTAAATATATTTTTAGAAAGGATTAAAATCCTATTTTTAAATTTTGAACACTTTGAAATCATAATTTAGAAAATAGACAATCAGGAAACCCTAGATTTAACTAGGGTTTCGAGACTAAAGGTCAGGATCACCACAATGTGCCAAATGAAGAGAAAACATTATAAATTGATTATCTAAAAAAATTTATAATATAAAATAAGTTTTTTATAAAAATAGGAAATGAGATGAACCTATAAATATAGGGAAATAAAAGTACAATATATAGCTTGCAGGTCTAAATTTACTAAAATGAGTAAAATGTTAAATTCATAAAATGCATACAATATTTTGAAAAACAAAAAGAGGTTTTTGTCTATATAAACATAATTATATAAAATATCTAATAGATTTTAAATTTAGTATATTATTAATCATAAAAATGCCAAACAATTTGGAATGCTTCATAGATAAAACCTTAGAATATTTCCAATAAAGAATTAGCAATTGCAATAAAATAAGAACTTATTTCAAAGATCATGAGAGAGTTTTTTGAATAAAATATAATTTTTTAATTAAATTATAAATTAATTAAAAAATAAATACACAATTCACCTTGTATGTCAATATTTTCTAAAAATAGTAAATTATAAAAAGTAAAATTTTCATACCAAATTTTGTCAAAAAAAGAGGCTTTTGAGTATACCAACCTGATTAGAAAATACCTCTGAAGAATATTAAAATGGATATGTTTGTAAGATAAAATATTAAAATCAAATAATAAATAACTTGTGAGTGTCCAAACATGAATCTTGGCAACAAAAGGAGGGTAAAACCTTAGGGTAAAGTTTTAGATATAAAAATCAATCACAAAAAGTTGAAACCCTAAGAGTTTGGAAACCCTAGATCAATTTTTTTTGCAATCACTTTGGGTTTAACAAATGTTAAACCCTAAGTTTGGATAAGTATAATATGGGGTTATGGTTAAAAAAATATAAATCAATAAGCACATGGGTGATAAATAGATCTATAATAGGTCAATTAATTTCAAAACTCAAATAAAACATATACTAAATTTATTATGCTGAGATATGCTAAAAATAGAAAATACAATCTTGATAGATATTAAAATGATAATAAAAATAAGATACTTATTTGGTCCTGGTGCTAATACAAGTCTAGAACTAGAACATGTAATAATTAGACTAGATCTAGTTTTTATATCAATCTTCTAATTCTAGAAATTGTACCTATGTAGCTATAGACATTTGCATTGACCTAAGATGACTACATTGACATTTTTATTTAGATCAAATGTAGGTGTTCATTATATAAAACATGTTGAAACTAGATGTGACCACCTAAATGCTTATGCATTCTATGTCACCTTCACTTTTATGCATTTAGATTTGAGTCATGGACTATCATTCCTAGTTTTTCACCTTCATAATAGTTGTGAAAAAAATGGGATAGTGGGCACATAGTGTTGAGCTTCCCCATATACTCCTCTATCAATGTGCACTACCTACATATCATGTACTCTAAATAGGGCCTTGAAATTATATATTTCTTCCTTACATGTTGGCTTGTGTATGTATAATGTAATGTGTGATAAACAAATACATTTAGTGATGTAGCTTATAGCTTGGCCAATGTGGTTCATAAGATCCTCCTTTAGTGTTTCAGAACTATAGATGTGTTGTCTTTATGATTGATATGAAAATAGGATAAAATAGGGAATATTTGATCACTCAAGGGCTTGATTAAATGCCTTTAGTAAATTACATTGTGAGTTATTTGGTCTATGCTAGGTCTTTGCTAGGTGATTAATGCATGAGGATTGATCATGTATTTATACCAATCTCTTTGAATAAAATCTCACTTAAAATTACATAAGATGACCATAGGTATACATTATATTTTTAAATTAAATGACTTTAGGGTAATGGAAACTTACATCAGGTTAGGACACTTACATCAATGTAGGTGTTTGATTAAGACATAAGTATCTGATTGAAATGACCCCAAAAAAATTAGGAATATCCAACAAAGTGTGTTTAGGATAACTTATCAGTCCCAACACTTCACTTGAAGAGGCAAGCAATATTAATATATCATACTCATATACATGCAATTGAAACCAAAGGAGGTGATCTGAGATAATTAATTATGGGTCATTACTCACAAAAGATGCTATGGGAAATCATGTTTCCCAAAAGATGGTTTATAGAGTTCAGGGTGTATTGATGTATGCATACATGGATAGATCTTGAGCACCATATATGGCATTTATTATTCTACATAGGACTATTTCTAGGTCCTTATCCCTCATTAAGTATCTTCTCACCTTACTGGGTTTCATTTTCACTCATGGGTGGTTAAATGGTTACATTCAAACTAACCAAAAGAGATAACTTATACACACTAAGTTATCATTGGGTTATAATAATTCTATGGAAAGAGAATAGTTATAATATCGACAACAAGAATGAGGTCAAATATGCCAATCATGCATGGAAACCAATATTTAATTTAATAATATGTAGAATATGTTAAAATCCCATTGTTAGAGGTACAATCATTGAGAGGGGGGGTGAATCAATGATGCAAGATATTTTAACTTCAATTCCAATCCTTTCAAACCCTTATTCAATTACCATAAGCATTCATAGAATATACAAGTCATTCATAACAATGAACAATAGATAATGCAAGATCATACGCACAACACAAGATCTATGTGGGAAACCCTCTTGGGGAATAAAATCCACTCTCAATCCTAAAATCACATGGATTACTTGTCATATAAGAAGTATGTAAACATGAGATGGTCAAGTCCTTCTAACCAGACATTAGTGAAACACCTATTCCATAAGGAGCACCTATCCCTAGGATGGTCAAGTCCTTTTGACTAGAATTTAGTGAAACACCTATTATACAAGGAGCACTTTCCCCTAGGATGGTCAAGTCCTTCTATCCTAGATTTAGTGAAACACCTACTCCACAAGGAGCACCTACCCCTAGGATGGTCAAGTCCTTCTGTCCTAGATTTAGTGAAACACCTGCTTCAAAATGAGCACTTGACCCTAGGATGGTCAAGTCTTTATGACCTATATGTTGAGAACCCTCCCAAAACCTATTATATGAACATCTCTTGAACACTAATTTCTTTCCAATCTAATGGAGATACAATGTATATTATCCCCCTCCACTTCTTCACATAGCCAGAAACATCCAAAACCACCTTTGCGATCACTCTAGACCTCTTAGCAATAACTTTGTCACAACCTCAACAACATGATCAAATGGTCATACACATGTTCCACACTCTAATATACCTCTCAAATCAACCACCAAGCTCACATAGACATCATCTATCCTTCACTCACACTCAAGGCATCCAAAACATCCTTTTGGATCACTATAGACCTCTTCGCTCATCTTGAATCTTCAAGCCTGCATAAACACTATTATTAACATAAAAAATATGACCTAAATATCATACACATAGTCATAAACCTACTCTTATTTATAACCCATCCATTGGGCATATAGCCTTTCCTTCACTCCATAACTCTCACACACACCTCTTCTCTCAGGTCTCTCATATCTATAAATCATCCTCTTTAATTTCACCATTTATAGAGCCTTCATGATTACTATTTTATTGGTCAGACTTTAGAATTATCTTAACCCTTAATAAATCTTAAATATTTCAATACTATCCTCACAGGTTGGCCATAGCAACTATGGGTCACACTTAAGCAGTTACGCCTTTTAATTAGGCCTTAATAGCCCTTATACGTCTCATGGAGACCTATTCCCCCAATTACCACTCCATTGAGAAAATTAGAAACACAATACCTCTTATAAATGCATATTTCCACTCCACATGACCCTTTTACATCCTCAAATTATAACAGTCATCATCACACACCTTTGTGTATGCTCAATCTACTCAAACATTAGCCTTGTACACAAGAACACCATGAATGAACAAACAATCAACTTCTAAGCATTTTTTCATACTAAATATGGATTGGTAAAACCTCTAAAATACATATAGATGATAATAATGGACTATACAACACTCTCCAATATCTCAGTCCCCTTGAAACATCTAGAAACCATCATAACAAACTCAATTACCCTTCTTGGGTTACTTACAGAGCATGAACAAACACATAGTAAAATTTGGAGCTAAATAACTTTGACTATACAAATATTCAAACCTTACAATAAATATTTTTGGATGTTCCCTTAATTCCTCTATGACTTTTCTGTTTACACCATCTGTATATATTAAAAGTTATAGCAAAAAACCTATAGATTGGTCTTCCCTCACAAATTCCAATATTTGAATTCCAATGGTCACTAAGCCACTGTTAAACTCCAAAATTTTTGACATAATATCTTATACTTAAATATTTTGATCAAATATGCATCATTGATCTCTATATAATTATCTCATTCTTTACCTTTGATTTATTGTTAAACATTGAGCACTTGTCATCATCTCGCTGCTTCCTGACAATTTGAAGCAAATACGCTCCATCAATCTTTTCTGAGTAGCTCAATATTTATTAATCAATGCTCACCATTAGATTTAGATAATATCTCCCATGATTTTTCCACTTATAATATTTGTGTTCCTTATTTACACATTTATCTATTGACTCAACCTGCACCATCAATCTTTTAACTACATGATCATCCACAAACTATTGATCTTTTATCCAAGCTCTGTGAATGTGACACATGTCACCAACACGCTCACCTTTGAAATATTGAATTTTACATGCACCATTGGATCAAAATATATGATTAATCATTCACAATTGGATATTCTAGAGTAATGACCTCAGACTTCAACATGATTAAACTTGATGGTCTTTGGCCCATCATAATCTACTAAATCAACTTTGAAGCTTTATAACTTGAGCTAAAAATCACTTCAAGAATCCAAATTTATAGGGTATCTTCTTAGAACTATAGATAACATATCCATGAAAACCTTTGACCTTATATGAATCTCTGATTACCTATATTAAATGTACAATCTTTTTGATTCATTCATATCTCCATAACATGCAGTGATTGTCTGGCTAAGTATAGGAACTTAGTAAACTTTTGTCTAAGAGGCCAACTTTGTAACCACATACCTTTAGATACGCTCAACCTCATGACCTAAAATTTAAACCATAGTAATTTTGGACTAATGTGTTCACACCCATATGACTAAATTCCCCTGACTCATCCATACATGGTAACAATGACATCAACAAATTGCCTACTCAATTTTTTTTCACAAAACCAACTATGCTAAGATGAAAATAATGAAGAAATAGATGAATACCATGCACTTATAAAATATCTCCAATCAATCTTAAACTTTGATAGGACCTCTCAAATATTATCAATACTTTAGACCCATCTCTAATCATGCCAAAACTGAAGATCAACCAAGCCTACTTCAAACATACTAGGACAAGCACACTACACACTTTGTCATTAATACTTAGACTATCAAGAAAATTCATCCACTCACATGTACACATACATGACATCACTAAAAACTCTCCAAAAATATCCCCCTTTGTCATTTATATCAACACCCATCATATAACTCATCTTCCTTCTCTCTCTTCAAGCACTATCATAATAGGAACCTTCTCCCCCTTTGATGTAATGACAAAGTGGGAAAAAACTAATTATAAGGACCTAAAAATACCACCAATAGGAGATGACCACCTTATAAATATGATACAAACTCCCCCTTACCTTGAGCCTACCTCTTTATGCCTTGACAACTTCCTCTTGCTACATGCCAATACTCTCTTAAAACAAACACTAAAACTAATTTAAAAAAACACACAAAAGCACTGAAATATAATGGAACTCACCAAGAAACATCTAAGAGGGAGTCCCCCTAAGATATTTGAGCCATTACACCTCTTGAGTATCTTCAGATCTCCACACATCATGAAAAACCACCATACAAGCTTACTAGACTTCTCTATCAAGCCACCTAAAGGACCATGAACAAAACTTCATGCCACTCACCAAATAGGAAACATAATCTAAAACAAATTAATAACTCACTTTTAAACACTCATGCCTTTATATTTTAGATAAACTGGTAAAAAATCACTCTTCTTCAAACTCAACCTATTTAGACTCCTTGTAGCCTTACCTAGAACTTGTAGAGCCCACAAATTTCAATAGACACACCTTCAAGACCTAAACATTCATATCTAGATAAATCTCATATTCCACCTTAGGTACACCAATTTTCATCACCTAGGTCCTCCTCTACAACATCTTTCAAAAATCTACTAGTCAATTAGGCTTTCATTTTGACAAAAACTTGAATAATTTAAAAAACACAAACCTTTAAATCTCTATGAAGATTGATTTGATAACCCATTTGACCCATTCAATCTATTAAGAATCCTTATACATAAAATCATAATGGAAACCACTTTTCTAGCATAGCCCAAAACTCTAGAATCTTAAAACAAACAAGGTCAACAAATCTCCTTCTGGTCAATGCCCACCTCTGAAACTTCTTGCACACCAAGAGACAACTATCATACACTTTTGTACCAAGATTTGAGCCTTTAAACCTTTGGTAATCTTGACTTTATATATCATGGCTTTGATCTAAAGTAAGAAAAGATAAACTTGGGAGCACACAAAAACCTCAAAAAGGCATAAAAGGGTCATCAAGACACAAAACCTCTTGAAATACATCACAACGAAGTGCACAGGCCTTTCTGAAAACCAAACTCTTCTTGATATTCCATCAATCTCATTATACCACCTAAAACCACCCATTTTGATCCTACAAACACTACATACACACAAAAAACACCTTGTTGGGTGAATATTTTGTCGACCAGCTAACTGGAGAGCAAAATAGTTCCTATCACCACAGCATAGGGAGATTTGTCATCCAAGTGTTCAGTTTTACTACATCAACAGGGGAAAAATCTCTCCTCTCATCAAGGGGAGGTTCCCTATTAAATATATGGAGGCTATATACTATATATATAAGCAGAAAGTAAGACACAAGGGTGGGATAAGCCATCTATCTCTCTTTTTTTCAGAGATGATGTTAAAAAATAGAGGAGAAATCATGGGTGATTGGTGAAAGTAATTCTCTTCTTTCAAAAGTAACATTTAGCCAAGAGCTAGATCCCTTCCTGGATAGTAGAAATCCTGGTGAAGTGATAAAAAGCACTTCTCTTCTTTCAGAAGTGCTTGTTCTTGCAAACAACAAGAATCTTTCTGGTAGGATAAGTAACAAGGTGCTAAAAGTGCAAAGTAACCAATAGCCTAAAATGTAGCACAAAGTCTCCACCTCGATTGCCCAAGAGTGAAATATGAAGAACAATGGGGGCACAAAGTCATCCCAAGGTCCTTTACACAGAAATAGAAAATAAACACACACTGAAGACAATTATGACAACACAAAGTCTAAAATTAGTTGGCTTCAGGACACCTTCCTTATCACTTCCACTAATGCTGCTTGTTAGATTAAATAAACAAGAGCACATTCAAAACATAGACATAAGAACAATCTCCTAAAATGATACAAGATATGACAGCACAAAGTCTGCAAACAACTTGCTTTTTCATTCAGATAAAATAATATGAACAACAATCTGAGCTCAAAGTCTCAGTAATGCTTTTCAATTTGGGCAGAGTTTTGCTTCTGGTAATAGAAAGATCTCCTTTTTAACAAATGAGAGATTACAATATATAGCCACCAAAAAAGGCTTGCCACTCTCTCCCATGGGATGGCCCATGCTATAGTCAATGCCTTCAATGCACCTTCACTTCTGTCTGGAGGGACCATGCCTAGAACAATACATTGCCTTAACTATGGCGTGTCTATTCATCTAATATGTCTTCTCCTAAGTCTAGATCATCTGGTTAGTTCCCTCTGACATCTACACAGCTGTCCATTTTGTCTTTACTCCAAAGGAGACTAATAGGCCATGCCTTCAATGTTTGCAAGCTCAAATATCTACTTTGCGGACTATTCCACCTACTGGAATAACTTTTGCATAGATATTTTGGGCTTTTCCCTCTTTTTGATTTTGTCTTTTCTAGCTTTGTCTCTTCCAGCTTTGTCTCTTCTTGGAATTTAAGCTCCTGGGCTATCTTTTCAGCCAGTCGCTTGGTTCTTCCTTCAAGTTCTGCACTTTATTTAAATTTCAATAGATATTCCCTTACTTTAAATTTGATGTCTACGGGGCCGTCAATGGTATCTAGCCACTTGAACCATGTTGAACCTTAAACCTTTGAACCCACTAAAAGTACATTGGTTCATTTTGCCTCTTTTATTTCATCACTTCTTGGTTCAATCACTTTCCCACTCCTTGGTTGAACCATCCGTTGAACCACCTATTTGCTACTTCTTTCCTTGACTGAGGCTATCTTTGAACCTTTAAACCCATGAACCATTGAACTTTGAACTCTTTCAATTTAAGGTTCAATCGGTTCATTGGTTCATCCTTTGTCTGTCACTTCTTTGTTCTTTCTAAGCTCTTTGATCTTCATCGCACTGGTTGAACCTTTGAACCTGTGAACTCGTTGAACCTTTTGGTTCAAGGTTCAATGGTTCAATCGGTTCATTCTTTTTATTTGGCTAAGTCCTTTTCATCTTTTTGAACCAAACGTGTTGAACTATTTGGTCATTAAACCTGTTGAACCATTGAACCCATTGAACCCTTGAACCAAAGTGGTTTAATGGTTCAACGGTTCAATGGTTCAAGCCTTCTTCTCTTTGATAAGCTTTTTGAAGTCATTGAAGCTTGAAGCAGTTGAACTTTGAACCTTAACAAATGTGCTTAACTCTTACTGATGACATTGAACCTTTGAACCCATTGAATCTGTTGAACCAAAATGGTTCAAGGTTTAATGGTTCAATCCTTGCTTAGAATCTTGCCGATGAACTCTTTTGGTTGAACCTTATCGTTGAACCAACTTTGAAATCGCTGAAGTGTTGAGAGCTTGCTTTTTTCCTATAGAGTCCATAGAAATCAACTTGTGAAGCCTGTAGAACTTGCCCTATAGAGTCCATAGATTCAAGCCTGTAGAGTCCGTAGATTTTTGAGAAGCTTGAAAAATGAGGAATTTGAATGCTTAGAACAAATTTTGAAAAGGGAAGAGACAATTTTAGTCTTGCAGGGCCCAAAATAGTTCATATGTTGTCCCAAAAATGAGTGATATTTTTGGTGGACAACAATTGGATCTAGTTGGGGAACTTCCCTTAAAATTTTGAAACAACTGAGGGGAGTAGAAACCAAAAACTCTAGTGCCTTGAAGTATGCCCTTGGGCTATGGAGTCATGCTACCCAAAAAAGAAAGGTGCCAAAAAATGAAAATGAAAAGCACAAAACAGAACTAAAGACTATACAAATATACATATGTACAGATGATCTTATCTGATGCCTCAAGATTTGAAGCACTTCAGATGCCACCCACTGTGAAATAGTGAAAATGGTGTGCCATCTTGATAAACCAGTAGAAAACCATTTTGTCCCCAAAAATGATGATGGGTGAATGGAACTCTCCACTAGGAAACCAATTTTCTATGTCTTCCTCTTGACTCTTTCTTCTTCTTGCCCCATAACAGGACGTGGTCTTCAAACTAAAAACCATAACTCCTGGCTCTCTTGGCAAAGAGTTCCTTTTGCTAACTTTGGAGTACAGCAATATGGTCCACCACCATAGCTTGTTGTTCTGTTGGTCCAATCCAGCACATACTTTGATTATCAGCATCAAACTCCTAACAAACCAACAGCGCAGCATCTCCTTTGGTGTGAAGGAGTTTGATATCTTCATCTTGAGTAGTCTTCAATCCAAGCAATAGAGATTCGCATCTAGTTGTGTTGTTGGTGTTGCTAAACTACAACTTGCATGAAGGAAAAATATCTCCTTGAAGAGATATCAACACAGTCCTGGCTCCAACATTAGTGGAAGAATTGCTACCATCAGATTATAGGATCCAAGATCATCAGAAGTTGATCTTTTATCAAATTTCTCTTCATTAGAGATGGAAGATCCTTCTTGATTTTTACTGCACCCTACCAATTCTTCTGATGCCTTGTTTGGATCAAATCCTAGATTGCCAACTATGGGACCTTCATTAGCTAAGACATGAGCATCCTCTGTGGTCCACACTTAGTTCTCCACCAATGTTTAACTGCTTAGGATTGGCTTGTAGGAATTTAAATTTAGTCATTTGAATTTTGGATTTCTTGACATGATCAATTATGTCAGATGACTGAAATAGACTTGGAAGAGGGGATAGGAGTTCATCCTTTTGGTTTTTGGGAGGGGGAGGACTGGTCTGTGAATTTGAAGTAGGAGGTGTAGAAATGTTTGATGTACTTACATTTTTGGAAATCACTAGGTCCTTTAACTAGAAAGGAAGAGGGGTTCTCTACTTAGCAATTGAAATTTTTGGTTGGGGTCACTCCTCTATCTTTTCTTTGTTGGCCTTCTGGGCTGACTGATTCTTAGACCGGGTGAATACTGCATATGATCCTTCGACTGCTTCATCTTCACTTCTGGGTTCATCCTAGTAATTCAAGAAACTAATGTAGTAGTTGCTAGTTGATTCTTCTTGATCCTCTGTGAAGAGATCAGCATCATTTTCTTGCTCAAACTCAGGTTGGAAAGAGAAAGAATGTTCTATTTCTAGATACCCAATTGTTGAGTTGGTTGGAGGTGATTCAAGGGCAAGGTTCCTCTGTGGGGGAGGAAGATGATTTAGCTATCCTTGATTCTTGGTAGCATTGCCTTGATATGCTTGATTCTAAAATGTCCTCTTTGGCATATCCCGATTAGGGAGAGTAGACATACCTTGGGCCATTTGCCTTTTTAAGGCTAGCAGTTAATTTGCCAGCTTTTGCACCATTTGATCAGTGGTGGTTGAAGGTGGATACTCAAAAGATGAAGAGGATTTACCTCTGTTAGGATCTCTCCTTATCTTTCCTACCAAGATAAGGTCATCTTCTAGCTCAGTAGCCAAGTCTTGAGTAGCCTCAAGGTCTATGTGTCTAGCCCGTCTCAACAGAAAACTCACTTTAGGCAGCTGTGAGTTGATGAAGAAACACTTGAGATTTTGAGGTGTTGGCTAGGCGATCATGGGAATCCTATGCCTCAGCTTGTCAAACCTAGCAATGAAGTCCCTCATAGGTTCATGGGGCTCCTTCTTCATCTGTGTGAGTTGGGCTAGTAAGGCATGTGCGTCTTCTATAGGCTTGAACCTTGCTTCAAAATTGGCTTTGAGTGTGTCCCAATCAGTCACTAATTGAGCCTGCAGATGGTAGAACCACTCTACAGTAACACCTTGTAGGGTCTCCACAAAAATCCTGACTATCGCATCTTCAAATTCCACTCTTATCACACCACAGGCTATGCTAAAGGCTGCAATGTGTTCATCAGGGTGAACTCTCCCATCTCCAAAGAATTTGTGGAAGTTCTTTCTTGAGCTGCATGGAATTTCATGTAGAGGTGGAGTCAAGTTTAGTGGGCCAAATGAGTTACCCCAGGGGCCTTGAACTGCCATGATTTAATTATGAAAAATAGGGATAAAAAATCTGGGTGGAGTAGCCAAATTGTAGAACAAAAATGGAAAATAACTAGCCCTACTTCAGCTTGAGGCTTGAGGCTTCAAACTGTACACTCTTTCCCAGCAACTCTAGTTTTGCAGACCAGATAAAATAATGGAGATGGAGGAAAATGGTAAGGCTATAATGATAATGGGTAAGACACAGAATGAAGTCACCAGAGTCTATAATGGATAAGGGTAGGGACTGCTTCAATCTAAAACTTGAGGCTTCAAATTGCACGTTCATCCCCAGTGGAGTCGCTAAAAAGACTGTTGGGTGAATATTTTGTTGAGTAGCTAACTAGTGAACAAAATAGTTCCTATCACCATAGCATAGGGAGATTGGTCATCTAGGTGTGTAGTTTTACTACATCAACAGGGGACAAATCTCTCCTCTCATCAAGGGGAGGTTCCTTATTAAATATACGGAGGCTATATACTATATATATAAGTAGAAAGTAAGACACAGGAGTGGAATAAGCCATCCATATCTCTTTTTTCAGAGATGATGTTAACAAACAGAAGAGAAATCCTAGGTGATTGGTAAAGGTACTTCTCTTCTTTCAAAAGTAACATTCAACCAAGAGCCAGATCCCTTCCTAGATAGTAGAAATCTTGGTGAAGTGACAAAAGGCACTTATCTTCTTTTAGAAGTGCTTGTTCTTGCAAAAAACAAGAATCTTTCTGGTAGGATAAGTAACAGGTGCCAAGGGCACAGAGTAACCATTAGCCTAAAATGTATCACAAAGTCTCCACCTCGACTGCCCAAGAGTGAAATATGAAGAATAATAGGGGCATAAAGTCGTCTCAAGGTCCTTTACACAAAAATAGAAAATAAACACAGACTGAAGACAACTATGATAGCACAAAGTCTGAAAGTAGTTGGCTTTAGGACACCTTCCTTATAACTTCCACTAATTCTACTTGTTAGTTTAAATAAACAAGAACACATTCAGAAGATAGACATAAGAACAATCTCCTAAAATGATACAAGATATGACAACATAAAGTCTGCAAATAACTTGCTTTCTCATTCAGATAAAATAATATGAACAACAATCTGAGCTCAAAGTCTCAGTAATGCCTTTCAATTTGGGTAGAGTTTTGCTTCTAGTAATAGAAAGATCTCCTTTGTAACAAATGAGAGATTACAATATATAGCCACCAAGCAAGGCTTGGCACTCTCTGCCATGGGACGGCCCATGCTGCAGTCAATGCCTTCAATGTGCCTTCAGTTCTGTCTAGAGGGACCATGCCTAGAATAGTGCATTGCCTTAACTATGGTGTGTCTATTCATCTACTATGTCTTCTCCTAAGTCTAGATCATTTGGTCAGTTCCCTCTGACATCTACGCAGCTGTCCATTTTGTCTTTACTCCAAAGGAGACCAACAGGCCACGCCTTCAATGTTTTCAAGCTCAAATATCTACTTTGTGGACTATTCCACCTACTTAAATAACTTTTGCATAGATATTTTAGGCTTTTCCCTCTTTCCACTTTTTTCCTTTCCAACTTTATCTTTTCTAGCTTTGTCTCTTCCTAGAATTTAAGTTCCTAGGATATCTTTTCAGCCAGTCGCTTGGTTCTTCCTTCAAGTTCTGTGCTTTATTTGAATTTCAACATATGTTACCTTACTTTACATTTGATGTCTACGGGGCTGTCAATGGTCGCTAGCCACTTGAACCATGTTGAACCTTAAACCTTTGAACCCACTAAAAGTACATTGGTTCATTGGCTCATTATACCTCTTTTGTTCCATCACTTCTTGGTGCAATCGCTTTCCCACTCCTTGGTTGAACCATCCATTGAACCACCTATTTGTTGCTTCTTTCCTTGACTGAGGCCACTTTTGAACCTTTGAACCCATAAACCATTAAACTTTGAACTCTTTCAATTTAAGGTTCAATCAATTTATTCGTTCATCCTTTGTCTGTCACTTCCTTGTTCTTTCTAAGCTCTTTGATCTTCATCGCATTGGTTGAACCTTTGAACCTATGAACTCATTGAACCTTTTGGTTCAAGGTTCAATGGTTCAATTGGTTCTTTCTTTTTATTTGGCTAAGTCCTTTTCATCTTTTTGAACCAAACACGTTGAACCATTTGGTCATTGAACCTGTTGAACCATTGAACCCATTGAACCTTTGAACCAAAGTGGTTCAATGGTTCAATGGTTCAAGCCTTCTTCTCTTTGATAAGAATTTTGAAGCCATTGAACCTTGAAGCGGTTGAACTTTGAACCTTGACAAATGCACTCAACTCTTACTGATGACGTTGAACCTTTGAACCCATTGAATCTGTTGAACCAAAATGGTTCAAGGTTCAATGGTTCAATGGTTCAATCCTTGCTTAGAAGCTTGCTGATGAACTCTTTTGGTTGAACCTTGTCGTTGAACCAACTTTGAAATCACCCAAGTGTTGAGAGCTTGCTTTTTTCCTACAGAGTCCATAGATGGTTCAAGGTTCAATGGGTTCAAAGCTTTAATCCTTGCTTAGAAGCTTGTTGATGAACTCTTTTGGTTGAACCTTGTCATTGAACCAACTTTGAAATTGCCCAAGTGTTGAGAGCTTGCTTTTTTCCTACAGAGTTCATATAAATCAACCTGTGAAGCCTATAGAACTTGCCCTGTAGAGTCCGTAGATTTTCTTCTTGCAGGGTTCATAGATTCAAGCCTGCAGAGTCCGTAGATTTATGATAAGCTTGAAAAATGAGGAATTTGAATGCTCAAAACAAATTTCGAAAAGGGAAGAGACATTTTTAGTCTTGCAGGGCCCAAAATAGTTCATATGTTGTCCCAAAAATGAGTGATATTCTTGGGGGACAACACACCTTATGACATCACTCTAGCCTCATCAAACCACTTCTCCCATCTTGACACACCAAATCCAATTAGAAATACTTATCTCTTGCCTTCTAGAACCTTCTAAAGGACACCACAACAACACTTGCTTCTCCACTGAAAGGAGTCTCTTAAGAAGCATAGATAGAGACCTCATCTACATCATAATGCTCTAAACTAAAGTGATTCCAGGAGTGGCCCACATCTCCTCAGTAACCAATGGAATCCTTTTATAGCTATAAGACTTCTTTCTCTTGTTCTCCTTACTCTGACCTTTGATATCTTGTTCCTTTTTTATGTCAGTCACTTTCTCTTTTATGATAGGATATACAATATTTAGAGTAACTATGGAATATTGACATACCTTGATCACTAAAGTATCTTCTTTGTATTGCAAAACATCACCTTCAAACCTTGACAACATAAGAACCAAGTTTGAATTTTTTTCACACATAGCAGGTTACTCATTAGCATCCAAACACACCTTAGAACTACCCTCAACTAGAACCTTGGTCTTCTCCTTGAGTTTGGTCTCTTCATTCAAAACACGAGTATAAAATGAGATCTCTTAGCACTATCTAACTTATATAGCATTCTCCATGATATAAAATAGATTAATTAGACCTATAGACTCATCATGACTCATTTTTACCACCTTTGGTTTTCATGAGTTAACTTGCCTTCTTTCTTGCACTCTAGGAACCTGATTAAACATATTCTATCTTATAGGCCTTTGTTTGTAGAATCTGGCAGTGTGACCTCTTTGTTGACAGTTGAAGCAAACTATACCTTTTTCTAGAAGATTATCCTACCTTTCCTAATTAGAACAAAATCTTGCAATATGTCCATTTTTTTGACAATTGAAATAAACTACTCCTTTTGAAGAAGACTCACCTTGTCTTACCTTATTTAGACAATGCTTAGAAAAATGTCCCTCATCAAGACAATTGAAGCACTTAACTTTGTTCACATATTTTTACTGATGACCCCCATCATAGTTCCATGCAAACTCATTTCTAATAGGTATCTTACATTATCTAGCTCTATTCCCAAACTAATTACATGTGTAACAATAACCATTGAAACTTGCATACCTCATGGAATTTGATTATCTGATCTAATTTGTCTTCACTTTACCAGCATCTTCATTTTTTGACTGATTTTTGACCTTCAAGGTCTGATTTGCATTAGTCTTCATCTTCTTTTAATTGCATTTTTTGGTTCTTCTTTGTATCCAAGACTAGTTCTATCACTTGCATGATTTTGACCACTCAGAATATTGTCTAGATCGCTTGATCTCTTTTCAAATCTCATAAATTACTACATCTTACTAGATATATTCTCTAACTTAGATTTTGATGACTTAATTTTAATTACATACCTTGAACATTCATCTTTTTTAGCTTTCAAGTTTGTAGATAGGATTTCCAATTGACAATTGAGGTGCTTGACTATATATTCATGCTCCTTGGTGTCTTCATTCATTTTTGTCTCAAACACATTGAATTTCTCTTCATATTCCTTAATTTGAGACTTCATCTTATTTTTAATTTTATTCTCAATCTTTAGTTATTCAAGAGCATTGATCAATTGAGTCTCATAGTCCACCTTATCTTTATCATCATCTAAATCACTCCAAGTAGACTCCTTTTTATATGAGCAAATTCCTTCCTTAGCCATGAAGAGGTCTTCATCTTCAATAGGACCATCTAATGAGTTATAATCTAAGTCACTATCTTCACTCTCATCTGATAAGTTATAATCTTCTTTGGTGTAGAGACTCTTCTTTTCCTTGAAGTACTTCTTCTTGTTGTCAAACCTTTTGAATCCATTCTTGATTTTATTAGACTTGAATGATCTCTTACCATCATCATGACCTTAACCATGCACTTCATCATCATTATTCTTATGCTTATTATGTAACTTATTTGCAAAATGTCCTACCTCTCCATAATTGAAGCATTTGAAGGGTAGTTTACCCTTATACTTGCCTGGCCCTGTTTTCAATTTCCTTGTAAATAAAGCAATTAGTTCATCTTTATCAATATCAGATATGTCATCCTCCTTGAGTTTATTACCTTAGAACTTATTCTTTGGCTTCATTTCTATCTTGAATATTGCTTCCTTCTTTGGTGGTTTATCATAATTGACTCTCATCTCATTGGTAGTAAGAATGCCATGTAATTCATCCATCTTCAACTGAGTAAGATCATGACTTTCCTCTATAATAGATACTTTAGAATAAAACTTGAGAGAGAGAGAGAGAGAGAGACCATAATTACTTTTAAACTATATTAGATTCTTCAATCTTCTCTCCAAAACCTTTGATGATGTTTACAATCTCATCAACTCTCTGTAGAAAGGATGCCATAGAATCTTCTTCCTTCATCTTAAGACTCTCAAATTGTCTTTGGCTAGTCTATAACTTTGCCAACATAACCTTTGAATCTCCTTCATAAATAGTATTCAATTTATCCCACATCTATTTGGAAGATATGCAATGGATTACCTTGGTGTATTCAATCTCTGAAAGACCACAAGTGATAGCATTCATTGCCTTATAATTGTTATCAACATTTTCTTATCTAAAACATTGGATGGAGGAGTAATAGGTGTATAATAACCATCCAAAACATATTTCCAAGTGTCAAACCCTAGGTATATGATGTAGGTCCTTATACTTTCACTCCAAAAATCATAATTGGATCCATTGAACATCAGTGATTGCTTAGTGGAAAAACCTCCATGTATTTGATGGCTACCCATATTGTACCTTGGATCTCTTTCAAGTTGTCAAGCCTTTACCAAAGGACCTAGATCTTATACCAATTATTATAGGTACAATCACTGAGAGGAGGGGTGGTGAATTAGTGATGCAAGATATTTCAACTTCAATTCCAATCCTTTCAAACCCTTATTTAATTACTATAAGCATTCATAGAATATGCAAGCCATTCATAACAATGAACAATAGATAATGCAAGATCATATACACAACATCAGATCTATGTGGGAAAACCTCTTGGAGAATAAAACTTACTCTCAAGCCTGTAAACACATGGACTACTTATCTTATAAGAAGTATGAAAACATGAGATGGTCAAACCCTTCTGACCAGATTTTAATGAAACACATGTTCCACAAAGATCACCTACCCTTAAGATGGTCAACTCCTTATGACCAAAATTTAGTGAAACACCTATTCTATAAGGAGAACCTACCCCTTGTATGGTCAATTCCTTCTAACCTAGATTTAGTGAAACACCTTCTTCATAAGGAGCACCTGCCCTAAGGATGGTTAAGTCCTTTTGACCTGGATTTAGTAAAACACCTACTTCACAAGGATCACCTACCATTAGGATGGTCAAGTACTTTTAACCTAAATGTTTAGTACCCTACCAAAACCTATGATATGAACATATATTGAACATAATTTCCTACCAATATGATGGAGATACAATTTATATCATTCCCCTTCACTTCTTCACATAGCCATAAACATTCAAAACCACCTTTTGGATCACTCTAAACCTCTCAGCAACAACTCAATCACAACCTTAATAATATGAATAAATGGTAATAAACATAGTCCACACCTTGATCTACCTCTCAAATCAACCAATAAGCTCACACGAACATCATCTATCCTTTGCTCACACTTAAGGCATCAAAAACATCCTTTTAGATCACTCTAAACCTTTTCACTCATCCTCAATCTTCAAACCTACATGAGAACTATTATTTACATCATGAATATCACCTATAAATCATACACATAGTCATAAACCTAATTTTCTCTAAAACCCATCCACTAAGCACATACCCTTTCCTTTGCTCCATAACTCTCACACACACCTTTTCTCTTGGGTCTCTCACATCTAGAAATTGTCCTATTTGATTTCACCATTTATAGAGCCTTCATGATTTTTATCTTCTTGGTCAAACTTTATAATTTCCTTATCCCTTAAAACATCTTACATATATCAATGTTATCCTCATAGGTTGGCCATAGCAATTATGGATCACACTTAAGCAGCTACGCCTTTCAATTAGGCCTTAGTAGACCTTATAGGTCTCATAGAGACCTATTCCCCCATTTAGTACTCTATTGAGAAAATTATAAACATAATACAACTTAAAAATGCATATATTCACTCCACATGACCCCTTCAACATCCACAAGTGATTTTAGTCATCATCACACACATCTACATATGTTGAACCTACTCAAACATTAGCCTTGTATACAAGAACACCATGAATGAATAGTCAACTTATAAGTAGTTTTTCATACTGAATATGGATTGGTAAAACCTAAAAAATACATAAAAATGATCTTCATTGAGTCTAAAACAATCTCTAATAGCTCAGTCCCCTTGAAACATCCAAAAACTGTTAGAACAAACTCAATTACCCTTCTCAGGTTACTTGTAAAGCATGAACAAACACACAGTCAAATTTGGAGCTCAATAAATTTGAATGTAAAAATATTTATACCTTAAAATAAATATTTTTTGATTCACATTAAAGTCCTATACAACTTTTATTTTTATACCATGGTCAAATTCTTCATATATTAAAAGATATAGCACAAAAACTACAAATTGGTATTCCCATGCAAATTTGAATATTTGAATCTGAACGGTCACTGAGAAACTGTTAAACTTTGAAAACTTTGACATCATATCATGTCCTCACATATCTTTATCAAATACACACCATTTACATCCTTATAATTATCTCTATCTTTACCTTTTATTTACTATTAAACATCGATCACTTGTCATCATCTTGTTACTTTCTGACAATTTGGAACAAACATGCTTTGTCGATCTTTTTTGAGTAGCTCGATCTTTATTAAGCAACACTCACCATTAGATATAGATAAAAGATCCTAAAATTTTGCCAATTAGAATATCTAAGTTCCTTTTTCACACATTTACCTATTAACTTGACCCATACCATCGATCTTTTTACTACATGATCATCTGTGAACCATTGATATTTTGTCTAAGCTCCATGAATGTGACACATCACTAGCGCATTCACCTTTGACATATTGAATTTTAAGTGTACTATTGGATAAATATATATAATTAATTATTCACCATTAGATATTATATACTAATGACCTCAGACTTCAACATGATTAAACTTGATGGTCTCTGGCCCATCACAGTCTGCTAGAGCAACTTTGAAGCTTTATAACTTGGGCTAGAAATCACTTCAAGACTCCAAATTTATAGGGTACCTTCTTAGCACTATATTTAATATATCCTTGAAAACCTTTTGAATTATTTTACTCTCTGAGTACCTATATTAAATGTACAAACTTTCTAGTTTATTCATATATGCATGATCTGCAGTGACAGTTTGGCTAAGTATAGGAACTTAGTGAACTTTTGTGTGAGAGGCCAACTTTACACCTATATATCTTTACCTACGCTCAACCTCATGACATGAAATTTAAATCACAATAACTTGGGACTAATTTTATCACACCCATATGACCAACTCCCCCCAAATCATCCATATGTGGTGATGGTGATGTCAGCAAACTGCCTACTCAGATTTTTCTATCATAGAACCAACTATGCCAAGATGAACATAATGAATAACCTAATGAATACCATGCACTTCCACAATATCTCCAATCATTGATAAAATATGATAAGACCCCTCAAACATTATAAATAATTCAAACCCATCCCTAATCATGCCAAAACTAAAGATCAACCAAGCCTACTTCAAGCATACTAGGACAAGCACACTACACACTTTGTCATTGATACTTAGACTATCAAGACACTTCATCCATTCACCTGGATAGCTCCATGACATCACTGACAACTCTCCAACACCCATAAGCATATGACAAATTTATTTTTTCTTGAAATAAGTACAACCATGAAACTGAATTAAAACCATGACATCATAGGCCATCAATTTAATTAATAACAGCCAAGGTTGTCAACCCCCTCATGGCATGAGGTCACTACACCATATGCAAAAATGCATTGCATTCTCAATCTAACCAATTAATGGGCATGAATTCCACTATTTTAATGAATGAATAATGATATGAATATGATCATTTACATTATTTATCAAAAAATATTTGATAGTAGCCCATAATTAGATCTAAACAATGATATAATATTAGCAATAGCCAATGCATTAACATCAATAAAAAAGAAATTAATGTAATTGAAGGTATATGGTAGTCAATAGTTTATACCTTTCATCATTGATTACTCAATTTATTATAAGGTTAAAGGTAAAATAACATAATCAGTCTATGTACTTTTACTTATACTATATTATTTTGCAGCCATATGCTTACTTAATAAACTATTAAGCACAATGAACAACTAATTCATTGGCCTCTCCTACAACAAGGATTTTATTAAAGAAGAAATCCATCTTATACCCCATCCTTCTAAGTAAAATAAAATATGGCATAGTAATATGTTTCAATTATGAGCAAGAATAACCTATTCATGCATACAATAGGTTGCAATGTAAACCCAAAATATAAGTACATACACATCAAAGGTTTTCACATGATTTCAATACATATACAAGGCTCATACTATCAGTAATGTCTAATACAATGAAAATTCCATCCAAGTTACAATTGAGTGGAACCAAAATAAAATGTTCCATTTAAGGAACTTTTAAAAAATAATTATTTGAGTGTCATGACACAATAATGAAATCAATTTCAGCCAACAAGAAGAAGTTACTAGTACACTCAGCTCATAGGAACAATGTTTAACATGTATACATTCAACCATTGTTAATTTTTATAAACATCAAGCAAGGGAGAGTAAATCACTCAACAAGACTATTCCATAATGCAAGAAAACCCAAAGTAACTCCTATTTACTCATTGACAATTCATTCCAACTTCTAAATTCAGCTCCTATGCATATTAGGCAGCCCTTAGCATAGAAATAACACTCAAAATTTTATTCTATTTTAGAAATTTAACTAGTAATAAAGCTTAAGTAAATAGATCAAAAATAATATATTGATTTACCATAACATGTTTACCTTTGTATGCAACCCTATGAGTCTGATGTATGTGAGAGAGAATTTCATTTACATTTTCTGCATATACTAGCAGCAAGTATAACTGAATGGGTTTATGTAATCCATGTACAACTAAAACATATAAGATAAAACTATATTTTATATACTAATTCAAATGATAAAACATCATATATAAATAATCATAAGTATCTATATTTTATATTTTAAAGAGAGTTAACTAAAAAAATCACCAATGAACATGCATTCAAGTTAAGAGTATAACTTGTAAATAATCGAACCAACATACTTATGTATGCTTTTACATCAAATTTAAAAAATATACATATGCCCAAGTAATCCCCTACTCATATTTACCATAAGGTATTTGTATGAAAACTAAATGATATCATATGAACTTAACTAGAGATTATGTTGTACTAATATTATCAAATGAATTTTCTAAGTTAAAAATAGGAATGATGCTCATCTAAACATCTCTAAATAACTTAGTATGTGTAATTGAATTACTTTTAGTAAATATAATGTAACTTTATCGTCTTACCACATGAACAAAATTATAATATTTTACTTTATTATCCCACGTATTCCATTTCCAAAATAGGGTTAGCATATCATAAATCACTAGCATAATTAAACCAATATCAAATGAAATAAGATGATAACTATATTCATGAACCATATAATATGAAACAATAACAACTAATTTAATAACATGTAATCAACATATAAAAAATCATTACCAATTTATTCATGCATGTCTTCAATATCATCCAAGAATGGAATAGTAAGTAATCAAATCAAACAAACCCTCCTAGCTAGCCCTATAAGCTCAACCATCAGTGGCCTTTACGACCCCAACTATTAGCTAGATGGTGGTTTTGGCATCTAGGGTCTGTTAGGGTGTGGAGCTAAAAGCTTCAACTATTTGTAGACACAAAGAAAAGGTTGCTGAAGAACCAAAAGAACCGGCGTCGGTAGCATGACCGACATCGGTCAGATGTAGTGCAGAAGGAAACCGGCGATGGCAGCTAGTCGGCCGACGTCGGCTGCACCAGGCAAGCAGGGACCGGCATCGATCACCTGTGTGTTCCAGAACTACTGTTGATGAATAGTCAATTAAGTGAAGCGAGTGTTTGCATGTCAAATGACTAATTATAGTCACGAGCTACGTGTCTAATTATTGTAGTTAGATTTCTATTTTTGTATGCATGGGATCCTATTTAAAGACCCATAAGGCATGTATTGTAATTATCAAGAAGGCAAGAAAAAGCATTAAAGCAAACAAGGTCAAGGAGATCTACAGGTGTAAGGTCAAGGAGATCAGCTGAAGCATTCAAGGAGGGATAATAACTCAGGCTATAGAGTTGTTGTGTTGAGCAAGAGAGAGAGGGAAGAAGGTCTTGAGGTGTGGCAAGCCTTTGAGGTGGAGGAAGAAGTGGCATCTTCCTTATTGTATTTTCTTCTAGTAATATATAATACAAGAGTCTGTATTATCTCTCAAATTCTTTGTTGTCTCAAGTTTCTAGTTACTTAATCATTCTGGTATAATTCCATGTTTAATTGCTTATAAGAAAGTAATCAATTGTGCTTTCGTTGGATAAGGGGTCACCTAACAGTTGGTATCAGAGCTACGGTTTGCAGGGAGTAGGGTATTGTTTTTTTATTACAGGTCATTCACAGGGTTTTCTGATTGAGTGGGAGTTCAGCAATGGCAGAAGAAAGTAAGCTATGAATGGAGAAGTTTAATGGTAAGAATTATCAACACTGGAGGATGCAGATTGAAGATTATCTGTATCAGAAGGATTTGTACTTACCGTTGGGTGGGGTTGCATGCAAGCCCACAAATATGAAGGATGAAGAATGGTGTGTTCTTGATCAGAAGGCTCTCGGTTCCATAAGGTTTAGCCTTGCATCATCTGTGATTTCTAACTTATCACAGTGTAAGACAACAGAAGAGTTGATAAAATCCTTGGCAAATTTATACGAAAAGCCCTCAGCTTCTAATAAGGTATATCTTATGAAGCAGCTATTTACTTTGCAAATGCAGGAAGGTGGATCGGTACATACTCATCTCAGTGATTTCCATGGTTTGGTAAACTAGTTAGCTTCAGTCAATATTGTTTTTGATGATGAGGTAAAGGCTCTCTTGATTTTATGTTCTTTGCCTGAAAGTTGGGACAGTTTGGTTATGGCAGTAAGTAATTCTGCATCTGCTTCTAAAATCTTAAAAGTTGATGATGTTGTGAGTGTGATCTTGAATGAGGAAATACGCAGGAGAAGCACAGGTGAATCATCAGGCAATGCTCTAAGTGCAGAAAGCAGGGGAAGGCAAAGGGAGAAGGTTGAGTAAGGGAAATCAAGGTCGGGAAGGAGATCCAAATCCAAAGGTGTTACCTGCTGGTTTTGTGGAAAGAAAGGACATACAAAGGAGTGTTGGTTGAGAGATAAAGAGAATCAACATGCAAGTATTGAAGAAGCAAAGGATGAAAATATTGTGGTACAGTACGCTTTCATAATTTCTTTGGATAGTCAGGTAGGATCATGGATTTTAGATTCTGGTTCATCTTTTCATGCATCCCCAAACAGAGATTTGTTCCATGAGTATGAACAGGGAGACTTTGGAGTGATTTATTTAGGGGATGGTACACCTTGTCAGATAGTTGGCAAAGGGAAAGTGCAGCTGAGATTGCAGATTGACAACACATGGGTGTTGAAAGAGGTCATGCATGTTCCAATTCTAAAGCAGAGTTTGATTTTTGTTGGAAGGTTGGGTGATGAGGGATGCACAATAACCCTCACAGTGGATTCTTGGAAGGTTACCAAGGGCGCACTTGTTCTAGCAAGAGGTAAGAAAGTAGATACTCTTTATCTATCTACTTGTATTGCTGATTCTACTTCTGGTTTATCTACTTCAGCTGTAGATTCAAAGATGTGGCTTAATAGGCTTGGTCACATGAATAAGAAGGGAATGGACATTCTTGATTCAAAAGGTATGTGTTCAGATTCAGAAAGCATAGATAGAGTTCATTGCAAAAAAAGGAAATTTGATGCTTTTGACAGGAACAAAGAAGCCTTGGTGTTTATGGAGGAGATGAAGGACAGAGATCAGTCACAGGGGCTGAATAAATTTGAGCAGGGTAGCATGGATAGAGGTTTGATCCAAGATGAGCTCGCGAATGAAAAATTCATCACTTACAGAAAAACACAGGTACCAACGCCGGTGCTCCCATGGCACCGACGTCGGCTAGACAGAAATCGACATCAGTCATGTGTAGACCAGCAGGGTTGGTAGGTCGGGCAGGAGAAGTCTGATGTCGGTCATCAGGATCAACGTCGGTAGGGGAGACACCAGTGTCAGCTAGGGAAATGATGTCGGTAGTTAGGGTCAATACAGGGAACCAACATCGGTCGGGAGCAGACTGGGAGATGGCTGAGATCAGTCACTAAAATGGATGATGGGTGGATAGCTAGCTGTCAAGGAGTCTCAAACACCCATATGGAGGTCAGAAATGGTATGTGAACCTCATATTTGTTGTTCACCTTCTTTATATTGCTTACTGATAGTCAAGAACTAGGAAGATGGAAGAAGCAATGCAGGTAGAATCCAGAAACAGTGGGAGCTTGGCATGGATGAGGAGTGTGAGTCCTTAGAAAAGAACCAAACAGGTATTCTTTGGTAGAGTTGTCAGCTGGAAGAAAGCACTGGATAGAGGGATGGATTCCCATATTAGAGAAGAGAGTGGATGGACACGTGAGACAAAAGACTATGGTATATGGTCTTGATTAGGCTGCAGATAATGGAGGTTTGACCATTGCATTTATCTTTACCAGGTTGGATAATATTAGCTACATTATCCTATTACTATATTGTGTTACTTGTTGCAGGGTTTCATATACAGGGTGTTTTCTGAGCTAAGGGTAGAGTTGGTTCAGAAGTATGTCATGAAGAATTTGGAAGCAACAAAATTCTTTTGGCATAAGTGACAGGTATTGCATCACAGGTTTAGTGGTGGTTGGTCTTCAAGAGTGACTTTGAAGAGGGATACAGAGCCAAGGGAACAAAATAGATGGTGTACAGGTACAGGTACAGTAGCAACTATTTATCTCCAAGTGGGAGATTGTTAGGGTGTGGAGCTAAAAACTTCAACTGTTTGCAGACACGAAGAAAAGGTTGTTGAAGAACCAAAAGAACTAGCATCGACAGCATGACCGACGTTGATCAGATGCAGTGTAGAAGGGAACTGGCAATGGCAGCTAGTCGGTCGACGTCGGCAGCACCAGGCAAGCAAGGACCGGCATCGATCGCCTATGTGTTCTAGAACTGCTGTTGACGAACAGTCAGTTAAGTGAAATGAGTGTTTGCATGTCAAATGACTAATTATAGTCACGAGCTGTGTGTCTAATTATTGTAGTTAGATTTCTATTTTTGTATGCATGGGATCCTATTTAAAGACCCATAAGGCATGTATTGTAATTATCAAGAAGGCAAGAAAAAGCATTGAAGCAAGCAAGGTCAAGGAGATCTATAGGTGTAAGGTCAAGGAGATCAGCTGAAGCATTCAAGGAGGGATAATAACTCAGGCTATAGAGTTGTTGTGTTGAGCAAGAGAGAGAGGGAAGAAGGTCTTGAGGTGTGGTAAACCTTTGAGGTGGAGGAAGAAGTGGCATCTTCCTTATTGTATTTTCTTCTAGTAATATCTAATACAAGAGTGTGTATTGTCTCTCAAATTCTTTATTGTCTCAAGTTTCTAGTTACTTAATCATTCTGGTATAATTCTATGTTTAATTGCTTATAAGAAAGTAATCAATTGTGCTTCCGTTGGATAAGGGGTCACCTAACAGGGTCAAGAAGGGATTTTGAGAAAGTTAGATTCTGAACTATTGGACATCTCAACATAAGCAAATATAACACATTCAAGTGATAGTCAAACACCATTTTGAGGCTAGATAGAAATAAGCAAACTTAATATCGACATGAATTAGGAGTGGGAATAACTGCTATAGGTTTCTCAAAGGAAATTTCAATGGGTTTAATAACTAAATCCACATCTATATCCTTCATAAAAACTAACTTGTAAACCCTCCAAGTGTATGATCAACCTTTAATATCCTAGTTACAAATCCATAACCCATGCATATTAGCATACAATTTACCTCTTAGTCATTTACGCCTAGTCTAGGAATGGTTACACAACAGTAACAAATCTATCAACATATAAAAATATATGAATCATAAACATATAACTCAAATAATATATACACATCTAAGCCATAGTATAATAATTAAACCAAACAATCATAATAAATCAGTCAACATATTTATTGACCTCAGCTAAACAAAATTTCCAAAACATTAGTCATTGATTCCAACAATCATTCAAATGATAATCAATTATAAATCCATAATCGATCCATCAGATTCACAGGATCATCATGAGGTCTCACAACCTCATATGATTCCCTTGAATCATTGGAATTGATATTTAAAAATCATTTTAGTTAAGTAATAGACCACTTGTAGGTTTTAAATAAAGTCAACCCTTAATATATGTGACTAAATATTCTAGTAGGTTTCACCCAAATTTTTAGGGTTTCAACATAAAACAAAACCCACATATATATCCATATTAAAACCTCAGTAGAGATAAGCCATTCAAAATAAGATGCTAGAAATATCCAAAATGAAAACACTCAAAAATTCCAATGAAATCATATTACAACCACAAAGATCATGCCATTCAAGTAACATGCATAGGATACTCAAAATGAAACACACACACACACACACACACACACACATATAAGAATTAAATTATTCATGGAAACCATTGATAACCAAATCATCCAAAGGAAAGGAACCAGTCCAAACTTCATTCAAGAAGAACCCAAATTTAACTAGGAGACTTAGCCAATAAATTTGAAGAACCCCAAATCAAAATATTCGATTAAAATAAAAACATTCACAACATAAAACCCTCATTAACACTAAATAAAACCTAGGTCAATTTCAATTTAATTCATGAATCAAATTCTAAAACCATACAGGTTGTAATATAGGGTACAACGACCCATTTCAACATATTTTCCAGCTAAATAGATCAATTTGAAGTATGGTAACACCCATTTACCAATAATAAGTTTCAGGGTTAACTAAAATAGAAACCATCTATTAATAGTAATGAAAATGCATATAGTTATAGCCATTAAAAAAAATAAACCCACATCATTCACTCAAGGAATAGGGTCAATGACCCATAATGCATAGTCAATTAAAATGCAACAATATATTTAACATGCCTTGCCATGACATTACACAGTATAAACCAAATACAAAACTCTTTCAAGTTTTAGAGAATTCCCATGACAATCATAATGTTCCAGCTAATATATAAATGCAAGTGAAGGTAAAGGACATATGGTAGAGATAATATTTTTTCAATTTTATATGAAAAAACAGCTATCATTATAATCTATTGGGCATTAGATACCCATCGAGAAATCATACAACTTCTCGACTGTGTATGTAGTGCCCATGATCATTTATAATTTCATTCCAAGGGAAAATAACTAGAATGATAGTCAAATGACTTACCCAAAACAAACGTGGAAGAGAAAAACCCAAAGATGCAAACCATTTAAATAACCAGGTCTACAATAATTGCCTTAACCATACAAAAAAAACCTCCTCCCAAGAACAAGCCATAAAACCCTAGTCCAAAAAGTAAAAGTAAAAACCAAAATCCCTATGTTTTTCCCCATTCTTTCTCCCTTGCATCCCATCTCCCCATCACTAACCAATTTCATACCCCTCATCAATTCTCGCATTCAATTCCTGGAGAGAGAAACTCTCCCCATGCCATCCACACCTTCCCCAAGGCAACACCCACCAAAACATAAAATAAATGGTCATAAAATGGCCCATCCTACAAGATCTAAAAACCATTAAACAACAAAATAATAAATTTAAAATATAATGTAAGTTTAAAAACCATCAGGGTTGAATTAACCAAGTGACCATGTAATATCCATAGGGGGTCATAGGGGTAGGTCTAAGCAAGTCCCCTAGGCTGTTTAAGTCCTAGTAAGGGGTGAGTCCAATAAACTAGGGTCATGAGGAGTTCATGGAGGAGAGAGAAGGATCCTGGAGTGGGAAGTTTAGAATAAAATAATTTAATCAACTAACACTTTGATAACATGCAATAATTAAATAGAGATATGACAAGGCAGCTAAAGGCAATATGATAATTATGATAGAACAAATGAACAATACAATATCCAATGGTAATGGACTAAACTAAAAATACATGCTTACCTATCATAACCCATTCAACTACTTAGGAACCACTTTCTTACCCCTAGTACCGATACTAGCATCCATCCTAACTCATACCTCAGTGCCTGTAACCACCGAATGTACATTAATAGTATCTAATCGATAATTAATAAAATAATATAAAACTATAATAAAGCATTAATTATAGTAGTAATCCATATAATCAACATGTGTAGAATTAAAACATGATATGTCCAAGTATCATCACATCAATATCCATTAATATAGTCTAGTTATATAAGTAAATACAACATCTAGTTATGCAAGCAATAACACTAATGCATAAGCAGTGATATATAAGTATTAGAAAGATGGGGTCATGACATCCTCCCCTCCTTAAAGAGGAGTCATCCTGATGAAAAATTAGCAACCAAAATAATGACAAACCAAATAGAGTCCTTCGACTCTTTCCACAAAATGTTCACACATTACAAACATCAATAGAGAACTCAAAAATAGATCGAGAATAACTAGCTCGATAGAATTTATTATTTATCATCTTAAATAAAAGTCATGCCTGCCATGTGCTAACATAGACTATTATTAAAATAATGGAATATTGTCATGTACTTACCTTCTTGTAAAACATGTAGATAAAACAAATTCACATTGTGAATAAAATTCACAACTTTTCCTAGCTGAATTTCATATGCCACCTTTAGGACATCATGCCCCTTTATTTCAAATAGGATAGAAAACCATCATTACATCTTGGTTCCATTTTGTAAGGCCAAGGAGAGAAAAATGAATTATTTCACACAACTTTATCATCCATAAAATTCTTGGTAGTTTATCAGTGAACTATTACTTTTAATGTAGAAAATTTGAATTTTGCACCTAATTTCCAGCCACCTATGTGATTAGGAGATTAGTTAATTACTACTAATTAGGCATACTAGGTTGCATGCATTTCAATGTTTAGTAACAAGGATTTATTAGTGCTCTTCCAACCATAACTCATAGTTGTTGGCTCAACCAAAAAATACAAGTTTAGAAATATCATCTTAGTTACCCACTTAAAAGAAATTTTAAATAGCAAAACAACTTTCAACCAATTCTTCCTCTCATTATGAGGAAATGCTAACTCATAAAATAGCATTTCATAACAACACTTGTAAAAATTGTAATCCAACAAATTTTTACAAAATCCTTGGGTTTGGGGTGTTGTCTTCCACAACACTTCTTAGTTAAATCAACTATAATCATATTTTCATAATGTTCAATAGAATGTTAAACAACACAACATTCATATAGGTGTGTGCTATTACCACCACCTGAGTATGATTCATGCATACATATATTTCATTCATTTCAGAATGAAAATCAACAACATCAACCAACTTCTATGGTTCTCACAAGTTGTGTTATGCATGCATACCTTCCTGGTAACATTCACCATAGAATGCTACCAAGAACATAGATCTATCAATCCATGGTTACTTATTTTTCACCATTCACCATTCGTGGGTTAGTGTAACATCTTGCACCAACAATACCAAACATCAGATAAGCCACACCAGACATTAACATGTAACCCTAAGGTTTTCAACATGCTCTATGTAATTTTATGAGCTCACATGATGGTTACAGGGATCACAATCCCACCATCTCACTGCACTTACCTCTTGGCAGCATAATAAAGTACATAAAAACTTAAAAATATTTTTGATCAGGACTTAACACCACTCTTCTCAAGTATAAAACAACATGCAGTCTAGCCATGCTTAAACAAAATATAAATATAATACTTTTAGGTATATACAATAATACCTTGAACATAGCCTGGTTGTACTTACTATTCAACACTTGCCATCAAAATAAAATATTCATTCTAGAACATTCATTTTAGGTAATTCAACCGTTACCTTATTCATAGCAAGCTAGACTTTATAAGTCAACACATGCTTGTATTTCAGTAAGTCTAGCCTTGTTGATTTTGTATGAAATTTCAATTTCCAGGACCAATTAGTGCTTTTACAAAGGTACATAAATAAATTTTAGAAGGTTATTTAAAGCACACCCTCCAAGAAGCAGTTAAAGGGACACTCAAACCAAGAAGAGACCATTATGCATGAATATCCCACGACCATCCTATGGCACTCATGGCACACAACATGAATAAATTGGTGGTTATTTTGTGCAAAGGGGAGAAGTAGGTTTTTAGCCTACATGAGACTCCACTTTATAACCCATACCCAGTCAAACCATCATGATTGAAGTATTTCACCCTGAACCTCATACTTGCATCAAGGTTCAATATTAGAGCCATGATGTAGAATCACACTAAAAACACATTCACTATACCTTGGCAAATTTTTAGATAATAGAAGTTGATTTCAAAAGGAAAACTACATCACAAGTGGTTCATTATCACATCACATCAAATCATATACATATAACAGAATTGATATCAAGGGCAATATGGAGGTTCACATTCAATTCATATAAAATAGTGAAGTTACAAGTTTGCATGATTAATAATATCAACAAGAGGTAAATGTTTACATAACATACAACAATTTACACACGTAAAAGGAACATCATACTATGTCACACATGTGGGTCCAAAGTTTTGGTAATTTTTCCAAGGTATGTTCACATCATACCACTTAAACACATTGATAAGTGAGGTATAAGGGTACATGGCCCTCATCAGTCTACCCAATGTCCAAGTGTCACCTAAGAGGGAATAAGTATCCATCATATAACATCATGATCAAATCCAAGCAATTAAGTCATATTCACCCACTAGGCCCTCCAGGCTTAAGTTACATCTTTGGACATCCTGAGGTATTTTACCTTAATCATCATAAGATGGCTTGCCCATGTAAGCCACCTATGATCACCAATCATGGTTTTAAATTCCAACAACAAGCTTTATCACTGTCCTTCCAATTGACTCATGTTAGCCACTCAAAGGTTTACTAGTGATGTTTTCTTTAACATAATGTAATCTTGGGAAAAGATGAACTTAACTAAGGCTCTAGGTGAGTATTACATCATCATCATGGAAATTACAATTTACATAACCATAATATAGCTATAATCATAAAAGACATCCATATGGATGTAAGATATATATCCATGAGTATCATGGCATCCTCATGGCTCAGTCTAAAATCAAATGATCATCACATAGATGTGAAACATAATCAAGGGCATCACAACCTCCTTATGGGATTAAATCACACCCATGCTCAAAAATATCAACATGGAATCAAAATATATCTATACACACTCAATAGATTCTAGCCTTTAGAGTGATGAAACCCCATGCCTCTTCATCCACTTGAAGGGACAATTGTTCAAACCAGAACAAACTAATTTTATCTAAATTACATGAATTTTTAGCACCTTTGTATGATAATGCAGAACACTTAATCACTTCCTAGTTACAATGGTTATAATTCAACCAACCATAACCAGGGTTTCAACTTGAAACCCTACCCAAACTTAGTTTATAAGTCCAAGACTTGGAACAAAATAATGTCCCATGAGTATTGACACAAAACTCAACAACTCTTTGCTTTGTTGAAACTATTCTAGTGCAACAGTACATAATCCAAGTAAGGATTTACCATTGCTTGCCCTAATTATCAATAAATTACATCTATATAACTCATAGCTTATCCAAAACAAGTGATAAATAAAATGAGCAAAAGGAATAAGAGCATCCCTTGTCATTTTTTCCAACCATAGACGATCAAAAAATGTCTTATAGGGCTTTTATGTTACAGCTCTCTAGTATGGCATAAATCAATCAACTAAACTAATTAAAATATTCTGTTGTGAATAAAATAGTTGCATACAGTAATAGTTCAACATCTTTACCAAGGTTTACCATCATGGTTCCCCAAGGAAACTTGACTTGGAATAATCTTGTCTAATCAGGGTACCGCAGACCTGTGGAGACATTTTTACTCCACCTACAACCATATAGATTACAAGAGGTATGTTGGTTCCTTAATTATAGTATGGAACTCTTTTCAATTCTAAACTAGTTATTTGATTTAATTAAACAATAAAATACAATAATCTTACCTATGAGGTTAGTAATGGTTATTATCACCATTCATGCCCCATGATTCCTCAAAATTTTAAGATATTCTCCCAACTGGTGTAAAATGCAAGCTCAACTTATTTTTCTCAAGTGAAATAGTTCCTCTTACCCATATTAGCCCTCTAGGTTTGAGTTAAACCCTCGTTCTTCCCAGGGTCATAATGTTCCAAGTGTTTAATGATGGGTTTCCCATACAACCTATCAAAGGATGTCAGGCACTATTTTCCCTTTATTCTAAGAGTGAAACCTTTACTAATTATCTCCTATTGACCTGTCCATACAAGCCAATGGTTGACAAGTGAGTCTTGCCTGAACTCAACCAAAATTGGTAAGGGTTAACCCAAGCTAAGGTCAAGGTAGAGAGTAATGGACACCACAAAAATTAGGCTTCCACTAGCCAGTGTCATACACAAAACTAGCTCAAGTACGCTAGCTATTATATCTTGAAGGTTGATATACTCATGTGTATACACATTCATGCATATCCACAACATCAACTTTCACACCCTTACTAGCAGCCCAAGTCCTTTATATAATTCATCAAAGATTGGGAAAATCTCTAGGAACATTATCAAGATTACAGAGTACATGTTTCTACTTTTCAACTACCTAGTCCTCATATTTGCTCAACATGAGAACCATTCGATCTTAACTTATCCTTAATTTATGAATCATTGAATAATCCATTCAAGCATGTTTTCCATTCTACATCTTACTTGGATTAGTAATTGGTAGGAGCTAAATAGCGAGTATAGCTTAATTGAATTGTAAAATGAATTAACATTCACCTTAAATTTTAGAGAGAGATAAAATACACATTTTTCTTCAACAATACACAAGCACAAGCTTTGATACCAGATGAAATAACCGAAAAAAAATAAAAATTCAAGAATTTCTAATAGAGTGTATTTAAGATAGTGTGTCGGTCTCAACACTTTGCTTGAAGAGGCAAGTGATATTCATACGGTATACTCATGTACCTGTAACCAGAACCAAAGGAGGTGATCCAAGATAATTAACTAGGGGCAATTACTCATAAAGGATGCTATGGGGAAGCATGTTGCCCAAAGGATGGTTTATGGGATTTGGGGCATATCATTGTATGCATACATAGAGCACCATATGTGACACTCGTTCTTCTACATAGGACTATTTCTAGGTCCTTATCCCTCGCTAAGTATCTTCTCACCTCAATGGGTTTCGATTTTGCTCATAAGGGGTTAAACAATTACTTTCAAACTAACCAGAAGAAATAAATTACACACACTACGTTATCATTAGGTTATAATAATTCTATGAAACGAGAACAATTATAATAGCAGTAAGAAGAATGAGGTCAAACATGCCAATCATACATGGCAACCAGTAGTTAATTTAAAGACATGTAAAATATGTTGAACTCCCATATGCATACGACATATTTATTTTTGATTAAAATAAGTATAACCATGAAACTGAATGAAAACCATGACATCATAGGCCATTAATTCAATTACTACTAGCCAAGGTTGTCAACCCCCTCATGGCATGTGGTTACTACACCATATCCAACAATGCCTTGTGTTCTTAAGTTGCCTAATTAATGGGCATGAACACCACTACCTAAATGAATGAAAAATGGTATGGCTATGATCATTTTTATTATTTATCAGATAAGATTTAATGGTATCCCATGATTAGATCTAAACAAATATATAATATTGGTCATAGCCAATGTGTTAAAATCGATAAAGAATAAATTAATGTAATTGAAGATACATGGTAGCCAATAGTGTATTCCTTTCATCTTTGATTATTCAATAAATTTTAAGGTTAAAGGTAAAGGAACATAATTAGTCTATGTACTTTTACTTATACCATATTATTTTATAGCCATATGTTTACTTAATAAACTATTAAGAATAATGAACAACTAATTCATTAGCCTCTCCTACAACAAGGATTGTATTAAATAAGCAATCCATCTTATACCACATCCTTCCAAGTAAAATCAAATATGGCATATTAATATGTTTCAATTATGATCAATAATAACTATTGAGTGCATACAATAGGTTGCAATGTAAACCCAAAATAGAAGTACATAAGCATTGAAAATTTCCACATTATTTGAATATACAAGGCTCATACTATCAGCAATGTCTTATACAATGAAATTTCCAGCCAAGTTATAATTAAGTGGAACTCAAATAAAATGTTCCATTTAAAGAACTCTTACAAAAATAATTTTTTGAGTACATCGTGACACAATAGTGAAATCAATTCTAACCAATAAGAATAAGTTGCTAGTACACTCAACTCATAAGAACAAAGTTCAACATGGATACATTCAGCCATTATCCATTTCTATAAACATAAATCAAGGAAGAGTACATCACTCAAAAAGACAATGCAAGAAAAACCAAAGTAATTCCTTCTATTTACTCATTAACAATTCATTCCAGATTCTAAATTCATCTCCTATACATACTAGGTAGCCCTTAGCATAGCAACATCACTCAAAATTTTACTCTATTTTAGAAATATAACTAGTACTAAAGCTTAAGTAAATAGATCAACAATAATAGATTGATTTACCATAACATGTTTAGCTTTGTATGCAACCCTGGGGTCTGAGGTATGTGAGAGAGAATTTCATTTACATTTTTTTGCATATACCAGAAACAACTATAACTGGACAGATTATATAATCCACCTACAATTGAAACATCTAAGAGAAAACTCTATTTGATTTAATACTTCAAATGTTAAAGCATCATATATAAATAAATCATAAGTATCTATATTTGATATTCTAAAGAGAGTTAACTAAACAATTCACTAATGAACATGCATTCAAGTTAAGAGTCTAACTTTTAAACAATTGAACCAAAATACTTATGTATGCTTTTACATCAAATTTAAATAATATACATATGCCTGAGTAACCCCTTAATCATATTTACCATAAGGTATTTGTATGAAAAATAAATGATATCATATGAACTTAACCAAATATTAATGTTGTACTAATATTATCAAATGAATATTCTAAGTTAGCAACAGGAATGCTGTTAAACATCTCAAAATAACTTAGTACATGTAAATTAATTACCTTCATTAAATATAATGTAACTTCAACATCTTACCACATAAGCAATGTTGTAATATTTTAATTTCTTATCCCACATATTCCATTTCCAACACAGGGTTAGCATATCATAAATCACTAGGCATAATTAAAGCAATGTCAAACGAAATAAGATGATAACCATATTCATGAACCATATAATATGAAACAATAACAAATAAGTTAATAACATGTAATCAACATATAATAAATCATTACCAATTTCTTCATGCCTGTCTTCAAGATCATCAAGAATGGAGCAACAAGTAAATAAATCAGGCAAACCCTCCCAACTAGCCCTATGAGCCCAACCATCGATGGCCCTTACCACCCCAACCATTAGCTAGATGGTGGTTTTGGGTCAATAAGTGATTTTGAGAAAGTCACATTTTGAAGCATTGGACATCTCAACACAAACAAATGTAACACATGGAAGTAACAATCAAACACCATTCTGAGGCAAGAAAGAAATAACCAAACCCAATATCGATATGAATCTGAAGTGGGGATAACCACTGCAAGATGCTTGAAGGATATAGGAATGGGTTTAACAACTAAATTGAAGTCCATATCCTTTTTAAAAACTAACTTGAAAACCCTTTAAGTGTATGATCATCCTTTAATATACTGGATACCAATCCATAACCCATGCATATAAGCATACAAGTTACCGTTTAGTCATTTAGGCCTAGTCTAGGAATGGCTACATAACATTAATGGATCGATCAACATATAATAAAATATGAATCATAAACATATAACTCAAACAAGTTATGCATAGCCAAGCCATAGTCTAATAATTAAACTAGACAGTCATAATAAATTAGACAACATATTCATTGATGGTGGTAATATAAAATTCCCAAAGCAACAGTCAATGGTTCCAACAATCATTCAAATGATAAGTGATTATAAATCTAATATCAATCCATCAAATTTGTGGGATCATCATGAGGTCTCACAACCTCATATGATTCCCCCAAATCATTGGAACTAATATTTAAAAATCATTTTAGTTAAGTAATAAACCACTTGTAGGTTTTAAAGAAAATCAATTATTAATATATATGAATAACGATTCCAGTAGCTTTCACCCAAATTCTTAGGTTTTTAATAGAAAAAAAAACACGCATATATATCCATATTAAGACCTTGGTAGAGATAGGCCATTCAAAATAATATGCTGGAAATCTCCAAAATGAAAACACTCAAAACTCTCAATGAAACCACATCACAGCCACAAAGATCATGTCATTCAAGTAATATGTAGAGGATCATCCAAATGAAACACACACACACACACACACACACACACACACACACACATATAGTTGAATTATTCAAGTAAACTATGGACAACTAGATCATCCAAAGGAAAGGAACTAGTCCAAACTTTGGTCAAGAAGAACCCCAAATCAAAATAGGAGACTCAGCCATTAAAAATTTAAGAACACAAATCAAAATATTTGATTAAAATAAAAACATTCATAATAGGAAACCATCATTAAGGCTAAATAAAACCCAAGCCAATTTCAATTTAATGTATGAATCAAACTCTAAAACCATATAGGTTGTAATATAGGGTACGATGACCCATTTCAACATATGTTCATGCCAAATAGATCAATTTAAAGCATGGTAACACCCATTTACCAATCATAAGTTACAGGGTTAACTAAAATAAAAACCATTTATTAATAGTCACGCAAACACATATAGTTATATCCATTAAAAAAAAACCCCGCATCATTCACTCAAGGAATATGGTCAACAACCCATAGTGAACAATCAATTAAAATGAAACAATGCCATTATACAATATAAACCAAATACAAAACCCTTTCAAGTTTCAAAGAATTCCCATGACAATCATAACATTCTATCCAATATATAAATGCAAGTGTACGTAAATACCATATGGTGAAGATAATATTTTTTCAAAATTATATGAAAAATCAACTATCATTATAATATATTAGGCATTGGATACCCATTGGGAAGTTTTAAGACTGCATATATAGCACCCATGACCCTTTATAATTTCATTCCAAGGAAAAATAACCAGAATGATAATCAAACAACTTACCCAAAACAAGTGGGGAATAGAAAAATCCAAAGATGCAAACCATTTCAATAACCAAGTCTGCAACTATTTCCTTTACCATAAAATGAATCATCCTCCCAAGAACAAGCCATAAAACCCTAGTCCAAAAATCCAAAGCAAAAATCCAACTCCCTATGTTTTTTCCCATTATTTCTCCCTTACGTCCCATTTCCCCACCATTGACCAACTCCCATACCCATCATCAATTCACACATTTAATTCCTAGAGAGAGAAACTCTCCCCATACCATCCACACCTTCCCCACGGCAACCCCCCACCAAAACATAAATGCAACGGTCATAAAATGACCCATCCCACAAGATCCAAAAACCATTAACAACACAATAATAAATTTAAAATATAATTTAAATGTTTAAAAGCCATAAGGTTCAAATTAACCAAGTGACCATGTGATATCCATAGGGGGTCATGGGGGTAGGTCTAGGTAAGTCCCCTAGGTTATCCAAAGTCCTAGTAAGGGTGAGTCCAAAAATTGGGGTGGTGAATATTTCATGGAGGAGAGATAAGGAGACTAGAGTGGGAAGTTTGAAAGAAAACAACTAAACCAATTAAAACTCTAACAACATGAAATAATTAAATAACAATATGATAAGGCAGATAAAGGCAAGATAGAACAAGGCAAGATGATAATTATAATAGAATAAATGAAAAATACACTATCCAATGGTAAGAGATCAAATTGAAAACACATGGTTACCTATCAAAACCCATTCAATTTCTCAGGAATTGCTTCGTTACCCCCAGTACCAATGCCATCATCTAGCCTAGCTCATACCTCAGTGCTTTCAATGATCAAATGTACATCAACAGTATCTAATCGGTAATAGATAAAATAATACATAACTATAATAAAACATTAATTACAATAGTAATCCATATAATCAACATGTTCAAAATTAAAACATGATATGTCCAAGTGTCATCACATCAATATCCAACAATATAGTCTAGTTCTATAAAGAAATGCAATAACTAGCTATGCAAGTAATAATACTAATGCTTAAGCAGTCATATACAAGTATTAGAAATGTAGGGTCATAACATTGAGAAGCAAAAAATTAGGTACAGGTCTACAACTTGTAAATATGGAATATATAGGTTTATAACATTTTAGATATTATAAAATGTGTGAGTTGTCAGATTGACATTGGTCATACTAAGAGATAAACAATGAGTACAAAGAAATAATAGATGCAAGCCTTTTGGCAATGAGAAAGGTCTAAAACTGAGAGGAACAACCAAGATCTATATTTGCCAAGTGTACAAAATTGAGGTGATATATAATTCATAAATATGTCTATAGAGATAAAATATTTCTTGAGAGATAATGATTTAACCTTTTTGGGAATATTGGTGTATTATTCCTAATTTAGTTAAGGGTCTAGAGTGATAAAATTAGTAAATAAATGTGCAATAATTAAGCTACTGATTTATATAACTTGACTGTAATTTGAATCTTTCTAAAAATAATAATAAGGTAGAGAAAATAAGAATTAGCTAGAAACTGATTGAGATGACTGAGATAGAGTTTGGAATTCACTATGCAGGACTAGGACACTATCACAAATTAGGTTCTAGATTTCATTTTATGATTGGATAGGAACACCTAAATAGGACACCTTGGGGTCTAGCACTATAGAACTCTTTTTCTACTATTATGTAGGAGGTCTAAGCTTTCTGGGTTTTATTCATTGTGTTCATGTGAGTCTACCTATGAAATTTCAACTGTTAGATATCCATGAAACTCCTTGTAGAGCTGATTCAGTCTTCAAACCTTAGACTCCATTATGCTTTGACAAACTTTGAAGAAGAGGTGGGGTTTAGTGTGTGTAAGATGAACTGAACATGTATCCACACCCCTTGTGTTGGTACACTACCTACATACCAATACTCTGAGAGGGATCAAGCCATATGCAGTTTTCCCTCTTGATGTGCTTTGTGCAATTATGTGTATGAAGATGTAAAATGATAAACTGGGTGTGCTTGAGGTGGTTAGGTACTGGTGTAAGGATTTGAATAAGCTTGCAGTAGTACTGGTTGGTTGTGTACATAGAATAGGGAAGATTGCCTTAGTATTTTTGCTTGTATTCCTGCTTACTTTGTGACATCTTCCAACCCTTTCCAAATGAACTTTGAATGGGCTTTTATAGGGATCTATTGGCCATGGGTTGAATGTGCTCGCATTAAGTTAAAAAAAAGAGAGATAAGAACCAGAAGAAACTAAACATTAGAGGTAGAAATTCACTTGGACAGGAGCACCGAAAGTAGACACTAGAAGTCCTAAAGCTATAATCCAATTTGGGTAGTAGAGTCCTAAGTTAATGAGACCTAGGGGGATAGATTTGTCATGCAAATCAAAGTTTGTCTCAATTGGGATTAGGTCTAAAAGGCTACGGATGACTAGGAATTAGTGAAAATTAGCCTATAAGGGTCATGAGAGCAGGAACAAGGGACCTATTGGTTAGGTGTCATTAGCCACATTCAAGTTACCAATTTTGAAATTTTATATGACTACATTTGCCCCCTCTTTATTCTAGTGATGTAACAAAGTGAAATACTGGGATAAAGGAAAAATAGAAGGCATACTTGAACTTACCTACAAGGGTGAAGCTCATGAAACTGTGTGATGTTGGGTCTGCATAGATAGAACACATTGTGAAGTGTAAATCTATAAGAGAAAATGAAGAGTAGATTAGTTCTTAATATATATGCTATATCTAAAATAAGAACATACAAATCTAGGTTAGAGAGAGAGGAAGAGAAAGGAATGAATACACCTCACCATGTATGTGGACCAATAGAAAACCTATTATGATGTTGAGTGATGCTAATTAATGTTGGGTATGTGTTGTAACAAGAGTAATATCACAAACAGAGCTAAGTGCTCAATTCACCAAGAGTGGCTTAATAATATAAAGGTTGGCCCTTTGGCTCCATCCTCCCTACTAAGTGAAGCTATGTTATTATGTGTGTGCTAATCAATGTTTGGACTATGTTTCCAATCCCTTTGAGTAAGTAGCTCAAGAATACAAAGGTTAGCTAGTCCTTTAGCTCCATCATTTCCCCATGAAGTGAAGCTATGAATTGATATCTATATGAATGCGTGTTGTATGAGATGTCTCTTGAATAGCATGAATGCTTTATAATCTAAAAAAGTTAGCGTAGCTAGCTAAATTTATGTTGGAAACTAGGCCTCTCTTGGCCACTCCAAAATGTGGAGATCAGGCTTGTATGAAATCCACTCTGAAACTGTGCACTCGGCTTATATGAAAGCCATTTCGAAATGTGGAGGTTAGGCTTGTATGAAATCCACTCCAAAATGATGCCAACCACTTGTAGATGGAATAAGACACACAACTATTGAGAATACCTAGGTAATGTACTAAACTTGAAAAGAAAAGAAGACAAATGTTCCATGTACATTTCCCCTAATCACTGGTGTCTAAAACATGGATTTTGATCTAGAAGTTATACCAATTTTCATATCTAAAATTGGAAGTGAGATCCATAATGCCATGCATGATGTCCCCTATATTTGGATTCTTTGAGAAAAATTGTACTAAAACTACTAGATCTGAATTGGTCTAAATGTGCAAAACTATAGTTGAACCTACTTTTCTACTTGTGTTTAGAAAATTTGATTTTTTTGTTGTTTGGATAGGAGCATTAAAAATAGACACTAGAGGGCTCAGTGTTGTAGTCCAATCTTGGTGCTATTGTCCTAGGTTAAATCTGATGACTGTTATGTAATTCTCATTATCTGCCTAGTATGTTCTCCTTGGTTTGAAGTTTGGTTGTTGTTCTAGGTGTTCTAAAAGCTGAATTTTTTACTGTTAAGAGCTCTAATCTCTGTGACAAAACCCATGTTTATTTCCCCCTTTTTTGAGGGTAGGAATGAAGACTCTATAATGACTGCACTTAGAAGAAAGAGACCTAAAAGTGTGTTACACTTCAAAGATACATGATAGAGTAATGATAATTGACAAGATATCTCAAGATATAACAAGGTTTGTAATGAGAGATTGTTAGACCAATAGGGGTATACCTAGATAGATATAATAATGTAATAACATGTACAATGTACTAAATTTAAATTAGAATTATGGTTAATTATTTAGTTGTTAGTTTTTAGTTATCAATGAGGGATGGAGCATGATGTCCATCATCGCATCCAAGAAAGCAAGATAATGCATGATATGGATCATGACATTGCAAACAATTGAAAAGCAATCAAGCAACAAGCACACAAAGCAAGAAGCAAGAAGCATACAAGAGTGGCCAAGGGGCCAAACAAATAAGGGACATGGGAACATGTCACTCAAACTAGAAAGCAATCATACAAGGCATGTGCAAATGCCACATACATAGATAATTAGAAACAAACAAGGTTAGCGTGAAATCCATAATCAAATAGAAGAATGTAGGCAAAGGACATTGGAAAATGTCTTAAGGCACACATAAAAATAAAATAAAAGGACATTGGTAAATTTTCTAAAGCACATACAGGAGACAAAATAGGAACTAAGAAATGCAATCACATCTAGCTATGCAAAGCAAGAAAGGAAAGCATGTAAACAATAAAAATACAATCACATCTAATTAATCAAAACAAGAATTGAAAGTATGCAAGACATGGTAGTACAAGATGAGGTACATGCTAAGAAATACACAGGTGCTATATACTAGTGAGATGTTGATAGAGTAATTTGTATAAGATAATAAATAATGTACATCAACATGATAACTAGAGTGTGTGGTGTAGAAATGACATAACCTGGATGGTGTAGTCATGTAGAAGATGCCCCTAGGGGGAATATATATTGGTTTATGTCTCAATTGTAGAAGTAGAATGCCCCCTCAATGGGTAGAGTGAAGCAATCAAGGATCTATATGTCACTATCTATATCAAGTGAAGCATGGTAATGTAGATTAATCAACAAATAATAGCATAGAACAACAAATGTAAGTCTAGCATAATTGTAGAAATGTAAAGCATGGATAATGCATTCAATTGAAATGTTTGTGTTTTGAATTATTTGAATGTTTTTATATTTTGAAATGTTATATTATTTTTGTATTTTTTATATATTTGAATGTTTTTGGTATTTTGATAATAATCTATGTAAAATCAATCATAAAAGACTATGTACAAGCCATACTGAAAAACTATGTACAAGTGAGAAAAAAGAAAGTATGTATAAGTAATACAAAGAAGAAATGATACTAATCGATGAGACTCATGTGAGACTCTTTATCATGGTGTCTTGTATCAAGGAGAGGGATCGTGCATGCTTGTGAAGCATGATGGAAGGGTTGAGATTATGTCTCTAAAACTTGTATATGTTGTAAATTCTCTAAAATATTTGAAGTAAAAACTGACTGTGGGGTAACCCTAAAATTCTAAGAAGTAGATGCAAATATAGGGCTCTTAGGGACCCATCTAATAGTAGGATAAGCTCTCTGAACATGTGTTCTATGTGTAGATGCATGAGATCTCAATGATACTACCCTAGGTGTGAATACTATAGGTGGAAGACATCTAGAATCCTGAAACTGTGGTTGCTCTAAAAAAGACCTCTATGGAAGTGTATAAACTCTTTGTGTTGGTGATGGAGGCCTCAACTATGTCTGAATCTGAACGGGCAAAAGAAATGCAACTGGTGGAGAAACTAAAACTGGCAGTTGAACTAAAATTGGTAATTGCAAAGTAGAAGATGGCTTTGAAGTGGGGAGTGGTAATTCATATAGAACTCCACCAATTGTAACAACCTAATTAGCATGAATGAATTTTATGCATTTATGAACTATAGAAGGTACTACTCAAAGTTTTTGAATCCATGGTTGGCCAAGCAACACATTAAAAACTTCTACACTGGGAACAATAGTGAATGGTGTGGCCACGTGTGTTAGACCAATTTATAGAGGAAGTATAATCTCACCCAATGAACTATATATGTGCCCATTAAATCTACTGATAACTATGTCTATCAAGGTAACATCCTGCTCTAAATATCAAAAATGATACAGTAATTTCATATTGCATATGTTCACACTAGATCCATTATCTATGAGAACACTATGAATAAGATGATTATGAATGTAAGCTATAATAAAGAGTGCATGATAATCTGAATCATCCTCAACTATCTCCTTCTCTAAAAAGGATATGGAAGGTCTAGATATAACTCTAGAATTGTATACACCAATCATGTTGCTCAAAGGATGTAACTTAACTGAAGGTCCCCTGTATGTATCTGGTGGGGGATGTGCATGATATGCATGGTGAACCCCTAATGTATCCCATGTCTCTTATTTAAAATCTTGTGAGAAAAGATTTGAAAATATTATCAAAACTTTATATTGTGTTTGCATTGCCTGAGGAGGCTCAACTAAAGTGTCAAGATCAATAACTTTGCTATCTATCAAGTCCTATATCTTGTGTCTCAAACTAATGCATCTGTTTGTCGTATGGCCTGGTGCCCTATGAAACTCACAAAATTCATGCTAATCATATCCCTATGGAAGAGGCTTTATTGGATCAAATTATTGAATAAGAAGGAGAGATATGATATTACATTGTAAAAGCTACTGTAAAACTCTAGCTAGAGGAACTAGTAGATTAGTAAAGGTTCATCGAGGAGGTGCTGATAAAACCACACACTGAGGGGGCTCTAAAGTCATATTGAATGTTGGTTGATTCTGACTCTTTCTATCATTGACCTTTACTTTGCATGGGACTTTTTTATTACTCTTGTTTGTTATTTCTAATATACTTATGTACTTGAGTTTGCTCATTGCAATTAATTTGACTTCTCTTTTCTTTAGTGTGTGACATAATTCATTGAAGGAAGAGAACTTGTTGAACATTATTGATTCATGCAAATATGGTAGAAGACTCTATTTGAAGAGATCTTGTAACTCTTGATCAACCATGGGGTTAGTCATCTTAGCTAAGATAGTCTTATATCAAAGAACATAATTTGTGAGATGCTCATTTGACCTTTGTTTATGTTGTGCAACTTGGACATATGAAACCTTATCACCAATGTTAATGTTGAAATAAGCTAGGAACATGTCATCTAAAGGATTGAATACATTGATTGACTAATTTAATAGACTATAGAACCATTGTGAAGCATAATCTTTTAGACTCCATGGAAATATCTTGGTAAGTAGCTAGTCATTTGGTACATAATCCAAGCATGATGCATGAAAAGCTCTCAAATGTCTCTCTGGATCACCCTTTCCGTCATATAGAGTAATCTTGGGTTGAACAAAAACTTATGGAAAGGGTGTAGAAGTAATGTGATGTGCCAATGGTGTATCCAGTAGAGCAAAAGAATATAAAGCCTATGTAGGTCTAGAAGCACCTTGATCAAGATGTAGCACCTTGGATTAAAGAGATCTTATCTCTTGCACAAGGGCTACCATATAAAGAGACAAAGATGTACTAGCTGTAGTTGGTGACATAGAGGTAGGTTGGGCTGTTATAAGGGGTTGTTGAGACATAGTTGCCCTTGTAGTGTCATGTGCAATTGGTTGCTTTGTGGTTTGTGAAGAAACTAACCATTGTAGGTAAAAATGCACTTAGATAGGAACGTTGAAAGCAGACACTAGAGGGCCCGATGCTATAGTCCAAGTTGAGTGTTATAGTCCTGAGCTAATAGGTCCTAGGGGGATAGATTTGTCATGCAAAGAGCAGTCTGGCTCAGCTAGGATCAAGTTTGGAAGGTTACAGATGACTGAGAATCAATGAAAAGAAGCCTATAAGGGTCATGAGAGCAAGTAAGAGGGACCTATTGGTTAGGTGTCATTAGCCACACTCAAGTTACTAATTTTCACATTGTATATGACTACAGATAAGCATATTTCTAATAACATCCATTATGGCCAAATGAATCTTAAGTATTTGGTTAAATAACTAAAATAAATTTCTCAAAAGGTAACAATAAGTTGAAAACTTGGACCTTTATTTCATGAGAATAACCTAATCCATAAGATGTGATTTTCTTACCTCAAATTCATGTGAGACTACTTGAGAGTTTCATTATTATGAAGTAAATGTAAAAATGTGAAAATAAAAAAAATATCAGTAAAAAATGGCTATTTTTTAATTTCTATTTTGAGCAAGACATTATTCTATATTTATAGCTTAATCATGTCCCTAATTCTCTAAAGTAGTTTATGTTATTGTATTTTTACATGTTCAAAAGTGAATTATTTTCACTGTTCTTTTTCCTATTTAAAATGTTCATGGTATTTGTGTGTGGGTCACCTTTCTTTATGATTATTAACTAGGAAAATATGAGTAAAATATTATTAATATAATGAATTTTTATGGAGGTCACCTTGAGATGACTTAAATAAAGGATTAAAATCTCAACAAGACTAATATTATAGTTGAATTGTTGATGGAATGTTGGTGGCTATATTAAAAATAAAATAAGGATGACTTCAAATTCTCAAGAGTGTTGGAACATTAATACTTGTGGGATGACTTTAGTGGTCCACATTATTTCATAGTAAAAATAATAAATGTTATATTTATTATTTTAATTACAATAAAATATCTAAAAGTTATGTTGCATAAATATAATTTTATACATATAAAAATGTATGAAAATAAACTAATTAAATTATTTTTGAAGGTGAAAAGGTATAACCACTTGGTTATAACTATTTACTAATTATATATTACCTTGGTTTAAAATATAGATGAAATAAAATTATAATATTATGAATTATTCAAATGTAAATGTCTCCAAATATTTTGTGAAGGAATTTTGTAAAGAGAAAATGATTTTATTGGGTTTAAAGTATTTTTTAATTAATGGATATATGTTTTGTGAGTTTTTGGCTTCATGGATGATAACTGGTTGATCCTTAGTTGAGGTTATCCTACATTAAATCTCATGTGTTATGTTGTGTACATTTATTTTTCTTTCATTACGAAATTATTTGAATGACAACTGGTTGATCCCAATATTGTAACATGGTACCAGAACTAGGGTATTGTCTAAATAATTTTATAGGTAAATCTATAAAAACTTCTCTAGCAAAGAGATTCTGCCATAAAACCCTCTTTTGTAATTGAATCTTATTAGATCCATAATATATTAAACATTTTAAGGTATCCTTTACACAACAATAGGAATAAAATGTGAAATGAAAAAAGAAAGACTGGTAAAAGACATATTTTTTATAGGATTCTAAAACTAAAAATAGAAATCACTTTTATTTTTAATTTCAAGAGTGTTTCAGAGAATTTCAGCTTATATTTAAAGAAAGAAAGAAAAAATAAACTAGATACAGGTATGGCAGACAAACTTGTTTGGTTGTGCATGCATTGAATCAAATGTTTGTACAGAGCTCATCTTTTGTCTTGGGAGGAATGACTTGCAGATAAGAAATCACTAAAGCAAATGGTTGGTTAGATAGATAGGTGGGTGGATTGTCTAACAAGCTAGATCTAAGAAGCATGATCTCCCTAGGAGGTTGTCAATCTATACTTTTAAAACAATTAAGTTCATAAATTAAAAGACAAAGTACTTGCATAAATGATAGAAGATATTGAAATTAAGTACAAGAAATACTTGATAAAAAATTTGATGAAGTTTACTAATTATAACAATAATTAGGTTAACACTAATGCTAGATAGGTCAGGTATGGTTCAAAAAATAGGTTAGGGCTCTGTGAATACGTAGAGACAAAGAAATTTGGATTTGGTTGAGGGTAAATGGGTGAAAATAGCTTGTCATTATTTTATCACATAGTGATCATTGGTAGTTGAGGTGACCGTTGGCAATTAGGGATAACCGTCAATAGTTAGGACAGACCATCAGTAGTCAGGGTGATCATCAAAGATTACTGTGGGTTGGGTCTAGGTAATAAAAGGTTAATTGATGAGGTTCCAAAATAAGATTCTAAGAGATTGGTTTGGGTTGGGCTAATTGTAAATTACAAACAAAATGATTGAATAATTAAAATAGATACTTAACTTATCGGTGGTTGATTGGGTGAATGGTTAGGGTAGAAGACTTGTTAATGGAGTTTGGAGTGATTTAAGAAAATTAATGGTACTTGTTTGTTTACTAAGGATGGTATCACTCTGAACTTATATCATTATGGTTACATCACTGGTAGAAAGACTTGCAAAATACATTATGGATACAAAATCTCTTGATAGTTATAGATTCCTTTTTCACTGGGGCATCCTCTCTTATTATAGGTAGAAGGAAGAGGTGGAAGTGTAGGTTCAAACTTGTTATCTAAATATAACTCATGCATTGGCTTACACATGAATTCGATGAGATAATTATAAAAAAAAAACTTGGAGTGATGTGGTAGTTAAGTGGTTTAGATGGTGGACCCTAGCAGTCGGTGGTCAGGGTGATCATCGATGGTTAAGGTGACCATCAATGGTCAAGGGTCAAGGTCAAATTGGGTTAAAAGGTGGGTTTATCTAGTAAGTTAAGCTAACTAAAGTTAGGTTTGGTTTGTATTCAAAAGGTCAATTTTGTGCCCAATAGGGTCTTGAGGTCGTCCAAGAGAGTTTAGACACTTGGAACCATTGTGTGTGGATTTTTGATGTGTTTATTTTGACCTTTTTTGATATGCAGTTTGTATCAACAAATGACAAAACAAAAATGAATTTTAGATCGAAGGTTTGGTTACCCCAAGCATGGGAGGAGGTGTTCCCCTTCAAACTAGGAAGTGATGAGGTAAAACATAATTGGGTGCAAGTTTGATGAGTGGTGAAGGTGATGATAAAAGGTGGGTGATAGGTGGGGCACTGAAGCACGAACATGCACACAAAATGTGACAAGAGTGTAATATCCAAGATTGCACATTGACTAGGTTGTAATAATTGGTAAAAATTAAGGTCGGTACTGGAAGGATAAATAGTAAGTGGACCACATAATCATATTTAGGCATGGCATTTGAGAACACTCATAAATGTAAGTCTCTTAGGTAAGGTCTATGCTTTCATGGGTATCCAAGGTAGGAAGTGCTCCTAGGAAAAACACAAACTATTCTGGTGTAGTTATGGGTATACAAGGAAGGAAGTACTCTCAAGAGGACACAATTGGTCAAGTGTGCATAAGGTAGTGTAAGTTTAAAAAAAGTTCAACATGGTAATTGGTATTAGTGCAATCAAAAAGACCAAGGCAAGGTCATCACAAATTGTGTAATAGTCAAGCCAAAAATGTCTAACGATGAGGTCATGTGGTTGGGGTAAGGTTTGGTAGAGAAGGGAATCTTAATGGGTGGGCACATGGTGGGGATGCCAAAAAGTTGTGTGCTCAAGGAAAAAGCCAAAATTCTAACCTCCTAACCATCAATGGTCAAGGGTCTTGAAGTTAACCATTGGTAGTCACCCTAACCATCAATGGTCATGTGGAAACCCTAAAAGGGTGAAAATAAAAAGCACTACCAAGAGTCATTTTCATTCATTTAAAGATCTTGACTTTAGCATTTTGGGTGATTGGCATTTTATGCAAAAAGTCTAATAGCATTTTTTAGGTGGGTGAGTGGGTGAATGAGACTATTGCTTGAGTGGGTCAGAGTGATAGAAGTTTAACCAAGCCAAGATGCAGGGTAGATGAGGATGTGGCTAGGTAGTGGGTCCTAGGATTCCCCTTCGATGACAGTCAAGGAATGAGGTAGGGGATATATTAAATTGATAGATTAGCTTGATATTTGAATTTGAAATTGGTTATTTTGCTGATTGTTTGGTTGGTTTTGGGTAGTTGTTGACCTAGTTTTAGGGTTTGTGAGTTTTTTAAAATTCATAAGCGAAATTCAAAATTGGTTAGGGTAGGTTAGTTAGGGTAGGGTAGAAGTAGTATTAGGTAGTAATTTAAGGTTTTATTTTGGTTTTTTATTGGTTTTTTGGGTGGGTAGGGTTTAGGTATTCTATAGGCAGTCACACATAGTGATCATCAATGGTCATACCCACTCATTAACAATCAAGACCAACCATCGATGATTGATAGCCGATAGAAGGTGGTTGTCTGACCGTCGATAGTCATCATGACTATTAGTGGTTGACTAGGGTAAAAAAGTGTTTGATAGTTTTTGAAAGCATTGATTAATTTGTTGAGGGTTGAGGTGAATGTTTTAATGGGAAGAGTTACATGTTTTAGGTAGAAGTGTGATTTATTAAGGTAAAAATAAGATAGGTTAAATTTTTGGCCATGGGGATAAGTTGTAGGTATAGGTTTTAGCTCATAGTAAAAAAGCGTATAGATAACTAAGATTGGTTACTATCAAACTTTGTAGGCATGGGAATGGATCCAAATGTAGGATTAGGTGCCTTAAATCTTCACTGAGATTCACCAATGTGTGACTGTTGCTGACTAGGTACACATGAAGGAGGTGGGGCTTCGTGCCATGTTACATTACCAACATGTGCCATAGGATGCAACAATGATAGTGGCCCTCATTGAGAGATGGGATCTGACCACTAACACCTTCCTACTACCCACTGGTGAAATGATGATCTTACCTAAAGATGTTTATAGGATTACATGGCTACCCATACGGGTTGAGTTGATTTATCACATTGAGAGGGAGGAAAGAGATGAGTTCATGGAGCTAATATACAAAGATGACTATGATTTTTCTAGGTGGCATGATGGAGGTTTCAACTATACTCCACTATATCAGAGGACCAAAGATGATAAAAGATTGATGACCATGATGATGATGGTAGTCTCATGTTTTTTTGTGCTAGATTCAAATAATGGGAGGTTTCCCTATCTATTACGAGGGATTCTAGTTGAGATGTTACTAGGGCACACAGTATTTAGTTGGGTGCCTGTGATTCTAGTCCAGATATATAGGGAGTTTTGGGGTTTTAAATCTCATAATATGTATGGTATTATTGTAGGATTTGTTATACACTACTGGGCTTATGAACATATCCGAGTGTTAAGGCCAATAGAGCTACCATGGGAGGGGTATACATAGATATATTTTAGAGTTGGATTCATGTAGTGGAGAGATGATTTTGCTCTATTAGGATCAGGTGGAGGGGCTCATAACATTGATTGGTTCAAAGATGCACTAGATGCCTTGCTTCTTAATGACATAATTTAGAGCCCTACATCAAAAATTAAGAGTGGGTTAGATACATGAGACATACACTATCCTTATAGAGCTATAGGTGGATCTTTGGTAGGAGATAGGGTGAGATAGAGCTCATTCCTTTTGATAGGGTTTAGTGATATTTTAGCCTGGTGTAGGGTATTTTGGGTCCATTCTTGAGATATAGGTGAAAAGATGCAGAGCTTATACTCTTAGAGCCACAACCAGTTTAGATTTTTATTCATCATGAGGAGCTATTAGCTAGGGTTGAGGTAGATGATGTTAGTTTTGTAGATGGGTACCTTGCATGGTACTAGGCACTTTATACAATGGTTAATTTTTGGGGTGATGATGGTAGGCAGTAGGTAATGAATGTGGATCCAAATAGAGGTGGTTAGAAGGCATTAGTATAGGGGGTTTCCCCAAATGTATAAGCAGTGAATATGGAGAGAGATTAGGGTTGAGTGGTACTAGTCATGGCACAGGATACTATGGCAACACTACAGGGTCAGTTGGCAATGGCACAGGATCAGGTGGTTATAGTTATAGGTGAGAGGGACCAATCTAGAGTTACATTAGCCCTAGTTACCCAAGAGAGAGACTCATTAAGATAGGTTAGAGGAAGAGCCACAACACCCATAGGACCACCAAGAATTATCCCCATGGCATGGTATATATCCATAATGGAGGACCTCTACTATTATGAGGTGATAGTCTTGCAACATTGTCTTAATAAGCCCAAATGGGGTGAGTATACAGATAGTTTGGTAGGTGATGCTAGCATGGTGACATCTAGATAGTGGGATGTATTTATGGGAGGATGGCAAGGACCTTGTGAGGATAGGTACCAAGAGGCAGTGGTGCCCTAAGGGCATAGTTATTATATGACTATGAGATATTTATACTTTTTTGTATATCATTTTGATACCAGTGTATGAGTTGATGCGGTGAGATGTATATTTTGAGAGGGATACATGAAGATTTTTTGTATGCATGATGATTATATGGTTATTTATGATTATAGACTTATGATCTTTACATATTGATTATTGTTCATGGTGTTGATGTTCAAGTTAGTCATTGATGATGTTATGGATTATGGATATGGTATGGATATAGATTTTGATATGGACTCACTTAGCTAGGCATGTGATGGCTTTTTATTTATGTTGATGATGATGTTTATGACATTTATGGTCATGATGATGTTTGTTCATGTTAGAATTTAATTAGTATATGATTCCTTATTTATATTTAGACATGTGGTGAAAATGGTTTATTACTTTATTGTTCATGGATGTATGATGTTAATAAAATGTTGATGGTTATGATTATGTTTATGGACATGGTTTATGTTAATGATGTCTATTTTTGTTCATGATATATGTTGATATGATGTGATATGGTTATGGTCATGGTCATTGTGCTTAAGGTAAAACACATATATTAAGTTGAATAACAACATTAGATGTAAGAAAGAGAAGATAACCAAGAGATAAATTCATAATGAATATATTGACCAGTTATGAGAGTATAAGAAGAGGGCACAATGCTTACTATTTATCAAGGATGAAAACAAGCTAAATTTGGATTGGCTTAAGGAACATAATCCCTTTTAATGATTCATATTAACATTCATTAGTTGGTTAAAAAGGTGTCTTGATCACATAATGTCAATTGAGCTAAACAAATCCATTGCTTTATAGTGCAAAAACAAGGAGATGGAAATGGAACCTTCTTGGTAGACTAGTTTGCCTCTTTTGTAGGTCACCAAAGAGCCAATGTAAATAAGTTTATGTCATATAAGGTGTATAATGATCAATGTGGGAAGCCTACTCATGAGATCCAATTGTGGCTTTCAAATTTATTTTACTTTTGAGAACTGATTGCAACTTTCAATATTAGTTTGATTTTGTTTTGATTTTGATAATGGGTTTTTTGCTTTGTTGTTTTTGAGGGGAAGCTAATCGATGTGGGAAGCTTATAATAAATTTATATGATTTTAAAAAATGCTTTACTTATCCATCCTTCAAGGGAATGGTCTAAGTTTATTTGCTTTGTTCAAGGCTTCTTGATAGCTATCCTTCAAGGGAGCAGTCTACCTTATATTGAGAAATTTTTTGATATGTTTTCATAAGCTATCCTTTAAGGGAGTAATCTATGAATGCTAAGAATGACCCATAAATTTTTTTGGTTATGATTTTGGTTCTGATTTTGCATGACATATACTTGTTTACATAGGCTTAAAGGTTGACCTTTATGAAGGCAAAACTAAAAGCATAAGAAAGTTGATTAGGTTTGAAGAGGGTTAGGTGACAATGATCATGGGAATCCATCTTATAAAAGGGGTAGAAAGTACCATGAGAATATTTCCATGGGTATAGCTATGGTACCCATTATTCAAGATTAGGATATGATTGTGATGGATAATCACATGATTCAATTGTAATTGGTTGTCCCTAAAATAAATATATGAATGTGTTTTAAATCAAGGGATGTGATTAAGTTAAACAAAAGGTGGTCCTTTGTAAAAAAAGGAAGGATGCAGATGCAAAGCATTAAGGGTCTCAGGTTCTATTTTGCCTTTAAGAGAGGACAATCGATAAGCTCCTGATCCATACTTGTGCATTATGATATAAGGTCAAAGCTAATTGAAATCAAATTTGCCCTGCTTGCTTTTCTCCATATTGGTGACATGTTGGTTTTCCTTTAGGACAAGGTCTCTGATATTGAATTTTCATTTTTTAAGGTGTTTGTTATAATATCATTTGATGCACTTTTGATAGATAGGATGATGGGTAAGGGCAGATAAATGACATTTATCAAGTATCTCAAATTGGACTAAGTGTTACTGATGATAATCATCTTCTAAGATAAGATATTGCAAGGATATGTGAAGAAAATGAATTTGGACTTTGAGAGGCAAGACAACCTCCCCTTCAAAAACTAGAGAGAAAGTGGTATCACCCATAGGGGTTTGAATGCTAGTATGATATGCCCATAAGGTGAAAGGGATGTGCAAATGCCAATCTCGACCAGATGCATTAACCATGTTGGTTGGCATGTTATAGAGAGTTTTGTTAGAGGCTTCCACCTATCCATTTGCTTCAGGATGATAGGGTGATGAGAAACTTAAATTGATGTTGAATACATTATAAAGACCTTAGACTTGTTTGTTTTAAAATATTTACCATTATCGGTGATAATTTGGTGAGGAACACCAAAATGACAAATGATGTAATGATTGATAAAGTTGAAAATATTTTCAGTTTTGGTGGAGATGAGAGGAATAGCTTCAACCCACTTGGTGAAATATTCAGTCACAGTAATGATAGAATGATGTCACTATGAAGAATGGGGTTAATTTCACCAATGAGGTCCAAACCCCATAGTGAAAAAGGCCAAAAATCTATGGAAATGCAAAGACTATGGCTAGCTGCATGATGTAAATTGGCATGTTGTTGACATTTAACACACTTTTTCACATAATCATAGTAGTCTTGATTAAGGGTAGACTAGTAATAGCTAAGGTAAAAGATGCATTTAGCCATGATGAGGCCACTAAAGTGTCCTTCATAGATCCAATCATGCATTTCCTTGATAGCATCAGAGGATTCATGACTATGTAGGTAGTAGAAGAGGAGATTATTGAATCCATATTTATAAATAATCCCACCCAAAATGGTATAACATGAGGTACTCTAGATAAATTCTCTTCAAGCATTCTTGGAAAGACTAGAGGGAATGATAAAGGTATGCTGATACCAGAGGTCAAGTTGGTTTACCTACACATTGAAGATGGTGGGAAATTCTAATTTGATGTAGGAGGGATCGATAAGTTGATGGATAACAATAGATATCTTAGATTCAGTGGATGTAGATGGGATTTGAGAGGTGAGGGAAGCCATGGTATCAGCAAATTTGTTTGTAGATCGTAGGGTAGCTTGGATATAGTAATGCTCAAATTATGTTAAGAGTTCATCAACTATTTGTTTGTACTACTATAAAACATCATTATTGCATTGATAAGAGACATTGATTTGACTGACCATAAGTTGAGAGTCACCAAATATGTTGATCATTTTGACTCCCAAGGCAAACATAGTTTGGAGGCCTATGATTAGGACTTCGTACTCAACCATGTTATTAGTACATTTGAAATCTAGCTTAAAGGATAAAGGAAGAGGTTCACCATGAAGGGGAATAAGGATGAAACCTACTCCCCCACCATGTTGATACTTTGATTTATCAAATAACGTGGTCACTTGATAGGTGAAGTCTACCTAAGAGAGGGTCACGATGGACTCATCTAGAAACTCAAGAGAATGAGGTTGGTTGTCTGCTAATGGTGTGTCAGCTAATTGGTTGATAATAACCTGACCTTTAATTGACTTATGTTGAAGGAACTCAAGGTCAAACTTAGCTGAAATCATGAGCCACTTGGACATACATTAGTTTTGGTATGGATTGGAGTGCATACACTTGAGTGGGTCGATAATGGTTGACATAGGTCTTATGGTTGAGGAGGTAATGGCAAAATTTGGTGGCCACAAATACCAATGCTAGGCCAAGCTTCTTGGTATGGGTGTACTGAGTCTCATACTTTATAAACATGCATCTTATGTAGTAGATGACTTGTTCTTTGTGTTGTTCATCTTGATGAGAAAGCATTGCCCCTAGGGAGTGGTCAGTGGTAGAGATATAAAGGTAGAAATGTTTATCATCTTTGGGAGGAGTGAGGACAGGTAAAGACAAAAGGTATTGTTTAAGTGAATTGAAGGCCTTTTGATATTCATCATTCCACTTAAAAGATATGTCCTTCTTCAAAAGATGGTGGAATGGTTGGCATTGGTCTAAGAGTTGAGAGATAAAATAAATAATGGATTAGAGATTCCTCTATAGGCTATAGAGTTACTTAAGGTGGGTGGGAGGAGGCATGTCAAGGATTGCTTTGATTTTTTGAAGGATTGACTTCAATTCCTTGAAAGGAGATGATAAATCCAAGGATCTTCCCTGAAAACACCCAAAAAATGCACTACTTGGGGTTAAGGTAGACATGGTAATGGATGAGGCATTTAAAGATGATCCTAAGAACGGCCAAATGATCTTTATGATATTTGGACTTCTCAAAGAGGTCATCAACATAGTCTTCAATTATTTTGTGGATAAGGTCATAGAAGATGTAGGTCATATCATGTTGGTAGGTTTCACCAGTGTTATTCATTCCAAAAGGCATGACCCCATAGCAGAAGGTTCTCCATGGGGTGATAAAAGTAGTTTTGTGTTGATCTTCAAGGGAAATTAGGATATGATTATAGCTTGAAAACCCATCCATGAGAGATATCATCTCATGGTCAACTGTAAGATCAACTAGTTGGTCAATGCTTGGTAAAGGGAAGTCATATTTTGGGTAAGTAAGGTTGAGGTCATGAAAGTCCACACAAATTCATAGTCCCCTTGTGGCTTTGGTGATAGGCACAATGTTTGAGACCCATTATGGATAATCAATGGGTTGAATGAAATTGACAAAAAGGAGACATTAAATATCTTATTTGATGAGAAGGGATATGTGAGAGTGTATTCATTGAAGTTTTTCCTTGGCAAGTTTGGCATCATAGTTGATGACTATGTTGTGGGTAGAGATAGATGGGTTGATGTCAAGCATGTCACTTTAACACCAAATAAATTCTATGCTTTGGTCCTGAAGGAAGGAGGGGAAGTCCTAAAGCTCTTCAAAACTTAGCGATTGGCCAATTTTGATAATGCATGGGTCATTTGGGTTACCCAAGTTGATATCCATGGTGGAAGTCTCAAGAGGTAGAGATTTGTGGATGGAAGAATCTGGTCCACTAAGATAGGTGAGAATGGATTCATCATCCTAAAATTGAATGGTATTAATGGTAGGAGAGTCATCTCCTATCATCTCAAGATGAGTAAAAGGGATGGTTACAGTCACCCCATCCTTTTGATAGGTCAAGGGTCCAAGGATGATCATGTTGATGACAAAATGTTAGGTGGATGATGTCGAGATCCTTCAATTTTGAGGTTGAAGGGCTTGGCAAGCATGGAATTTCCTCATCAATTTTGGTGATGGGAGGTGAGTTAGTATGTTGGTTTGATAGAGAGAATCCCAGGCCATGTTTCTCAATCTTTTATGATTGAGGGTTTGTCTTTCACTGATGAGGGTATACTAGACAGAGGTAGGAGGATTTCATTGGGTTGATAAGTCATGTTTCATGATGAAAAAGGACTTGGGTTAGCTTTTATAGTGATAAACTGACCTTCATGCTCAAATTCAATGCAAAAAAGAAGGATAGAGGGTACAAAACCCATGGAGAGGATCCAAGGTCATCCTAGGAAAACATTATACTAGAATTCACCTTTTAATACATAAAAGAGTTATAGGAGTGTACAAGGTCATAAACAGATGTGAGGAATGATAGTTTCCAGAGTAGTGGTCATGGTGTCATTGAAGGACTAGAGGATGGTTGAGGTTTTGGGCATGACATTATTTGGTAGTTTAAGTTGATCATAGGTATGGGAGGAGATGATATGAATACTTACTCTTTCATCAATCATAACCTATTTGATGTGCATTTGGTTGATGTAAGCAGTGATTAAAAGAGGGGGATCTGGGTCATCAGGGTTGATAGAAGGTATTTTTGAATCCTTAAAGGTGACAAGGTTGGAAATTTATAGAGCACCAAAAAAGCTTGTCATAGGTTGAGGGTCTTTAGGCTAGACCTCTATTCATTACATTGCCTCTAGCATTACTTGTTGATGATGAGGTGAGGTAGAAATTAATTTTTATAGGCTCATTTTTGCTAGGGTTTGGTGAAGTTGTTGGGAACCACTCTTCTAATTGATTTGGAGGTGTTAGATTGAGAGCTACCTAAGATGGATACCTTAGGTTTGGATAAAGGTGAAGATGATTAGATTTGATTTGGTTGGGAGGTGGAAGATGGGTATGTCCATGGGATGGACACTTTTTCCTTCCCTTTATCCTTTCATTGTGATCTTATAACCACATGGATAGTATGGATAGAGGGAAAAGTTGTGGTGGGAGATTGGTTTGGTTCCCCCTCACTCTGAGGTGAGAGTGGGCAGTAGGTAGGTGATGGGTATTGTTTATTGCTAGTTAATTTGGTAGTAGGCTCATGGGAGATTTATTTGACAATAGATCTCCTCATCATAGAGTTGATGGATTATGGTTTGGAGAGCTTTGCAGTTTATCATGTCATGTTCAAGTATCCTATGATAGGAGCACACTTGGCAATCATTATACCAGACTAGTTTTGGACTAAGAGGGTCAAATGGTATGATAGGAGGTAAGGTCAAGCAAGAAGCTTGCAATAACCTTTAGAAAATATTTTAGTAAGACTTAGCTAAAGGTGGAGAGGGTCTAGAGGTTTTGGCCTTAGTGGTTGAGATGGCAGTCTTTTTAGGAATAGGCTTGGTGGTAGAGGTCTTGGTTAAGGTGGTGTTCTTAATTTATGATTTTGGTTTAGGTAAGGAATTCGATAGGTTAGAGGTAGAAGATGTTAAGGTAGCTAGTTTGGTTATTAATGGCTCAATGAAGATGGGTATGTCAAAAAGTAAGTGTGATGGTGTAACCAAAAGTGATGGTTGGGTTTTAGTTGAAATAGTTGGCTTCCTAATAAAAGTAGAGGGATGAGGCCCCAAAATAGAGGGCAAGGTTGAGGGAGGCATAACATTGTCCTTTTGGCCTTTTTGTGGTTTTACCTCCTTGGTTAATTTGGTTTGGTGTGTGGTTCATGGGTTTGGTGAGGTTAGCTATAGTTTCAAAGATGGGTGATTAAGGCTCTGCATAGGGAGGATGCCAAGGTTTTTGGTTGGTTTGGTTAAACTGATAGAGGATGATTTGGTTTTTTGAGGTTTGGTTGTTTTGGATGGTTGAGGGTTGGTTGGTTTGGTACAGGTTTTGATTGGTTTGATAGTGGGTTGTATAATAGAAGTGATGGGTTGGTATGTCAAAGATGTGGTTGGATGTTCCTATTTGGTGATGGAAGGGAGCCCTAGTTTTTTCAAAAAGGTATCCTGATATAAGTCAGGTTTAGAGACAAATTTGAATCTCTAAACTAGTCTAGAGAATGGTTTATAGACCGGTCTTATTAACTAGGCGGTGGGCTCAAAAGATAAACCCATAGGTTGAGAAAGGGGGATGATAACCTCATCCTTTTCCTCAATCAAAAGATATAAGGTTTGGATGGGTGATTCCTTTATGGGAGGTGAAAATGTGGTGGTTTCTTCCTTGGGAATGATCTCTAAAGGAGGGGTGAATTATTTGGTAGTTAAAGGAGAAGGTAAAGTGGTTATGGTTGTTTGCTCTAGTATGCAAATGGAAGGAGGGATTGATGACTCCACTACCTCAATAAGTGGAGGGGAAGATGGTATTTCCTTGGTTTGGGTCTCCAAAGAAAGATAAGGTGACTCCACTACCTCAATAAGTGGAGAGGGTGAAGAATAGGTAGATTTGGTGGTAGGTTCTTCAACAATGAGCATATCAAGAACCATATTAACCGTATGGGCATCATGAGAAGACTCAACTTTGTTTCTCTCATTTTTGGTAGATGCATGATTGGGAAAAAGTTATCTAAAAATGTCAAGCTTGGTTTGGAAGTGCGATGGGGTTATCCAACACAAGTTCCCCCTTATCAATGAGGGTTTGAATAATGTTTTTGAAGGTATTACACCTACTAATATCATGCCCAACTACTTGATGGAAAGTACATAGGCCATTCTCATTATACCAACCAAGTGTAGGATGAGAAGAATCAAATGGTTGAGGGGGTTTTATGGGAGGAAGCTCTATGATATTAGCTTTCAACAACTTCTCTAAGATTGAAATGTAAGATTCCACAAGTGGAGTAAATTGCTTTTGGTTGTTTTGGTTTTGGTTACTCATGTTTTGTTTTGAGGAGTTAGAAGAGTTTGGTTTTTGACAGATGGTGGAAGAGTGGTCTTGAGGACAAACACATTCCCAATTCCCTTGATCTTGGCATTGGTGTTGGTTTTGTCACTTGATTTAGAGGAAGAGGCCTCATTGGATTTGAAGGTAAAGTTTTTATTTTTCAACTTTAACTTTCCTTCATCTGTGGCTCTATTTTCTAGTTTACATGCTATGGTAAAAGCTTTGTCAAAGGTTTTGAAGATATGAACACATAATGTAGAAGAGATGTGCTTTCCACATGCCCGAGTAAAAATTTCTATTGGTTCAGGTTGGGGTAAAGAGAAGGAACGTTGATTGATTAGGCTTCTCCAACAAGCTACAAAATCAACAATAGATTCATCATCAAATTTCCATATAGAGTAAAGGTCAGTGATGGAAAATTTCTTGGAGATGTTTATTAAAAAGTGATCCAATAAAGTTTGGGCTAACTGGGTGAAGGAGAAGAGAGAGTGTTTTATGATGGCACTATACCAATCTAGTGTTGGACCAGACAGGGACATGGGGAAGGTATGAAGAAGGAGAGCATCATCATTGGCAATCAAAAAACATGAATGCCTAAATGCCCTAAGGTGTTGTTGGGGGTCCTCCTTACTTTGAAATTTAGAAAACTTGGGAAGTCCCCATTGAGGAGGATATGGTCTGATAGGAACAGATGGGTGAATGGGCTCATTTATAATTTGGTTATATGATAAAATGTTATGAGCCCCAGAAATGGATGACTCTAGAGTGGTCATTTTATCCATTAGCATTTTCATTAGATCTATTTGGGGTTGTGCACCTAAAATCTTGTAAGGTGCATTTTTTTTATGGTTGGCTGACATATTGATAATTGGTAGGGGGTTGAGGAGCTGCCATATATTGATATGTGGACACAGGTGGTTGGGTGGATGCCATGTAGGCATAAGTGGATGTAGGTGGTTGGGTAGTGGGTAGAGGTACATACCCTTGTGGATTAGGGATCTAACCCAGGTTGGTTGTGATGGGCACCTGTTGAGAGGTTAAGGTGGGTTGGATAGGAGTTTTGGTTGGGTTTGTAACCAAAGGAAAGGTGGTGACCTTTGTACTGATTGGTGGTAAGGTAGAAGGTATAGACACCACAAGATTTTGAAGTAGAGTAGTGACTAATGGATTGGGAGTAACTAAAGGAAGGTTGACAATGCTAGTAGTAGTTACTCCCATGATGAGTGGAGTATAGGTGGTTAATGGTTTGGTTGTTCATAAGGTAGAGGAGTTGTTGGTGAGGGTGGAAGGCATAAGGGTGTTGGTAGGTTGGGTAGGTTGGTTTTCCATAATAGTATCAAAGGGATTATTGGTAGATGAAGATGCTTGGGTAGTCAATGGTTGAGTGGTGATTGTGGCAATAGAAGAATTCCCCATAAGGTGAGAAGGCATGCCATAAGGTGGGTCCATAGGTGGAACCAAATTATGGGTATGGTGAGGCATGGTATTGAGATAATGTTGAAGGGCCATAGGATTATTAACTAAGAAGTTGGCAAAGTTTGTATCTCCTTTGGGAACCACCTAAGGAAAATAAGGACTTCTTGAAGGATGAGGAGAGTTTTTTTGGTTAGAGACGTACTCCATAGATGAGGAGTTAGAAGAGGTTGATTGGTTTAGCGATGGGTTTTATTTTGCTAGGATCTTTTACTACTGGTGAGTTAAAACCATGCAAAATAAGGGAGAGAGAATTAAAAAACAATCTCACCACTCAAACAGAGAGAAGAAAAGAAATAAACAAGGAAATAAAACACACACTAAAAATTACATTAAGTCATAAATTTTTTCTTAATCTCTCTTTTGACTTATGCCTTAAGCTTTAAGAACTATGTGATTGAAATTGGCTTGTAGAGTGGGTACTAGAAAAGAAGTCTATGGTTGGTTTACGTGTCTAAGACTCTCAAAAGGATCTGTATTGGGAATCAATATGTGGCTTGATATTGGGGCCTACCCCCTCACTTCACACATCATAGTGATAAGGGTGTCGAGTGCTTAGCCAATATATATTAATTTTTAGATTTTATTCTCAACCAGAGAGCTAAGTTGGTTCTCCCTTTGGTAAAGACTTCAAAGTAGAGGATTGCCAAGAAAGGGTAAGGTGACCACTAGGTGGTGAAATCTCAGTTAAGCCTTATGTTAAGTTATTTTGATGTTTGATTGATGAGGTGGTTTAGTTTGTGTGTGTGATATAAGTGATGCTATGATCAAAGTAATTTGCTTTAATTTAACTGAGTGAGCTAAATTGGCAAGCAACCAATGTATGCAATTAATTTTAAACCCAAAAGAAATTTTAATTTCATTTATGATCATAGAATAGGGAGAAGAGCATGTAGATGCAAACAAGATAAACCCAAATAGAGACTCAAGGGTCCCACTGGGCATGCTAGAATATTTCAAAGAATTTTAGCTTATATTCCAAAAAAGGAAAAAAAACTAGATATGGGTATGATAAAAAAACCTATTTGGTTGTGCATACATTAAATCAAATGATTGTATAGAGCTCCTCTTTGGCTTGGGAGGAATGACCACAAATAAGAAAGCACTGAAGAAAATGGTTGGTTAGATAGATAGTTAGGTGGATTGCCTAGCAAGCGAGATCCAAGAAGCACGAGCTCCCTAGGAGGTTGTCAATCCATGTTTTAAAAAAAATTAAGTTTATAAATTGAAAGATAAAGTACTTACATAAATGATAGAAGATACTGAAAATAAGTACAAAAAATGCTTGATAAATAAATTGATGAAGTTGACTAATTATAAAAATAAATGGGTCAATACTAATGCTAGATAGGTCAGGTATGGTTCAAAAAATAGGTTGGGGTTCTATGAATAGACAGAGACAAAGAAAGTTGGATTTGGTTGAGGGTAAGTGGGTGAAAATAGCTTGTTGTTATTTTGTCACATAGTGATCATCGACAGTTGAGATGACCATTGGTGGTTAAGGTAACTATCAACAATTAGGGATAACTGTCGATGGTTGGAATAAACTGTCAGTGGTCAAGGTGACCATCAATAGTTACTATGGGTTGCATCTAGGTAATAAAAGGATGATTGATGAGGTTTTAAAATAATATTTTGAGAGAGTAGTTTAGGTTGGGTTGATTGTGAAGTACAAATAAAGTGACTAAATAATTAAAAATAGATACTTAGCTTGTTGATGGTTGATCAGGTGAATGGTTAGGGTGTAAGACTTGTTGATGGAGTTGAGTGATTTTGATAGAGTAAAAGTACTTGGTTGTTGATCGATAAATGACAACACTCTAGCTCTCTGTCATGATGGCTAGATAACTGGTAGAAAAACTTGCAAAAGAAACTCTAGATGCAAAATCTCTTGATAGTTATGGATCCTTTTTTCACCTTCTGCTCCTCTCTTTTTATAGGTAGAAGGAAGAGGTGGAAGTGTAAGTTCAAACTTGTTGTCTAAATATAATTCATGCATGCATTGGCTTGCACATGAATTAGATAAGCTAATTATAAAAAATAAAGTTAGAGTGATGTGGTAGTTAAGTGATTTAGACGGTGGACCCTAATCATCAGTGGTCAGGGTGACCATCGATGGTTAAGGTGACCATCGATGGTTGAGGTTCAAGGTTAAGTTAGGTCAAAAGGTGGGTTTAGCCAGTAGATCAAGCTGACTAGAGTTAGGTTTGGTTAGGTTTGGTTTATGATTGAGAGGTCAAGGTTAGGCCCAAGGGGGTCCTAAGGTGGTCTAGGAGAATTTCGACAATCAAAACTATGGTGTCTGGATTTCTAATATCTACAAAGAGAAATTAAATTTTGGTCCCCAATGAAATAAAATATTGTGTGTGGACATAGATGGAAAAACATTGATAAGAAGAGGATGAAAATAAAATAAAATGTAAATAAATATTCAATATAATTTTATTAAAAGAAGGTATTTAATATTAATAATTTAAAAGTATGATTATAAATATAACATAGAAAAGATAAAATAAAATAATATTAATATTTTTCAAAGGTTAAAATATATGTTACTATAAGAGATAAATAATATAGAGTGTAAAGAGAAACTCCAACAAACTTAATAATAAAATAAATAGCTAAAATAATTTTAAAATATGTGAACATGTTTTTCAAACTACATTAAACAAATAAGAGTAAAAAGAAACTCTTATCATTACATGTAAAATTTTTTTTAATAAAAATATGTATATAATTTATAAAATTTTATTTTGAGTAAAGTAAATATAGAATATGCAACACTATATTATATTTTTATATTATTAAAAATATCATAATAAAATATCAAAAATAAGAAAAGTTATGTTTGTTTGTTTGGGTACTAATATTTAATTAAAAAATCAAAGGTTTGGAAATTAAAATTTACTTAGTAAAATAAAAAGACACCACTTTTGCTTTTAGCTTTACTTATCTTTTTATTATATTTGTGTCACGTAAAAATGATTTTCCCATCCATCACGTGCCTTTTCAAAGGTAGTTTGTCTTTGAAATATAAGTTGTACTTAATGAGCACACACTTCATAAGTTTTTAAGTTAAACATATAAAGGTACATGGAAGGCATAAAAAAGAGCTTATAAAGGTTTATCAAATTATTTAAATATGAATTATAAAACTAATTCATTTTATATTAAATTCAATTGAATATTAAAGTTTTTTTTATTTGATAAGGTAAAAATCAGGTTTTACAGGGATCTTGAAACCACTAAAATGTAGTACAAAAGTTTAAACAGATTAAAATAAGGTTGAGAAACTAATAGCAAAAAATACAATATTAAATCAAGAATTAGAAAAAATAGGAAACTAAGAAGAAACTTAGGAAGAAAGCCCCTCTGATGGATTTTTAGCATCTTCAAGAATTTTCATCAAGATGATCTATTTTACCTTGGAAACCTTTGCCCGAGTATAGTTCCCAGGGCCTTCAACATCTTCACTGGGGAAGAGCATGCGGTGGCGCTTTTGTCCTTTAACCTGTAGGGAAGACTATTTTTGGGGAACCCAGAGGGAGGATCTTCAAAATTTAGGTGACTAAATGGCAGGGGATGGGGTGGTTTGAATAGACTGAACAAAGGCTTGAATTGAGGATTCAACTTGTCTGTGCAAAGAGTTCCAGTCCTGAATGAGTTTGGCAAGGGCCATCCTTGTTTGTTGAACCTTGGAGTTAAAGATCTCCAGCTTTGATTTGTTCCTTTCCATTTCATCATTTAAAATGTATTTGCCTTTCCATGAGGTCTCTATTTGGGTAACCACATTGATAGATATAGGCTTAGGTTTGGGAATAAACAACTTAAGTGGGAGGTCATCAAAGGGGGACTTGGATAGGGTATCTTGAGGGGAGAGAGCAGAGGTCTGATGGGATCTCGCATGGGATCCTCCATCGGGGAGTCCT